>JABBWI010000470.1:0-44819 GCA_016647755.1 Suillus subluteus
GTCAAGGTATGTCCTTTCTCGATGTTGCTCTAAAAGGAAAATGCGCACTCATAAGACCTTCCTGGGTGTATAGTGCGGAGCTACGTATCGTCATGGGAAAAGCTGTATCAATGTTCCCGGAGCACTATCGGTCGGTGTAAAATCGCGGAAGTGCCTGCACAAAGTAAGTTTGATCATTACTCTTGAAACGCTGCTCATCATGATGTATCCATTTCAAGCGCACCCCAAAACTCACCTGGTAACTCAAGGCAGCGGGAATTGCTATTAATGTTATAGATCGCCTTTTCGAATCGCGTATACGTTTGGGCGCTTCCCGCCTATCAAAATGCAATCTAGCGATAGGGGTCAGGCAGGCGAGCTACGGTGAAGTAAGTGAAAATCAAAACTTGAGGCAGACGGCTAATTTCTAGTAATTATGTCCTAGACGATGTCTCCACACATTCAATCTGAGCCTGTCGCCTCAGTAGGAATCCTAAGCTGGGGATGATTCCGCCGCCGGTAAGTTCTTTGCGTTTTTCTACTACTGTGTCACGCTATCGCCCCCCTCAGAGTCATTTTATTCTTCGTGCTGGCTATTACCAGCCTCAGATCTGGTCAACAACTCGGATATGACAAATTCTACTTCTGATGAGTGGCCCTCATATCCAATGGCCAACTCTGAGTTGAGCAACTCAGAATTTATTGCTTGGCTTAACACGAATCACCCTACCGTGAATGATTCCGAGTCAAGCTTTCCTCAATCATTCTCGCTGCAGCCGCCCTACTCAGGGCCTCAAGAATTTAGCATGCCAATGGGCGGAAGCGGCCCAAGCACGCAAGGTAAGTTTCAACCGCATTTTGCTGCTCAAACTCAAACTTCCCAAGACCCAGAGCTCCATGACTCGGAGAATGACAGCTCAAACTTCCATTCATTCTGGCAAGCCTGTGGAGGGGATAACCACCACTTTAACTTTGAGGCGCCGTTTGGCTTGAGGCTGAGGCCGCCCCCGTCGTTTCCAAATTCGTCATCGGATCATCAACTTAACTTCGAACAAGCGGTGCTCGCCGTCCCTGCCGCATCTAGGATGCCGCAGACGCAAATTTCCGCTGGCTGCAACCAGGTCTGTGAAGCAACGTCTTCATCGTTTCCGAACCCACAGAACTTCTCCCGAGTTCAAGATTCTTGGCTGGCAATGTCGCAGACGCTGGATTCCACTTGTACCACGAGGCACATCCCGCTTCCAACGTCATTTCCAGAATGCCCTGATCCTGTGCCATTGCAGGAACCACCGTCGTTGCCGCATTCTCCCAACCTTCATGGTCTTCATTCGCGAAGGATCGGCTACTCGCTGCAGGAGGTCCCCATGAGCAATGTCGACGTAAACCTTTACACGCCATCCAGCCTTCCGCCGTCATCATTTCCAATTCTGCAGGACGTCAGCGCCCATCAGGCTCATTCAGATGGCCTGCCAGCAAGTGGCAGCCATCAGCGTGATCGTATTTCGACCACCCCACTCGACCGTGGTCAGGAGGATGTGAAGTCGAAGTTGGTGCGCCCCAGGCGCGTTAATCCCAAGCATCGCGGTCGCGCGAAGCAAGAGCTGAAGTTCATTGAATATCGACCTAGTGGTTTGCACAACACAGTGCAGTCACCTGTTGTACCCCTGCAGCAATCAATTTTTGTGGAGGCTGAGTTCGTGACCCAAGTGAAGGACACATCTTACACGCTCATGGTTGTGTCGATTTTCGACAGGGGCTTTTTCCCCAGCGAAATCGACCTTACTCAGATGGCCGATCGCGCGCTGGACACTGCCATCGACCAGTTCCCAGATCACGGTAGTTCTGTTACAAATACGCAACATAAACTTTATTACTTACGAAATAAAAGCAGGTGACCTGAAGAAGTGGAAAACGTTGCGAGATGGCACAGACCAGATCGACAGGTTGAAAGGGACCGTCACAACGACACTGAAGCATTTTCAGACATATGCGGATATCTTCGTCTTGGCGGTTTACCGGCTATCGCTTGATCCGTGGCAAGCAAGTAAGGCCGAAATGGATATATTGCGCACAGCCAAGATCGATTCCTTGCTGTTGGGCTATGAATTCGTCGACGCATGGGTTCAGGTGCGTGGAGCACTGCTCGCGTCTCTCTCACTATTGACTCGAAATTTGTTTCAGTTCGCGCACAACGGCAACCTCCGGCCATGCCGCGTTCCATTTGGGCACATTTCAGTCATTTCTTTAATTGAGTACTTATTGACGACCGAGAAGTACTCTCGGTACGTTTCTTTAAGCACACCCGGTTGGGAGACGCGCCTTTGGCACATTATTGCCGCTGTAACGACAGTGTATCATTCGGCGCTTCTCAAATTCAAGGTCGGCCCCGAATCGCGCGAAGTTGACGAGCAGGAGAAAGTCTATAACGCAGCCATAGAGCGTCTGGCGTCAGTTACTGGTCTTGAGCGGTTTATGCTCAATGAATTGCTGCTTGGCATGTCTCGTTTACTAGCATAATCGTTTTATATCTGTACCTCATGCAGTTCTGTCTTTTTTCTCCGTACATTACAGGAATGTAGACGCCGAAGATCCTTTAGTGCAGTCTGAGTATATGCGCTGAAATAGTGGTAGTATGAGCACCACTTATCGGTCTCTTCGTCTTTCCTGAATATGTACTTCAAGGGGGATGTATGGTCGCCGACAAGGCCCTTGACCTTCACTTTCTTCCGGTCTGATTCGGAGTCACTCGACCACGCAGAAGGGCGTAAGTGGTACCCACGTTCAACCTTCGATCGTGCCAAGGTCTTGCACGTGGCCATGATAAGCTCAAATGGTGCAGACAACCTCGTAAATGAAACCTCTAGGTTTGCGGTAGCCCAGTCGTCACCGAACTCTAATCACACGCCGCAGACAAAATATTAGTCAGTTTGAATGAACGTTCGGGTTGTATCCGAGTCACTCACTTTGATTGTGACAATAAGAGCTTGCCGCCTTCCCTAATGTCTCGCGGACCAACTGGTTGATGTCTAGATCACATAGCATAGAGCACACATTGATAGCGTGGTCGAGGACATGCTGCTGCGCAGCCTCGACGATTTTCTGATAAACTAAGTTTCTCTCGTCGTATAGCATCGGCGGCAGTACTACGACTGCTGCCATTAAGGATGGCCCGCTTGCGGCCGTTAAGGAGTCCTTTAGCTGATGGGCCACATCCGAAGAGACATGCTGAAGGCACATAGCTGCAAATAGTAAGTTCTTGACTGTCGTGTAGATGGTTTGGCAAGTCTTTAACGTGGGCAGATCAGTGCGCACGCTGGTTGATAAGAAGAGGGGGAGACTCACCAATACTCAGCGTAAGATTTCATTGTACGAAAGAAAACTAAGCGCGACTCCTCTGCAATAGGGTAAAATATCAGTGAGAGAGCACCCCATGACAGGATGCTGACTCTTGGTTCATTGTAGAGTCCAATTGAGAAGACCTAAATAATCCTTTCTCTATGGTCTCGTTCTCCGATGACAGAGATTGCCGATGTTCGAATTACCACTTCGTTGACGTTGTCAACCTCAACGATTGACGTCGTCTTCAGCAGATTTGACAGGTATGCCAGTAATGAGAGAGTGCTTAACTAAGTTGCCTTTGCCCGGCTCCCCCGCTGCTCTCCGGAGATCGGCTTCAAAGCGTCTTCCTCTTGATTGGTCATATTATCGCAAGAATAGGAGTCAACGTACTTTTCGACAGCCTTCGAATTGAGTGCCATTCTCTCAATCTCTCTGTTGAGTTTCGCAATTCGTACATAGAACTCTGCGGTAGTCTCAGGAGAATTATCCTGTGATGAAAGTAAGCGCAATTCCGTTCCGTCAAAGCTTACATACCGCACGCTCTTCCTCAGTCAAAGAGTCAAAGTCAACCTCAATCCATAATCTTGGATTTGTTGTGGTTGTTAGGTACCATCTCCATCATCGACGTCCATCGCTACCTCCTCCCGAAGGTTCTAAGCGAGAATTGAATTTAATGCGCGTACGACTTTTCAAATAAATAGCCTCACCTCTTGCATTGGAACGTTCTTCAGATTTCCTTCCACTTGATGTCCTCTCAGAGACTCAAGAACGACTCGGAACGGCGTGACATGATGATGGTGCCCAAAAAAAAAATTAGCCCAAAAAACGGCACTTGCCGTTTCCGGAGAGATGATTGTTATCAGAATTTGTAATCTTTCGATTATCTCTTCCGGAGCTTCTTTAGTACCACACCGTCACAGCGACGCTGACAACGCTCAGCATCCAACAATCATGCCTGCTGCCATCGTAGTGGCCCATCCTGACATTGTGCATGATTACAACTCTTTTCCTCCAAAGGCCTCGAAAAATACAGACGGTATGACACCAGAAGCTTCACCATTCCTCAGGTGACACCTGGCAAGGCTGCATTGACAAGTGCCACCAGCCTGAGTGCGCTCACCGAAAATGAGCACAGGCCGAACCTCTTGAAATCCCATTCAGCATCCCGCGGGTTGTTTCTGGGAAACAAAACTGCAGAACACCAATCATCTACCAATCAATTCCTACCTGTGCCAGGAGAGGAGGTACAAGAGAACAAAACAGTTGAGCTTGAAGAGATCCCTGCTACTACCGTCGTAGCAGATGATCCATTGTATGATATCCAGCAGTTCTACCACTCTGAACAACTTGAATTTACCCCAAGTATGTCCAATGGGAAGTAAATATTTTATCATGATTGCATTCTGATTGGGTTGAAGGCATACGAAGGGTATGGGAGTATTTAACTGGACCGACTCCAGCGAAAAGCCACATGGTATGTCCTCTGCCAGCCTGAGTGACTCGGAGCTGAGTTGGATGAGCTTACCAATTATTTTAGGAATTTCCTAGTGTGGGAGCGCGAGAATTCGAGTTATTAGAACACGCGGTAAGAGAAACGGGTCGAGTACCGATTAAGCCCAGGTCGGTCAATTATGTTATTCTGTTTTGAGCAATCCTTAATTGGGCGCTATAGGCTGACTTACGACTATAACGATCACATCCTTACTATCGATATGCCAACAATCCTGCACGAATCCTTCTATGACGACTTGAAACAGTCGTTTACACTCGCGATCCACAATCTCCCATACGATCGCATGACCATCCGCCCACAGATCCATATGAATTATCCCCTTCAGATTGTGGATAAGGTGGTGACTCCTGATATGGTGATATCACTTACCGCCACGCAAGGACCTACAACGGTTGTCCTCATTCCATACGTCGGAGAAACTGCTTTGACGGAGGAGTGGGATCACGTATTTGGGAAAGTAGAGTCGATGATAGCTAAGCACCCGGAGATTGTTCTGGCGTCGATCGTATTAGTACGCGAAGCAAAACCCTACGCCTCTCCTCCAGACGGCAAATCTACTACTGCATCGGAGACGTTACACAACCGGAAAGATAGCGATCTCTCCCACAAACCCCAACCACTTCCTCTTGAAGAATTCATTACGCAGCGTTCGACACCCCGAACTTTCGAAGAACCTGTCAGGATCGCAGATCACACATGGTGTCACGTACGCTCGGTCGAATATTTCCTGTGGTTTAAAGGAGAGGAAGACAAACCGATCGACATGCGCAACGGCAAACCAGAGCATAGGGCCCATGGCGTACGTGATTATACTTTTATGTGAATTCATGGGGACTAATGCAATGTAGATTTTGATGCCTGAGGTTCATATGGACGCCGTCACGGAGATTCTTCAGAAAGCATTTGGAAAAATGCGAAACATGTTCCTCAAATTCCAACAAAGCCTCGACCGTAACCCCACCATCCCTCATTCCGTCCTCGAAAAATGGGATATCCCGCCATTCCCCGTCAACTGGGCCCTTGGCGCGCTGGGAGTCATGGCCGCGGTGGATCTGACTGCCCACCTGCGCTACATGAACTGGCATGGAGTCCGTTTTAGAGGCACGAAGCACGCGCGTGATTCTTCTTATGCACCTTCGGAATCGGAGCATGAGAGTAATTCCGAGTCCATGCAAGCGGCTGGTTCCAAGCGTGCGAGCGCCCGAAAGGGGCCTCCTTCTCATCATGCGTTCCAAACTATCATGATTGATGCCGTGGCGTCTGGTTCTATTTCTTTGACGAGTGATAAGAAGTCCGGCTCTAAATCCAAGAAGTCAAGTTCAACGGCTCGCAAGTCCAACCCCCTGAAGGCTACTGGTAGTAGGAAGGGTAAGGGTAACCACGGCCGCAAGGGTTCCAACAAACGGGCAAAGGCTTGATACGCTTGAGCCGGTTGAGGGAAACAGAGTATTCACTGATTCTCAAAGGACGAAGTTCATTTTTTTTTGCCTTTCGGTTTCGGTTTTAAGTTCGCTGTCGCCTTTCGTTTTCAGTTTCACTTCCTAGACATTGAATCATTGTTCATCACAGTCACGGGCGTGTCATGCCACAGGTAGTAGTAGATACGATAATGATGGTGATTACACGTAGTACTAGTGACTAGTAACTACGTATACCGTGGTCGACTACTTCAAGTTTACTCGTTGTATACGGCCGCTAATTTCTCGCAGAGTATGTATTCTACACGTTTACGGCTAGGCAGATGTAATCTCCCCTAGTCAGACCAAAAGAGAACGAAGACAGTCGTTCCTTCTATATCATTCCACTCCCCCCTCCGAGTTGATATCCTGAACTATCAATAAATTACCTCTTTTTTCTTATATTCAAGGGCCGCTACCAGCTTGCTACGGCTGGACCATATGCGATGATCCGGTCCGTCCAGACTCTATTTCATGTCACTTAGTGCTGCCGTGGTCCGGTCCAGAACCGTGGTTTCGAACCTGACCCCCAGGGAAAACTGGACATGGCCAAAACAGGTTGAGATAGCGTGAAATATCGTTTAGACATATAATTTATGCTATAATATTGTATAATCTTCAACGACACGATCGTCTGCGCATCGCATGGCAAAAACATTACATTGTTGTCGATTTGCAATATTGTGTTGGTCACGTCGTCGAACGTGTTTTCGTCAACACACAATTTCAAGTTCACGTCAATCTTACATCACTCCGTCCATGTCTCGATCACTACTTTGCATTCACACGTCGTTCGGTGTCACACAGCTTACTTACTCTGCAAAGCTCCACTCGAATTCTCGTGTAACATCCTGTATAGTATGATCACAAAGTTTGGGTGGGTTTTGAAACTACCAACACCCCAAAGTTTAAAAATGTTTGGGGAATTTTGGCAAAGTCCATTTCCCCTTTTCTTCTTACCACCATCTTCCCAACAGCTAGGAGTCCTGGTACTGCCTTCCTCCACTGATTCCACAAATATGCGGGTCTCGTGGATTCAGGTATACGTGTTGTTACTGCTTTTCTTAAATGGCACTAACTTATTGTCTCTGCAGGCTTATGATCCACTTAGCGCTAGCTGGTAAGTTTCAGCTCTCGAACTCTTATTTTATGATCATTCATGTTTACCAGGAGCGGGAAGGGTGCTTATTGTCGATAGTAGCTCCGTCTCATGATTTTCCTCCTTCCTGTTGTCTTCAGTGTACTACTCACCTCCCTCACTCTCGCTCTATGCCTTTTTTGCTGCTGGATGCTCTCCCATCACGTTATCTTGCCCTCTCTCTTCACCTTCACCCACTTACTGCATCGCGTCCATTGCCGGGTCGCTTGCCTGCTGTCGTGTTCGCATTTTATGCCTAGGCAGCTATTGCTTACCTGCCGTCGCTTGCTGGCTGCCTCCCGATTGCCTGCGCTTGTTTGTCTCCCTCCTTGCCTGTCTACATCATTCCTGTACTTTTATCGCTGTCATGTTGGCTTGCTGCCCACTGTCATGCCAGCTCCATAATATCATTATGGTTCTATCGTCCTATGTTGTGTTTTCCCATTGCGGGTCGAAGCATTTGTATGTTGTATTAGTAGATTATAGCATAATTCACCCAAATACAACCGATTTTGTCGTACCGCATGAACCGGACCAAAATATGGTGAAATATGATATCGATATTCTTTACATATCCTACAACATTCGACGAGATTGCAACAGATGTGAAATATTCTATTCGTCTCCACAGCGAGTCTCCTATGGTGAAATATTGTGCTTCTAAATTCGTCCCCGACTTCCCACGGAGTGGGAGGAGGGTTTTGTAGGATCCAAACCCCGAGGCACCTATACCGCGATGCGTGGGAACCCTTTCGTAAAAACTGTACAGTTGATTATTCATCATCATCATCATCATCATCATAGATACACTAGATGATGATTTCGTACAAGTTGTCAATATACTTCATTCACGTCCATCAACAAAACTCGAGGTCTGTCGTCTCTATAGCTAAACTTGTGTGTATGTCTTTTCGGTTTCTTTCTGTGTGCTTGTTTTATTGACATTCTTCAGAATGTCTGTGTTTCTCTCGAAACACCTCAGTACGGCACCTCGAGTACTCGATGCTAAAGATTGCCTACCTCACAATATCCTTCATGATATACAATCATATCCTCTGTTTTACAATGCTTTGTACTACCCACAATATCATAAACCTATATATGCAACTGCCGAAAAATTTTGCTGCTGGTTACAGTTATCGCTCGCCTCCCATTCTAACAGCCTATGTCTCAAATGTGATCCCCTCTATCGATCTGTCGCAGTGACTGTAGTTTTTGATGGAGTATGTCTGTCTGTTCATCTGGATGACATTTCGATGACTTTCACTCGCGCGCATTTCGAGTCTGCTGCATATGTGCACTGTAGTGTATTCAAATGCTTCAAGAATTATCAAGAAGCTGTTCAACAAGGCTCTCCCCTCCCAACCGCAGCCTCGTGCATTATGTCCAGACTAAAAGATGATCCTCGATGGTTTTCCTACACTGATGCTTGCTATGCAGAAAATTTGTCTGCTTTGTCCGCGCCTGTTCTGCGTGGTGTTGCAAGGCGTATTGTTACTAAAAGTTCCGACGCGCGAAATAAAGAACGTAGTGTCGATGCAATTGTATCTCATTTCGCTTCTCGACGCACAGAGCTCGCAAGCATGTCAGATGATATCCTCTTCAAGAGTCTCTTGACCGCATCAGTCCCACCTGCTTGCACAAGATCACGTGGCACTTTACTTGCTGCTGAGTTTCAGAACTTGTACGGTCCCGAGGTGGCAACTGCTCTACGTACTCCTCCTGTCATCAGCTCATCTCCTGCTCTCGATTCAGCAGCTATGCAAGCCTCTAAAGGCATGTCTTTACCATGGATTTCAGCATCTGTCGATGATCTTGCTCGCCATTTAAAGAAGCTGAAACGCACTGACATCCAGACATGTATTCGTCGATTGGTGCCACACTATCGCACACTCTACAACAAGGTCTCTCATCGAAAAACGTGTAATGCACTCGCTAATCATGCCCGGCAACGCGCACTACACCTATTTCATGCTGGAGCAAGTGTTTTGGGTGATGTTTATCTCGCGTATTTTCCGTTCGTGAGTTGTTACTTACTCTCGGATAAGGCTGTTTTCTGTCAGATTCTTGCTCATGATTTTGGCGTGCTCGTTACTGAACGTTTGTCGCAGGAAATTGTCTTGCGCTCTGTAAAGGACATGTCAGCCTGTCCAGAATGCAAACATAATGCGCTAGCAGAGGCGAGAGATATTCGTACAGATCGAGAGCGGGGATGGCCAATGCCTGTTTCAAAAGAAGTCGTTTTAAAGTGTTTGAATGGCTATATGGAAGGTACAATGTGGACTGAGCCATTTGTATGTGCTGTGTGTTCACAGTATGACAGAGATGCTGTTAATATTCATCTATCAGGGGATATATCGTCAATGAATCTAGATTTGCTCCGTGTCTCAGATGACTTTGTTGTCAAAAAGTGCGTGATTCAGAACATGTCAACATGTTTCGCTTTTGACAATGTTCTAATCGATGGTCTTATGTTGGAGAAACGAGGGATAGTGTTTGAAAATTCGAAGGCCGTAGAACTCAAAGTATGTCTGCAGTGCAAATCTTCCTTGACACAGAATAAGACCCCTCCATTAGCGCTTGCAAATGGCTTGTTCCGTGGCACCCTCCCCGATCAATTTCATGATCTGACCTGGGTTGAGGAGAAGATCTGCGCCATATATTCCATTACTGCACACGTCACCCGCCTGTTTCAATCGTCTGATCCATCGCAGCCCAAGGTTTTCCATGGAAATACCTGTGCGCACGATATGAATGTTATGTCTACTGTGTCTGTGTTGCCGTGGACCCCTGCAGACATCAACGGGTTTCTGAGTGTTGTTTTTATTGGTCCTGAAAAGTTTGACCCGAATCGCATGGGCACATTGTTCCGCGTCCGCAAACAGAAGATCTGGTCTTTTCTCGTATGGTTGAAGAATCACAATTGTCTGTATGCTGATATTGAATTAGATTTGTCTATATTGAACCAATATCCAACAGGATGGTTCCCTTCCTGGTCTCCATTAGCGAGTGGTGGAGGATCATGTGCTCGATGCTCAGCGTGTTTTCAGGTCAGAGACTGCTGGTTTTGCAACTCATCCGGCTGAGTTATTAGAAGTCTCACATGTGCCTCCAAGCAATTCTGCGAATGATGAAACGATAACGCTGGTCGAAAAAATGGGTGTATCTGACCCTGAGTGCGACAAAATTAGTGGCAGAACGTTCACGGCTTCTGCCAGTTCGAAATCTGATTCGTCCTGATCTCGTTGTCCACCACAGTGCAAACGCTGTCCCCGAGTACAACAACTCCCGTCTCTTTCCAGGGATGTATCCAACACTGTATCCGTATGGAATTGGAGGTTTCGAGGACCCGTCACGTTTGGCACTGTTGTCGTTCGAACGTCAGGCCAAGTACTGTCTTAATATCTCAGATCGCTGTTTTCGGTATCACAAATCCTTCATTTTTGTTGCATTGAATATACTGCAGAGGCGACAAGCTCATCTGCAAACCCATTTTGCTGTGAGGAAATCAAACTTTGACTCTGTTGCTCGTAATTTGACCAGTGTCTCTCCTGATGTGCTCCAACGACTCGCCAGTCGATTTGAACAAGAGTGTAAGCTGTCGAATCTTGACATGGATGAACAGAATGCGCTGAAACTCCTGTGTCAAGTCAATACCATGTCTACTCGTATTCCTGGATTGCAAGCTTCGAAAATTTTTGTGAGGAATGAGATACGAAACTACTATGGTTATTTTGGTCTGCCACACATTTTCTTCACGTTCAATCCAAATCCAGCGCACAGCCCTATCTTCCAGGTTATGTATGGGGATTATTCCATTGATCTTTCAGAACGCTTACCTCGCATGCCCCAAGGTCGCATTCGCGCTACGCGTCTTGCTCACGATCCTGTTGCTGCTGCTGATTTTTTTGAGTTCTCTTTCAGGTGTCTTTTTCGATACCTTTTAGGGTGGGACTTTGATCACAATCAGTCTGTTGCTGATGGCGGAATTCTAGGACATATTCGGGCATTCTATGGGATGAGTGAATTCACTGAGAGGGGGGTTCTTCATGGTCATTTTCTGATATGGTTGGAAGGTGGAGTGAATCCTTCAGAGCTTCATGAACGGCTTTGAAATGACCCGAGCTATCAGGATAGATTTTTCAGATTTTTTGAAAATGCAATTTGCCGGATGTAGAGGATGAAGTAGACCCTAATTTTGAGCCTCGCATACAATGCCCCCCCATCCTCCTAAGTCCTCAGATGCGCCTTTAGACATCTTGAACAGCTGGGAAGTGGCTTTTGTGGCTGAAATCAAACGATGTGGTGAAGTGCTCCAGCGACATACATGCAGGGCTGTTTGCCATAAGTACGGAAATGAAGATCATTGCCGCTTTCTTTTCCCCCATGAGATAGTGGAGACCTCTTACTTCGACCCAGACACAAACTCGGTTGTTCTTATGTGTCGGGATGGCAATATCAATTATTTCAACCCATACATACTTGTCTTTTGCAGGCACAACCATGATATCAAGTGTATATTGTCAGGCAAAGGTGCGAAAGCTGCCATGTTCTACATATCTGACTACATTACAAAGATGGACTTGAAGATGTATGAGGTGTTGTTGCTACTCTCACGTGCCGTTGCACGCATTCCTGAATCAACATCTGCCACTGGTGTTGCAGACAGTGCAAAGACACTTTTGCACAAGTGTTTATCTCAGTTTAATCGCCAGCAGCAGATCCATGCACAACAAGCTGCACGGTATATACAAGGCTTTAATGATAGTATCTCCTCACACACAACCGTTCCAATGTTATCTTCCATCCTACTTGCATATATCAAAGATAATTTGCCAGAGCAGAAAAATCATGAGATTGATGAGGATGATGAACAGCATCAGGCATTTGACTTCCATCGCGGGAACGAAGCCAGCCATAGTCCGCAGAGATGAAATCGGCAACCATCAAAGAAGCACCCTCTCCTTTAGGGAGAGGTACAGCACCTTCATTAATATGCACCCAACATTGCTTTCTTCAATCATTTGCATAAAATGTGGACTCATCGTGGAACCAGAAGACAACTTGACGGTCATTTGAAGATAAAGACTTGTCCACACTGTCCTCCACCTCTGTGGACATGTTTTCCTCTGTCCATTGTCGCATTCGTGTGTGGTAGCGATTCCATGCAGGTAGGAACACATTTTGACGATAGTGAATGATGTCATCACGTTCATGACCATCAGAATATTGCCCCTTTGGTTCCATCTTCCATCAATAGCCTAATCGTCCCATCCATCGCTGCGCTGTTTTGAGCGAAATTCCTTTCTTCATGCCAAAATGGGTTTTATTCTCGGGGACATTAAGATAGTCAATGAGGTCCTGTGCCCAAACAAACTTCCCTAGACTTTGAAGATGGAGCTTTAAATCTGCGGCAAAGGATTCATCATCGATGCGAGACACTGAATGTTGGGGTGCACAGGTAGGCAGTGCATCTCGGTCCTTGATATATGCTTTTGACCAGCTCCGCAGACAGCGCGAGAGATAATTTTCTCCTCTTTTCCCTGCTTGAGCATTGCGGGCTGCCTGGTCAGCTGCTTTACCCCACTGACCACCTACAGAATTCGCACAATGTGCCTTCCCATCACTACCAACATCTACATACAACCATAGAAAGCTTTTCATGTGGTTGAGCCGCTCCTTCAAGATCAGAGGAAGTTTTGGATCACGGTAACCTGTCTGATCACATCAAGGAGGCTTTAATAATATCTTCAGGTCATCCAATGCCTTCCTTGCTTCCTCCACAGAGGGGGGCTTTCTCAACTCAAATGAATAGTCTCGCATATTTTCATCTCCTCCGTTATTCCCATCATCACAGTCACTCTCAGCATCCGTTTCCTCGTCTCCTAGACTGCCATCAGAAATGATGTCATCGTGATTAGCACCATCAGTCTTGTGGGAATATTCTGTCAGTGACTCATTAATCTCTCCAAGAATAGATTCAGCTTGATGTGTTTCTTTCCCGTGCACATGCAGATTTGCAATTGGGCTGTCCTCGTCCGCAATTTCCTTGCAGGTCACTTTGTAACGATGTGGCTTTAGTGAGGGGATTTGTGTTGAATTTGTGTTCTCGACATTTGAAGATGGGACCCATGCCTCAGAGACAGGCTCACTAACAACGGCAACCCCCATGGCGACAGAACCATGCAAAACCGGTGCTTGACTTGATGTACTGCTAGTACAGATATCTGTGACTCAGACATGAGCCTAGTACATGCTGGTGAGCTTTCATTAGCACTAGAAGTTTACCTGTTACTCACATTTTCATCGTTGTTTGAGGTACTATCAAAGCTTGTCCTTTGTCTTTTTGATGCCTACCATGCATTAAGGCCTACTGCACGACGCTTTCGCCACAACGGCTTGTCGACCATGAGCTCTGTATGAGGATCTCGGCTTCACGGCACCGCCTTGCTTCGGAATCAACGAGCTTTGACCTCCGCTAGGAGGCAAATTCTACAGAACAGAAGTTAACTGACGCACGGCTTCACTTTTTCATATTCTGCAAATATCATAATGTGCATTAGGCTATTCTCTACACTTTGACATTACAGATTTTGTTCTCGTTGCCTCATTGAATTGTTAACCTATTTTTTGTGTTTTGTCACTCTAATGTCACAATCATCACGTGATGTTCGCAGAATCCGCACGACGTCTACCTTATGAAGAAAGCAGCTGGCTGAAATTGACATATGCATAGTGTAGTGAAGTGTAGTGTAGTGTAGTGTATGTAACATGTAACAAAAACACATATGTCATGTGTACATTTGAACTGATGACCGACCAATGACTGACCAATCACCTACCAATGACCAATGCAAATTTGCTGAATCAGATATAGTCAGCATATTTCTTGGGCTTTTGCCGAGTGCGTGTGGCGCGCAAGTTTTCAGCATTGCTCCTAGTGCCTTTGGCAGGTGCATCTGAGGGAACAATGGCAGCCAATCCAGCTGCCTTGCTCTTCCTTGGCGAACGCTCTCTGGGCGCTGGCACATTCTTTGGCCGCCTCTCTTGCACCACCAGCGATGCATCTCTGGCTGCCCTTGTCCTCCTCAATGCTGGTTCTTGCACTCTAGGTGATTCACTAAGATGTTCAAGACCTCGATGAGTTTCCATGCCCCGACCAGTTGTATTTGGCCCCAAGGCGCGGTTGCCATGGCTGGCTTGAGTTGACCAATGACCGGTGATGCAGCTGCTGCTTTCATCATCTGATGCCTCACTTACCTGAGGGGCAGAAATAATGGTCTTTGTTGCAGTAGATAGGCTTTGGTGATGGGAGGCCGTCGGTTGGTCTTCATGACCTCTGACACCCTTGCCCAAGGTCTTCGGCACCGGTTGGTCATCTGACCAGTCAATGTCTTCAGCATTTGTTTGGCCCTGGTGGTGTCATTTTGCTGTCAGTGGAGATGCCTCTGCTTTGGTGTTATCAGACTCATCCTCGGCCAAGCTGACATAGGGTCGCTTTGTGGACCTTGGCAGCCCCTTGGGAACTGAGGTCAGTGACGAAGTGGTGGTCGCTGATGGCTTTTTTGTAGGCCTGGCCTTGGGATTCTCATCATCAGCATCACCATCAGATTCACCCTTGGCAACAGGAGAATGCATTCTCCCCTTGTCATCCATCCAGGCTTTGAATTTGAAGGTCGGTCCAACTTGGGTTTCCTGTCGGTCCCACCAATATTCCAGAAGGGCATTGGCCACATATTACAGTGACCAATCTCCGTATGATACGGGTGAACGGATGTGCATAATATCCCGTATGATACGGGCCAGCAGACCATGGGCCCATGGTAGAAATATCCCCGACTATGATGGATGGGCCGGGAGGAATATTATTCCCAATGGAGGCGGGTGGGCCCATGCAGGGAATATGTAGAGTAGATGAATGGGCCGATGTACATGAATATTTGGTAGACGGATGGGCCAAGGTAGTTGGATATTATGTATATGGGTGTATCAAGGTAGATGTGTATCAGATAGAGGGATATGTGAAGGGTACTTGTCATCACATTCACAGGTGGGCCCAGACACATTAAATTAGTCGGGTGGGCCGAGGGTATTATAAAATATTGTATTTGACGGGTGGGCCGAGAGTGTATATAAAATATTTTATTAGACGGGTGGGCCGAGGGTGTTGTACAGTATGTTATATTGAACAGGGTGGGCCAAGGGTGGTATAAATTATAGATGGATGGGCCCATGTGTATGATATTGAAGACATGACGGAGCTGAGGTAGTTGTATATCAACCAAATCAGGAGGTAATAAATCAAAGTGTCTGAGTTCCCAGAGCAGCAGGTGATCTCTTGACATAGCCTGTTAGGGCGGTTAGGTTGTATTGCAGGACATGGAACCTGGGGTGCTAGGCTTGTGTTGCCCTACGAGACGCCAAGTTCTGAGTTCCGGAACCTGGGACCCAGGTCTTGACACAATTCAGTCAAGACTTTCCATGTTAAATGGCCAACTGAAGTTGAGATTCTTCAGAAGAGAGCAGGATGTGCTCTCTTGACATGGCCTTTTATGGAAGTTAGGTTGTCTTGCAGGATGTGGAACCTGGGGTGCGAGGCTTGTGTTGCCCTACAAGATGCCAAGTTCCGAGTTCCGGGACCCAGGACTAGACAAATGAATATCTGATATCCAGCACACTGCCAATCATGTAGTATTTAATTGCGCAATGAATGATAATACATCTTTGAGAGCAAACATCATGCAAGGCTCCCTTATCTGATCCTCACTATCTCCACCCCTTTAACACCAGTCAGGACATCCAGCATGAATGTTTCTTCCTCTTCCACTCCTGATGGCATAGACATCTGGCGCACTTGGGCCTGACTGTCACTTATGAAGCAGGTGAATATACTGCACAGAAATTCAATGCAGAGAAGACTGGAGGAGACCCAGTCATACCATCTCCGAACCTGGACACTTATCTGGTGATGGTGTGCGATCGCTTGGTTGATGTGCTCATAAAGGCACATAAAAATCCCAGTGGGTCTTCCTGCAGATTCGGAAAATTCATCAGATCATTCAAATTCCTTGATGACAGTCCAGATGCAGATAGATATCGCAAGATATGGCAAATTGATCTCCATGAAGGACACAGGGCTTAATGATGAGAGAGAGGCGAAGTTGCTTGAGAGGTGTCCTCCTGGCCATGAAGGCACAAAGTTGGTTGAGGTACCAGCCACAATTCTCAATTCATCTGGTGCCATCATTGCATGGTACCTCCCGGACGCCCTGAATGATACCACCCAGGTTTGTAATGTACCATGTGACTCGATGGATATTGAACATTAATTGTACCTACAGCAGGAAATCAGGGCAGCTACAGACATCCTCTCTACAAGCCTCGAAAAAAGTGTAAAGGCTGATGGGAATTGGCGAACTAATCAAGAGTGGTTCAAACATGGGTCGGAAAATGTTGGCTCCACTCCCGGATGCATCAATTTATCTCCGGCATGGTATCAACAGGGACACAAGGTAGGTTCTGATCAGATGGCGATTTCAGCAGTCAAACTCACCAAGCCCATAGAATGTGGCAGATCTGGAGGTATCTAGCTCATTGAAGGGACCTTCCTCCAAGGGAATCCTGAAAGCCATTGCACAGCCAGCAGCCATCGCCTCTGCGGCACTCAGGGTGATGCATCCGGAGCAGTACTTTGCAGGGTTGCGAACCTTGTCGAACCTCAGAAACAAGGCAGTAAGCAAGGATCTGCCACAGATTCCAGAGACCCTGCAGTACTGGGCATCCGTGTTTAACACCCTGTCCATCATTTCCAATCGGGAAATGCCCAATCATCGAGACCTTTTATCGATTGCCAAATGCTTCGACATTCTCACCACCATTGGGAACTATTCCAATGGTCAGATGAAAATGCCAAGCCTTCAGCTGGAGTTCAAGTACAACTCTGGCTGTATGATCACGTTTTCCAGAAGGATTGTAAGGCATGGAGTTCCAGAAGTGAAATGGGATCACTTGGGCATGGTATTTGAGGGATTATGTTCACATTTATGCCAGGGTTCCCTCATGTGGATGGGCAAGTGTGAATGGCCCATACAGCCTGTGAAAGATGAAAGAAATAGAAAGAGTAGTCACTCATGTAGATATGAACACAAGAATACCATGTACAAATTGAGGATCCAAAATGTATGAATGACTGTTGTGATTTCTCTAAACAGTTCACTGAAACCCTAACACCAACATTGTGGACTGCCTGGTCCAGGGGTTCAGGTCTCGGTACTTGGGACTTGGGACTTGGGGCTCAGGACTCACCTGAGCATTTCTAGCCCCGAGTCCCGAGTTCCGGAACCTGAGCTCCAATACCTGGAACTTGGGACTCGGTGATCTCCAAATTTTTCACTGTTCAGAAGTACAAAAATTTGATTCATATATATCACTTCCAATCTGAAATCTTGAGTGCCATGTACTGAGTGCCGAGTGCCAAGTTCCAGGTGCTGGGTGCCGGGACTCCAGGAGCCCCAACTCCAGGCACCTGGCACTTGGGACTCAGGACTCAGTAGGTGGCACTCAAGATTTCAGATTGGAAGTAATACATATAAATCACATTTGTTTATTTCTGAAAGGTGAACATATTGGAGATCACCAAGTCCTGCCTCCCGACTCCTGGGGGCCAGCAATCTGGATACTGAGTCCCAAGTCCCGAGTGCTGGGTGCCCAGAGTAGGGGCTCCCAGAGTCCCAGCACCGAAAACTTGGCACTCGGCACTCAGCACTCGGCACTCAGTACATGAGTCCCGGCACCCAGGAGTTGGGAGTTGGGAGTTGGTGATTTCCAATATGTTCACCTTTCAGAAATAAACAAATGTGATTCATATGTATCACTTCCAATCTGAAATCTTGAGTGCCACCTACTGAGTCCCGAGTCCCGAGTGCCAGGTGCCCAGAGTCAGGGCTCCCGGAGTCCCGGCACCCAGCACCCGGAACTCGGCACTTGGCACTTGGCACTTGGCACTTGGCACTCAGTACATAGCACTCAAGATTTCATATTGGAAGTGATATACATGAATCAAATTTTTGTACTTCTGAACAGTGAACATATTGGAAATCTCCAAGTCCCGATTCCCGACTTCCAGGTGCCGGGACTCAGGGGTCCCGGAAATCCGGAACTCGGGAATTGGGACTTGATAAATCATCACTCCCAAAATGTAGGAATTGGGTATCTGGAACTTGGAGCTCAGGACATGGAATGTCACAGGAAAAATGATTTGTGAGTTCCGTATTTCAGGGAATCGGAGTCCCGTACACGGAACTCGGAGCTAAGGAGATGGTATGTGGCAGTATGAATGATCATGTGAGTCCCAAGCCCCGAGCCCTGAGCCCCGACTTCTGCATTTCTGGGACTCAGAAGATAGTATTTGGCACTACAAATGCTCAGGTGAGTCCTGGGTCCCGAGTCCTGAGCTCCGAGTTCCGGATGTCCGGAACTTCAGATAGTGGAAAGTGGGACTTGGAGCTCAGGACATGGTATTTTGCAGTCAGGGATCCATATTTGTGAAGGCCTATGGTATTTTACATCATCCTTTGAATGAACATTACTCTATTCTCACTACAGTCCTTTGGCTCTCTTCAATTTCTCTAGCATGCCAGTGTACATCTTCACCTCTGCCATCTTTGCTTCAATGGCCTCATCTTGCTCCTGCATCAATGAAACCATTCTTTCTCGAATCCATCTGAGTCCCATCAGTGGTGGAGTTGAAGTGTCTGGCAACTTCTCAGGAAGAACCAAACCATCATCCTCAACACCAAACTAGAACACATCAGTTATCACTCAAGGCAATTGAGCTAACATCTTACCACCCAACACTGGAAATGAGAGATACAGGAAGCCATCACCTCATCCCATTGCCATGGTTGATCCGGGATTGTGCCACTTCCCTTCCACCATGGACATTCATAGTTGGAAACAATCCTAGAGGGATGTCCGGCGATGACTTCATCATCAAATGCAAGGAGGTGGGATGAAAAGACGTCGTCCAGAACTGTGTTCCAGGCGAGCATGGGATCATCATTTGCTTCCTGGTCTTTGTATATATACTCGCATGGAGGGATACTGCCTGCTGCACTGATGTCACCTGGGACCAAGCTCGGGTTTTCAGGGCTTGGGACTTGGCCTGCCTGACAGCTGTTCGGAACAGGATAGCCTTGTTGCACAAGTGAATCCAGAGATTGTGAAGGGTGTCATTGGCCTGTCCTTCACGAAGCGACATCTCCAGTGGAATCAGATCCTCTGCCATGCAGCGTCTGCATCGATCAACCCTGAGGTTCGATAGCAATGGGATTACAGTGAGCTCGGGAGAATTTGTCCAGGTATCAGATGTCTTGGAGAAATCTGCTGGGTCATCATCGAGATCATCGAGTATGTCTACATTCAAGTCATCGGGTTCGTCATCTGCATCAAATCCTTCCCCGAGATGCATCAGGGTGGACTGGGTGAATCCGTCTATCTGGCCTCGGAGACAATCCCGTTGCTGGGCGATGTCTAATCTCTGGGTCTCAGTAGATCTTCTTCCCATTCTTCGGACCTCGATGAGCAATGCAATCTGAGCCTCTTCGATTGCCAACCCCATTGATATCCATGTCGCCACAGACCTGCGAGATGGCGCTGCTCTCCTCTAATAATCTAAGCTCAATCTCCTTTCTGCTTGGTGCTGAGTGCGATATTCATTCAGACATATATTGAGACGATGGACGTCGACTCACCCTTCTTGATATTGATCTCATATTAATCCATCGCCTCAGGATCATTGAGTCTGCTTGATTGAGCTCTCCTCTCCCTGGCTGACCATTTAGTCTTCAAATGTGCAGGCGCCACTTCATCAAGTCTATCGAATGCCTTTCCACTTTTGGTAATGCCATTCATTGCCAGCTTGTATTTACGGCAAAGGGTCCTCTTCATGCAGATCATCTTGCAAAAATTTGAGTCATTCATCTGATAATCAAGACATTCCTGTTGGTGCGGAGATGACATTCCCCGAGCTGCAGGGGAAATCAGATTGAGACGTGCCCATAGGGTCTCCATGATCTTGCCATCGATCCGGCCAATGCCCTCAATAAAATTGGATGTGTATCAGACATAGCAGCTGTCCTGATGTCCATGAACATGCCAAAACCCAATTCCAGGAATGATTGTGAGGTCCTGGGTCATTTCCAGAAACCAGCTGGCATCCACCCGAGTCTGAAAGTATTTGTTGTATTGGCAGTTGATGTCATAGAAGGTGACGGCCCTGGAGATGCCTTCCATGTTGTGTCGTGCAGCCTCGCAAAGGGCGTAGTCCATGTTCATTTGTCTGCATGCGATGCATGGTCAACTCGTGAATGAGGAATGGCAGATGTCACTTGCCTTTCGCCTTTCTGAAAATCAACCATGGAGTGAGGGACAAAGCAACCGTGTCGGGCACAGGCAACTCTGTACTTGTACTACCCAGTGCTAATATTTTGGTGTGAAGTTTACCGCATCCATTGGCTTAGAACGCTTGCACTACGCGACCGATGGGCAGAGGAGCTGCTACTGGTTGGTCAGGAAATGATATGGGCAGTTGATTTTTTTATTCACAAATCACAACAATGGGTCAGCCGAATGCAAGAGGCTGATGCAAACCAGCAGGTCGGTCACTGGTGCTATGCGGCTCGCCAAGCTCGAATTTATCTGCGACTTTCACAGCAAGCACAAGATAGCTTTGAAAGAGCAAAAGGGGTGGTGAGGGTGGCAGAGTGACAGGGGTTGGTTTACAGCCACACCCACATTAGGGCTGTGGCAAGTGCCACAAGTGGATTAGTCACGTCTATATAACATGTGATTCTGCATTCATTAAACCCAACTTGTCCTCTCTTCACCCATGTCGCATTCCTCAACATCTACATATGATATTGGCGACGTGACTATCTGGGATGTTACCAATGTCTTGGAGTTTGCCACTTCCCGATTCGCCTCCATCTGGATGGTGTGTGACCAAAGCCATGTGCCTCGGATGCCAGCTTTGTAAGGCAAATGCACCTGAGTGACACCATTTATGTTACTACTTAGTAACGTGAGAACATACGCTCTCGCGTTACTAGTTAGAGGGAATAATCTATACTACAGTACTGCACCACTTACTTCAGTACTCAGCAGTGACTTCACAGGTACGTTTTTTTCCTCTCGGCTTTATCCGACAGTGGCTTAGCTGACTGTAGTGTAATCAACTTTCAGCAATGTGCGGGCTGGGTGCCAACTACTCCCGCCGCTGGCGCCAACGTTCCCACAGCCTCTGCTCATTGTCTACAACGACTCTACCCTTATGATGTTTTTTCAAGTGCATCTGTCTCATTTTAGGTACATATTCGGTGAGTATTTGTGTACCTTCTGTGTTCTGACTAAGCATACTAACTGTTGTTCCTCACCGCTATGGGGAGACAGCATCCGTTCCGCACAACGTCGCAGAGGGTCACAATGACCGTACTTCGTCATACAGGCCCACAGACCACATCTGCAAGCCTGACCCATATATGAGCAGACCACCTGTGAGCTGAGAGAGAGCTCCAACTTCAAGCTCAAGGTGAGTGTACAAATCAGTCTTTTTTTTCATTCTTACAGCGACGTATGAGCAGATCAACGTCGCACACAGCAGGCTGCCCTCGCTGTGGAGGCTTCGCTGGAAGCTGGGTCGACCATCAATATGATGGACCAGTTTTATGATGGTGAATTGTTGATGCAGCGTTCAGATGGCAGTGATGGTGGCACGGACGGTGTAGCAGCATGGACTTCCCATTCTTCAGCCCTTACACTGTATTCCGAGGGAACGGTAACAATCTTTCAGCATGGACTTCCCATTCTTCAGCCCTTACACTGTATTTCGAGGGAACAGTAGCAATGTCACACAATGGACTTCCCTTTCTTCAGCCCTTACACTGTATTTCAAGGGAATGGTAATAGTGTTGCACAATGGACTTCCCTTTCTTCAGCCCTTATACTGTATTCCATAGCAATTACATGTTCTCTGTACTAATAATGCTAATGATTACTCATTACCCCCATCATCCCCTTCGTTCTTGTCACTCTCACTGCTACTCTCAACAATGGCAGCACTCTTTTCTACTGTCTTTTTGGTGCGCGCCTTCCGTGGTTTGTAGACGGTCTCCCCAGCTGCTTGCCGAGCATGATTGCTGGTAATCCTGTCTGCAAGCTCTTCCTCAGTTAGCTTCGTCCATTTACAGGTCTCTTCGATGAGTGTGTTGATCAATAATTGCACTGACTTGCGTCCGCCAATACGAGAGGGATTCCGGACTGGCAGAAGTTCGAAGGGCCAACCTTTGAGCTCCACGCCATAGTGTTCAACAATGGCGTGCTCGTAGTTAGTATAGTTCATTTTCGCGTGGTTGGCGAGTTTGTTTTTGCGCAAGATAAAGTCTGCATCAACATCAGCAACAATGAAAACTCCATGATAGAGATGGTGCTCACCAAGTTCGTCTTGTATGAGCGTCCGACATTCACTGACCAGCTGGTTGAGGGATTTTTTCTCCCTTGATATAGTTGGTATGTCTTCAGCTGCGGGAGTAGAACATCATTAAAAACACATTAGTTAGAGTAAAATATAGAAACTTACCGAGGCCAGAGACAGCAAATGCTTCCAGTTTTAATGCCAGGTGCTGAGGCTCGAGATCCAGAATGGCTCGCACAAACTTCTCGGCCTTCTCTGAAAAAAAAAGTTTGGGACCGCTAAGGTCCTCAATTCCACCATGGACAGCTACATAAAAGCCTTCAACACTGAGGCGGGAGCAAATAGCTGTCCACTGGATTATATGCCTGTCAGAAAATGAGCGGTGAAGAAAATAAGAAAGTACCTCTTGGTCCATAGCAGCAAAAGTAGCCTGCATGTCGCGCTGGACCGCTCTTGGGTTGTCATGGACCATGCGCTGCTTGTCGGCACGTATCTTCATAATCTCGACCTCGTAATTATTCTTTTGAGCGCAGGAGAGTTTTGCATAGTTGTTGCGAAGAGTTTCTTTATGAGACTCAATAAACTCTGTGAGTTTCCAACGGTTACCCTTTGATAGGCCTGGAAAGGAGTTGAAATTGAGCACAAAGTGATATAGATACACACACCTTCATTTATGTCATCCAGTCATTGGCGAACAAATGCATTCCACACGTTTGGACGCCGAGAACGCCAAACAGTCTGACCCCCAAGGTAAAGTTGACGTCGTGTCCAACGCTCGGAGCTAGTAGCATCTGTTGAGCCTCGGAGTACTGTCATTATGTATCATGATAGAAGATCTCACCGTCCATGTTTCTTGGCAAGGACTTGAACCTTGTCCATGTAGGTTGTGCGAGCACCGTTCACATCATCAGTGAGTGCAACAAACTTCGCATGACGCACAGCCTTCTGACATGTGGTGAGCTGGGGACGGACTTTCTTGACTTTGCTTGTATTTCTGCGTGCCATGGTGAACTGAATAGGCGAGGTAAGTAACAAAATTTCTGACTTACATAGAGGGCTATTTATCGGACAGCAGCGCAACAACGGCACTCGCTCGAAAATACGGACCCGAAAGAAGATATGAAATTCTGACATACAATAATGTTACAAAAAATTGTACTTAGTTGATCAAAGACACTAAAATTTGATTCAGTCATTTCACTCCTTTGCCGAAACTCAAAACTCACCTAGATTATACATAGCATACAAAAGAGCAGATTTTCGAGGCTCAAGCACCAAGTTATCATCAAGAACATATGGCCACTGCATGTCCTCGAAGCCTTCCCTTTGAAGAACACAAGAGTGAATCTCACGGACAACACCACATGGAAGATCATGCAGGGCAAGGGTGACCTTTACGTCCTCAAAGGTAGGAGTGTTTGGGGTACCAACACAGCCGTTCAAACATTCAGTGCCGAGATTTCGGACAACTGGGCAACCAGGAGCCGAACCTTGAGGCAACTGACGACTTTCGGCCATTGTGCCAGGGCCCAATGCATCAAGTGACGTTGAGCAAGATGAGCTACCAGTGGTGTCTCTAGCAAAGACACCAGGATGGGTCTCCGCAGGCGTGAGCTCTTTAGTGCCTGAGTGTGACCTTAAGTGATCCTGTTCAAAACAAAATGGAAGGAATGAACACACCGTCGTTAAGTTTAAAAGCGATCCGCTCGACATCGGAGATATTGTTGGACGTCGTGTCAGTCATGGTAGCATCTAGATGAGAATCAGTTGGCAATAAGGAAAAAAAACTCACTCCGTCGTAGTCTAGTAGGTAGATCAACTGTTTTCCAACAGTTGTTTGGAAACCAGGAGTCACGAATCCAAGGGAGCGAATGGCTGAGAAGAGTAGTAGTGATTTTACTCATGGCATCGGCAAGCTCATAGGTTGGTGGATGAGACACAGTAGCTTTGAGTATGATGTCTGGAGATTTTATGGTGAACATCTTGTGTCCTTGAGGCCCTCATTTGTACTTATGTTTTGCCGGCCGTTCGAAATCAAATGTTGCATGGAATTGAATACATATGAAGTCGTGCTGAATCAACAGTGAGTGCACACAGTTTCTAGAGACAGAAAGAAAAAGCGCACCAGTGCATCATCATCAGCGCCAACTGCAAGGTCTAAATAGTGAAGGCGGTGGAATGGCCGAGGCAGATGACCATCCAGGCCACTTGATTCTGTCGTGAATGTGGATTTTGAAGTAGGCATAGTCAATGTTGCGCGATTGCAGAAAGTAACAGACTTGGAGGATATGAAAAGCAAGAGTGAAAATAAGATTGAAAGGCATCCAAAAAGTTGGCCTTTTGAAGGCTGGGAGGTTTAGGGTTTTCTCCTAATTAATGACTGTGACACGTTGCAGACAGTCTGCAAGTGCAGGTTGAAGCGAGATATGAGGCAGGTATTGGGCAGATGCACATGTGGCACACATGCAGTGGCAATGTGGCGTACAAACGTCACATCAATCTAAGATTGATCCAATCATTCAATAACTACTAATACACCCATCAATTTAAGATCTTCGTGATTGTATACATTCTGGCACAGGCACTTCTTCGTCTTCACAGTGTAGCAGCAGCATGGACTTCCCTTTCTTCAGCCTTATTGCGAGGGGACAGCATAGCAAGGCTCAGAACACGATGTAAGGACTGAAGAAAGGGAAGTCCATGCTGCTATGTTGTTACCATTCCCTCTGAACAGTGTAAGGACTGAAAAAAGGGAAGTCCATGGCTTGCCATGGACTTCCCTCAGTCCTTACACTGTGTTCAGAGGGAACGGTAACAACGTAGCAGCATGGACTTCCCTTTCTTCAGTCCTTACACTGTTCAGAGGGAACAGTAACAACGTAGCAGCATGGACTTCCCTTTCTTCAGTCCTTACATCGTGTTCTGAGCCTTGCTATGCTGTCCCCTCGCAATAAAGACTTGTTGTGAAGGAATGGTAAATGCGTTAACAATTAATCCTCAAATTCGTGCGTAATGCAAAATCACAGAAGAGAACTACAATGACATTTGCTGAATACATAAGTCAAATCGTGCCGACTCGTCTCCTTCTGATTCATCATCAATCATCTCTACTGAAACTTCATCTACATCCAATGAGTCATCTGTTGCGGTCACATCAGAAGGAATGCAGCCAGTAAATCCTTCAAGTGAATATATGCGATTGATATGAACACGGTGCACATCATTGACCCTCCGCTGCCGATGATACAGCCTCCAAATTTCTGACGCAAGCGGAGGGTTAGTTAGCTCAAGCTCAGTGGCCATGTGTTTGATGTCAGAATCCTCAGCATCGATCCAAGCGTGCAAGCGGCAGATTTCAACATTGAGTCGAGTAATCTCCTCATGAGCTCGGAGAATCTTGAAGTACTTGACACCCATCTGACAATGTGTGGTGTTGCTCCAAGGCTTGGTCAGGATATCGTGTCATGAATGTTTGAGGATATCAAACTCGCCAAGCGCCGCATAAGACAGAATCTCACTATATTGTAGTATTGGCCTTCGTGGATTTTGCACGACAGTGAGCTTGTTGTACTTGTCTAGTGCAGTACGAATTGCACCTGATCATTTGACGATGGCTCGAGATATTGTCTTCGAAGTTTATAGCCTGCGAAAGATTTCGTCAGTAGAATGCATTAATCAACATTAAGTTAGTACCAGTTGATGAGAGATTAGCCTTAGACAACTCAAACAAGCGCTGGACGACAAGACCCTCAAGATCTTCGACCGCACGAATGAATTTCCGTCGTCGGCTATATTGAAGTGTCTCCCAATAATCTGAATATCCAGGTGTCCACCGTTCAGCAATGTCGAGGCGGGTCTCGAGATCCTCAACAACGTTGATTTGAATTTGAAGACGGCGTTCCACTGCACGCCGAGCCGCTTGTGCCTGTTTAGTTGATTGAGAAGCTGCAACACTCAACCCAGAGTCAGGTGTGAATGATGATGGCAAGTACATCAAAAATTTATCAGTTCCGAATGAGTCGAACTGTTGTCTGGATTGATTGTGAACTTTAAAATATAAGCAAACGAAGTAAAATGAAACTTACTGGTACGTGTTGAGCTTCTCAAGCGCTTCAACATAATCGACTGCGAGAGCGTCGCATGCGGGCTCCGATGCAACGGACTCCAGATATGTGAGTTCTTCAGTTACCCAAGTCTCGAAATCCATGGCTTGGTTAGGAAAGGATAAATGGTAGGCGTCGAGTTCTTTGGTGAAATCATCAATCAGGGTAACCGCTTGTTTGTAGTTATTGAAAATAAAGCGGCCTAAATTTCAATTAGATCAATCAGAATTACTACATAGTCAGACAATAAACGCTCACTGAGTTCCAAATATTTATCCATGTCCCATTGGTCGAAATGCAGGTCTAGGAACTGACCATAATGAAAATGCGATGCATGACGAATGAGACACGCTGCGGCGTTCGAGCTTGCAAAAATATGTTCACAAGTTTCGAGATCTTCAAGTCCGAAGCCACGTAGGTACATGGGGTGATACTGCAGCTGGCATTTGCGGTTGTGAGCGTGTCCGTGGAATGCATTCACTGACAGCGAAAGTTTACGATTCAAGGCTTTGTCTCGTATAGAGCTGGCGGCGACTGTCTTAGATAAGCTGCAACCGATATCACTACTAATGGCTTGATTGTCACCGAAGATGTCGAGAAGCTTATTGATAGTAGCGAGAGGATATTTCGCACTTTTGAGAATCATTAGCAACATAATATTGAATTGTATTGGACACTTACAGCTCACCACTGCGACGCATCTCAGTGACTGTTTGAATGATTCCATGTCGACACACAGAGAGAAAGATACCAGTCTGTTCAAAAACATGGACAGTGTTCTCCTCTGTTGAGTTAGTGGCTTTCCAATTGTCAGTGCAAAATGTTAGTTGATCGGCTCTGCATTCACCAGGACGTAGTCGTACGTCATCCTTGAACACATCAACTTGATCCGGGGGAATCATGTATCTGCTGGGAAAGATGCAGAGATCGGCACTGCCAGCATTTGCCATGCGTTTCGCAGAATTGTTCCCATCCATTGCTTTGAGACTGGCAGGATACAGCGGACATTCATTAGGTTGCTGTTGAAATAGATCAGACAATGATGTTTTTAAAAAAAATAACACACTGACCTCAAATGTGCATGGTGGACAACCATGTCAAAGGCGCCAGTCAGGATCTGTGCGGCCGAGTGCCATGTCCACTTGAGACCGAACACTACGAAGTATTGTGAGATAGATATCGAATGTGATTGAAAATTGATCACGGAATGTTTGCACATAATTGACCTAATGATTAATTAGAATGCTGTAAGTCCATGCACAAAGAATGACTTACATTATGTATTGCGCACAAGACCTTTGTGAACGCCTGGATGCTGAATGAAGACTGCCATCGTCGAAGCTGATGATAGAGCTCAAGACATTGCAGGCTAATTGCAACAGTTGGTGCAGTAGGAGAGCAGCCGAGTAGACCCACACGCAATAGAGACACATTCGCGACTTCTTCGTGCTGTTGTGTGATATCGTGAAAGTAGTCTAGTTCTAGAAAATGTAAGTAACGAAATCTTTCTTTTAGAAAAAACGTACCAAAGACATGCACCGCTGTGACCTGAAACTTGTGAGCCGAAATTTGAGCGACATTGAGCGAACTGTTATGCTTCCAAGTGAGATACGCATTTGTCAGTGCAGGCAGCTGCAAGTGCCATGAAGCGTGCATATTGGTGTAGCATGCTTCTCATGTCCGTTGGTCACTACGGTGTTTCAACGAGCTGCAGTAACCTTGATTAGCCAGAAAGACTGAGTAGAAGAAATACAATATGTACCTGTTTTGTAACTGCAGCCTAGCATAGGCAGAGAGTAACTGGGATTCAACTGAGTAACGGCCCTCATTACTGTTGCTGTCCATGTCTGTGTCTGTATCCATGTCCGTGTCCGTGTCACCATCGCTGCCGTCTGAACGCTGCCTCAACAATTCACCATCATAAAACTGGTCCATCATATTGATGGTCGACCCAGCTTCCAGCGAAGCCTCCACAGCGAGGGCAGCCTGCTGTGTGCGACGTTGATCTGCTCATACGTCGCTGTAAGAATGAAAAAAAAGACTGATTTGTACACTCACCTTGAGCTTGAAGTTGGAGCTCTCTCTCAGCTCACAGGTGGTCTGCTCATATATGGGTCAGGCTTGCAGATGTGGTCTGTGGGCCTGTATGACGAAGTACGGTCATTGTGACCCTCTGCGACGTTGTGCGGAACGGATGCTGTCTCCCCATAGCGGTGAGGAACAACAGTTAGTATGCTCAGTCAGAACACAGAAGGTACACAAATACTCACCGAATATGTACCTAAAATGAGACAGATGCACTTGAAAAAACATCATAAGGGTGGAGTAGGACCATAAGAGAAAGGATGCGCAAAAAACACACTCAGATTTGGGTAAGGTTGAGTGATATAGCGTGCTCGTCGTTGTAGACGATGAGCAGAGGCTGTGGGAACATTGGCGCCAGCGGCGGGAGTAGTTGGCACCCAGCCCGCACATTGCCGAAAGTTGATTACACTGCAGTCAGCTAAGCCACCGTTGGATAAAGCCGAGAGGAAAAAAACGTACCTGTGAAGTCACTGCTGAGTACTGAAGTAAGTGGTGCAGTACTGTAGTATAGATTATTCCCTCTAACTAGTAATGCGAGAGTGTACGTTCTCACGTTACTAAGTAGTAATATAAACGGTGTCACTCAGGTGGGCAAATGACATGGGAGGCAGATGTAAGTACCTCATCAGTTGGTTGGTTGGTTGGTTGGTCGTGTCTAATCAATATCTCTAGAGCTTTGTCTTCCCATACATCAACCTATGTATGGTCCTGAATACCCATCCGACCATGCCCAACCTCCTGCGCAGCATCCTCGGCAAGTTTGCCAGGTTGCAGACCGGGAATATCAACATGGAGCAATTCCATGATGAATTCTTTGTGCACTGTTCACCACATGACCCTGAACTGAGATCTACTCACAGAGTAGTTACTAACTACGCTCATGATTGGTGGAAGGATCGTTTCGACACCTTGCAATTCCCCCTGCCATTCTTAGATGTCAACGAGGTCATGGACATGACCCATGACCACTTTGAACAACTGGTATGTCATGGTTATTTTATGCTGCACTTCCACTGATGCTCATTTGTAGCCTATGGGAGCCATGCTTGTGCCAGGCCCTGTAATCACCGGTCAGGTGGAAGGCGATCCCCTCCTCAATCAAATTCTGGCACTGAAGGCCCACATCCAACATCTCGGCAAGTCTCTGGCAAGTTTGTTAGAGGAGAAGACAAAGGCTGCCACAGTGGCCACATCAACCATGGCCGACCTCGAGGGGCCCATGGATCAGCTGGAGGAAGCGCTCTTGAATTCCAGCAGGTAATATGTTAGACAGACGTTGTAAAAGTAATTTAATGTATAATACCGGACATGTATATAGTATTACCAAATGTGATTCGGTCAGTATATATATGAGAATATGGTCTTGGTTGCTATTGTTCCAAAATCATGACTTCAGTTCCGGCCAACTGTGCGTTGCATACCACATGTATAGCTAGTGACTTTGTGCAACAGCTGTTTGATTGCAATGTAGCTGGCACCCAACAGTCCATCTTGCCTGGGCTTCCAGCGCCCAATGGATTTACCCCCGAGGTGTCGGCCACACTGAAAGGGAAAGGCAGTCCCAAGGTCATAATATCTATGCAGCGCGCAGCACTTCAGGTGATGCATCCAAAGTTGTATTGGGCTTCTGTCACCACACAGATTAACCTTGCCCAATGGGCGGTTGAACATGGCCTTAGTGATATGTGCATTTGCCTGCATTTTTGGGCCTCAGTGTTCAATTGTGCATCTGTCATTTGTAACAGACAATGCCCCCTTCACCGAGACCCAAGATCTGCTCCAAAAGGGTTTGATATCATGACCAGTGTCGGCCATTATTGCGATGGGCTCATGACATTATCTAACCTTGGTATTCAGTTGCAATATAATTCAGGGGTTATGGTCAGCTGCTCTGGATACAATGTCAGGCATGGTGTCACATACACCGGTGATCACATTGTGTGGGCTTGGTTCATGCATGACAGCCTTCATAATTTCATGGGGACACCTCGGCCATCGTACGCAGGTTACACAGATGTGTACTAGATTCTCTCAGTTTCGGTCTCAATAGCATAGTAGTTGCATATGATAATAACCGATGACAGTTTTTGGCGACTGACCAACCGACCACACCATAGCACCATGTTCTCAGTTTCATCTGCCCATACGATAAGATCAGGCATTCAGTTACATCGGCCCATACAATAAGATCAGGTATTCAGTTCTATCGGCCCATACAATGAGATCAGGTATTCAGTTTCATCAGCCCATACAATGAGATCAGGTATTCAGTATATTTGGCCCACATGATGGCATCAGGTATGTGTTTTCATCAGCCCATATGATAGCATCAGGTATTCAGTTTCATCGGCCCATACGATGAGATCAGGTATTCAGTATATTGGGCCTATGTGATATCATCATAGCAGGTGACTTGGCGACCAACCAACCGACCACCCTGTAGCACCATGTATTCAGTTTCATTGGCCCATACAATAAGATCAGGTATTCAGTTTCATCAGCCCATACAATGAGATCAGGTATTCATCATATTTGGCCCAGATAATAGCATCATGTACTTGTTTCCCTCGGCCCATACAATGATATCAGGTATTCAGTATATTCAGCCCACGTGATATCATCATGTATTTGTTTCCCTTGGCCCATACAATGATATCAGGTGTTCAGTATATTCAGCCCACGTGATATCATCATGTATTTGTTTCCCTCAGCCCATATGATATCATCAGGTATTCAGTATCCTTGGCCCATATGATAGCACCATAGGTGTGCATAAGTATAATTGGGGGTAGATACCCGAGCTGGCCCCAGCCTGATACTATCATGTGGGCCGATAAAACTGAATACCTGATGCTATCATATGGGCCAATGAAAACACATACCTGATGCTATCATGTGGGCCAAATATACTGAATACCTGATCTCATCGTATGGGCCGAGGGAAACAAATACATGATGCTATCATCTGGGCCAAATATAATGAATACCTGATCTCATTGTATGGGCTGATGAAACTGAATACCTGATCTTATTGTATGGGCCAATGAAACTGAATACATGGTGCTACAGGGTGGTCGGTCGATCGGTCGGTTGCCGAGTCACCTGCTGCAAACGTATGGGCCGATGAAATTGAATACCTGATAATATCATATGGGCCGATGGTACTGACTGCCCCATCACCGGCCCATATGATGGCATCGGCCTTTCACTCCAATCGGCCCATATGATGGCTTCATGCCCACAATTTCCAGACCAATGCACACAGGAAATATATGCTTCACCCCCATCATCGGCCAATTGATACACACAGTCACCATAGTATGTGGCCAAGCTGACAATATCACACCAACAATTGTACTGAACGTCGGCCGACATGTTAATGTCAGGCATCGCAACGCATTGGCCCAGCTGTTAAAATCATATCTTCATGAGCCGATCGGCTGAATGTTAGACACAGACATGTATATTTGATCGGCCAACATCCGCTGGCCTGTATGGAACATCATATTTTCAAGATTGGCTACATGTAAAATACAGACAATGTGACTGAATGGGCTCACTGATGGGATGTGTCACATATCTTAGTTTAGAGGACAGCGAGGTGTGTCTTTTGGTGTGTTAGTCCAGGCCATTTTACACTCATTGATCACAGAACATTATAATGCCTGCCTCAGATGTCATGCCATGCCACCAATGAAGCGATTCCACGACATGGAACAAATCTCGGGCGGGTATAAGACCGTGACTGCTTTGGCTCTCCTTTTTGCGATACACAGGTTTGGTTTTTTTCGCCTTCACCCCACAAATTTTGTTCTCACTATGACTCAAGTTATCGACCTGTACCGTTCTTCGTCCTATCAGATAGATCTTCATGCAGAAGTTATATCCGCGCACCTAACCTGAATATAGGGATTCTAGACTTACCATGTTTACAAGCATGACAAGACCGGAGAGCACATCGTACAGACTACGAGCTATAGTCTCCGGGAGATCTTGCACGACCACATTGATCTGATTCAGCCTACGACGATGTTCGCTTGTTTCAAGGTCAAGGCCTTCAAGAGCATGCTGCACTGGACTAACCAGGTGTAGCATGCGGTCTTGAGCCCATCTGGGACGATCATGGGGCCTGCAGGCAACCAGGTTGATGTGAGTTGCAACAGCTCAATCACGATTTCTTGCCTGAGGCAGCTGTACAATGCAGTAGACCACAATATGTCTGCCACAAACTGCAGAAAGCTTGGTCTCACTGGTTGTCTTGAGCAGTGTGCCAATAACATGGACCTTCAGCAATTCTATCAGCTCCAAAATCCGTCTGCTTACGGTTCAAACTACACATTCATTTCTGTTAACGGCGGGGGTCCCAGCCCATTGTCTCCCACAGGCATCGACGTTCTGGATATACCGGCACCAGCACCTTTCTCGTCCGCTAGGTCTTGTCCCATTGTGCAGTCGCCATGCATGGAGACTCTTTGTCCGTGATCACGGGCTCGTCAAATGGCACCAGGTGTCACAATCGATGTTCTCGATGCTGAGCTGCCACGAGCAGGTGATGGTTGGAGGAACTTAGCCGGTGGCTTCCTTGGTGTCAGTGAAGGACCAGACCCAAGTGAACAGAGAACCCCATTTGGAACTGTAAGTTCGGAGACCACCGTTGACAATCTTGGACTAATGATATTGGTTGATCCAGCCCCAAGTCATCCATGAAGGGAACCCCTTGGTCTCTGAGCGAGGGTCTTTGGCACTCTGTGCATTCGCTCCTGAGCTCCTACCCTGCACGTTCATCTTCAGGATCAGCACCTACATCCTTCGCACGTGCTTTCAATCTCTCAGGGTTCAATTCCTCTCGTCCTTCTGCAAATTCCGCCCACTCATGCATAGCAACTATGTCCTCTGCATCGCTAAATTTTAGTCAACCGTTTGGTCCTATCTCACCATCTGTGAGCGCATTTGGACACGCAGATCCCTCGCAGTATATGTCCCACACTAATGAGGAATTTGAAGACCAGTTTGCGGAGCCGGGCGGCCGCACGTCAATCCTTGGTCCTATGCCTTCATTCTCCACTCATTCGGTGCTCTCCCAACGAACGATCCGTAGTGTGGGTGGCACAATGGTAACAAGCGATGATACAGCGGTGACGGGAATGACCGTTACTTTTGGTTCTGAAGACGCGATGAGCACACCTACACCATGGTTTTAAGAACGAATAAGAGCCGAGATTTGAGATGACCTAGCGCTATATGATGCGTTCTCTTCCAAGCACTGGGGTAGAGCTATTCTATTGATGCGATTTTTCCTTCCTTATTCATCTTCGTGAACCATATGCTTTCATTATACTTGCTGCGATACCTCCTGACTTTTGCGATATCTATCATACTTGATCTTCTATGTTCGTTACGAAGATTACGGTTACCTCCTTACTTACGACTGATGATGCGATATCTTGACTACGATTCTTGTACGGACTCGGACCCTAGTTATGGTGGATTTTGGTTACGGTTCGATTTGCCACTATGCCGGAAGGATTTTCAGTGTCCGATTGGTGTTTGTTTCGAGTATTGCACTTTATTTTATTTTATTCGATGCGTACCCTAGTTTTATCCTACCACTGGTTTGACTGCATATCGAAGCCTGCATTCGCATTGGATACCAGCAAGGACAACTTGATGTGTGCAAAGTATAATAAAGGCAATGCGGATTCCTTCACAGTCGAGAGGAGTTGCAAGTGATGCCACGTTGTGAGCCTAACTTCAAGTGCAGTGACTCAGTCTTTTGTGCTCCATTGTACTACTGTTAGTACAGAAGCATCTTCTTGTGCCAGTGTACCATTGCTTCAGAAGCACTGGAGCCCAGCACTATCACATTGCTCTAATGCCCAACCCAGAAGGCAAAAATGGAACAGGTTCCGTTCGTAAGTGCATTGAAAGTTTAAACTAGAATTGACTCGTTGAACTCATGAGCTCATGTTGATGCTACTGATGTTGTACCGCAGCTCCGGATGCAATCATAAGACCACTAGTAGAGCGATATGTTGCTAGCGGTTACAGCAATCCGGAGATTATAATCATGTCTTTGAACACACAAGGAGACCGGTAATTTCAAGATATTGTAGGTCATATACTTAAACACCTTCAAGTGAAGCATCTGATACTCAAATGAATTAGACTTAGCCTCTTGAAAAAGCGCCGCTCACAATGGGGACTCAAATCTACCCGTGGGCAAGCACACACAATCGAGAGCATTGGACCTGCAATCGAACGTGTTCGCCAATGATTCCCAAAACAAGGTTCTCACGACATGAAGCAAACACTGCTTCAGGAGGAGCAGCTTATGGTTCCAAGGTTGTATATATCATTTTCTTTCAACAAGTTTATGCTCATCGCACAATTTTCAGAACCTTAATTCTCCAGTACATGAACATTCATCATCCAGATGAAGTCAGTGTTGGAAAAGTCGTCGACTCAAGTGCAGCACGTTCTGGACCGCAGGTCTTCACAATATTGGGGTGTTTGATCAGCATGATAAATGGCGTTGTTTTCAGCTGTTCTTACATGTTGGTATCGAGCCATTCTCAGGTCGAATCCTCTGGCTCAAGATCTGGTGGACTAATCATAATCTGCGCCTGATATGTAGCTGGTATTGTGACACTGGCCAAAAACTTGGAGGTATGAGTTCAAGTCTGTATCCAGTTTCATCATTTAACCCAATGACTCAAGCTATGCCTCTCATTACAAGCTCACATTACTATGTGAGAACAGGTGCCGGGTGTACCTCAACCACCTTCCATCTCTATGATGTTCCTTCCGTTGGCTTTGCAGACCTTGTTAATATGCCATTTGACATTGACGGTACTAGCCAGTACACAGTTGCCACACTTGCCATCGACACCAGCCCCAAATCTATGATTGGTTCTGCGGGGAGCTTCAAAACTTGTCACCTCGCCTCGGTCTCTAACAAGGAAGCATTCGAGTCACTGCCACTGTCTATTCTATCAGCCGTGTGGCTTGTTGCCAAATGTGTGTTCTTGCAGAAGGGACAAGGGCAGGGGCATCACTGGTATGCCAGGGAAGACGAATTGTCAAAGACCCTTGACGAGGCGAACTGCCTTTACTGGGAGCCGTTGTTGGACTGTTTTTATGTTTTGTGCAACACGTTCAGTACCACCTTACCAACAACATGGTCTACCTTTCTGATTTCCAGGGTGAGTGCTCGGCATGACAATGATAGTTAAAGACTGACTGGCTATCTATACTTGACATAGGTTCCGGTGACCTTCTCACCGACTGCCAAGTCTTGACAGGGTCGTGAGTTGGAATTAGTGCTACTGAGAGACAATCATACTGAACACAAGTTCAATCCAGAGCTTTTGTGAAGAACTTCGGTAGCAGGAACTCCACTTCTGCTTTCAACAGTTTTCAAATCCATGCACAGATGCAACAAATTCTGTCATGTCTTCGGCTTGCAACCTTATAGTACCTAAAGTTTCAGTACTGATCGTAATTTTGACCTTGTATCTTCACATTACCGAACATGTTTCTTGTGTCATTTCTAAACCTCACACCGCATGCGTTGAGTTGATCGTTATCACTATTCTCAGTATTTCGTTATCTTACTTGCACTCCTGAAATTTAACATAATCCACAAGACGCAGGAGGGGGTCTGAACAAAACCATTGCATTCAAATCGCCCCAAAACTACCAAACAACCGTCCACAGAGTATGCACGCCTCCCACTTTTAGATAAAATAACAAGTACGTACACTGATCATCCTCTCCGTGGGCTCAAAACACACCCTCAACACGAACATCTGATGCTAACACCTCATTGGGTGCATATCTACCCCTCACGCGGCTTTGCGGACAGACTGATCTTGTCGATGTTTAGGTAGTGGCACGCCGAGCCAATGTGCCCGCCTGAAACAGAAAGACCGTGGTGGTAAAGCGCTAGAGAGGAATGAGCATATGCACTGCAAGGAAAGGAGGTATGGATATGGATACACATTACCAAGTAAGCAGCTCCATGTGCCACAGATCTTCTAGCCGCAGTCATGACTTGGACGCCACCTTTGTCGGCACTTGAGGTAGTACAGGCACAAGAGACTCGTTGCACTCAAGCTTACAGCGCGCGCCACTTGCAACTCCTCTCGACTGTGAAGGAATCCGCATTGCCTTTATTATACTTTGCAAACATCAAGTTGTCCTTGCTGGTATCCGATGTGAACGCAGGCTTCGATATGCAGTCAAACCAGTGGTAGAATAAAACTAGGGTACACATCGAATAAAAATAAAATAAAATAAAATAAAGTGCAATACTCGAAACAAACAACAATCGGAACACTGAAAATCCTTCGGCATAGCGGCAAATCGAACCGTAACCAAAAATCCACCATACCTAGTGAATGATACACCATCACTTGATCAATTTCGGCGCGCCTGTGCGATCGTTCGCCAGGCCATTCGAGTCGCAGTCCTTCGGATCGATGAGTAGGAAAGGCATTTACAACCTGATATGTAGGTGAGTTCCTAGCTTCTATAATCCGGCTCTCTTTCTCTCGCTCCTACATGTGCACTACAAGTTGGCTAATTCCTCACGCTGCTTCATTCATGAGGTGATATACATTATGTCAAGGGGCCTCTATTATCGGCGAACACTCCACACAGTCAGCTTCAAGATGTATGCCAATTTTAGGCCTATAGGCCAAAGCTGGACACATCCATCTCCATCGAGTCATGCTCATCGCCGAATTCATCCTACTCCTCACGCGACTGTTGAAAGACAAGTCAAAAACTAGATGCGTTGGCTTATGCGGAGTGCGGTAGCCATTGGTCCCGACAAGCAATAAATCAGCGACAACCGGTAATTGATGCGCGGTACTGGTCCCTTCTTCGCGAGGTTTTAGATGGCAGCGTACCGTAACGAGAGCCCGGCAGGTGCACGTGGCCTCAAGGTCTGGCTTGTTTTCAGGCCCTTCTCAATCGCATACCGCTCACACTCATTATTGTCTATATCCTCATTCAGTGAGAGTGAGCGCATTTGAGTCAGGGTGTGGGAGAGGTGGAGGTGGAGGAGGTCAGAGAGGATGCGGTAACGGGTGTTGAAAGAAGAAGCGGAATAAGAGATGGTACGTTTGACTTTGGACGTGTTGACTGCGCTTGCGAGGGTCGACTGTGATGTAATTGAGCCTGTCGCAGGAAGGGTACTTCCTCGGTTGATCTTGGTGAGCTTTACCTCTTCGTTCGTCTTTTTCTCTCAATTCAATATGTCCGCTATTCCCGATGACTTTTTCTCCAGACTCACCCATCTCCCTCCATACAGAAATCAGCCAACGTTCTTAGCCTCCTCTTCGACTTTCACTCCAAGACGCGCACGTTACACGCATACATTCAAAGACGCCTGTACCTCTCTTTCTTCCACCAGATCCTTTGTGTCACCACAAGAATTCTACGGCCGCGGACGGACCTCTGCTATCCTTGCGCACACCCATCTTTCCTCGCTCACACAAGCGCTCCGCACATTCATCACACCCACCCAAGTAAAAGAGGCAGCTCAGATTACCCAGACTCTCAAAAACACTTTCATACCTACCAGACCTTTCCTCACTCATACAAACTAACGAGTTGGAAGACAGGCCGGGTAAAAAGCGATGGAAAAGAGAGCCCGTTTCGCCATCTGCGAATCCAGCGCCTACGTAGGCCATGCGGGAAGTAGATGCGCATGCACTTTCACTTTCCCTCACTCTCAAGTTCGCGGCTCTATTCCAGTCGAACCTCCAGATTCGTTCGTCACCGTCGATGTCCGCGGCGTTGTGCTTGAGGCGGGCGTATGGGCTATCAATGTTGCTCGCGTCGCTTCTTTGTAACAGGACTTCTAAAATATCCTGGGCAGTCCAAATGACAGGTGCTGCGCTTCTTCGTTTGCGTATCATCTACCGGCTTGGAGGTGCGACGGAGAACAAGGAGATATGCGAGGACCTGTTAAGCGCTGCCAAAATGGAAGAGGGCGTGGAGGGTGAGCTAGTGCTTGAAATCGTGCGTCTTTTTACTCTCTTTTGTTGGAAGGCTCCTTGTTTTTAGCTGCGGTTTCTCTTTGCATGATCTTTCTAGATCGGTTTCCGATCTAGAAGTGGAGACTGTGTTGGACGTTGCCCTTGCATGTGTTGAGGCGCCAGTGGAGAGCACTGACGGGTTGATGATATTCTACCTAATCGTCGAGCGGTGGTTAGATCTTGTAGAGTATGTGTTATCTCTTTGATCCCTCCTTCTGGTTCTATCGACTGATGCACACCAGATCATCAAAACTTTCTACTGCGCTGCAGATCGCACACCAGGTGGTGCCATGACAAGTCACGCTTTCAAGAACGAAGTGGAGGAGCTTGATGGGGGCATTCAGAAGGAACTTGTAAGTGATACTTGCTCCTGTCGAATGCATTTATCTATTATCTTCTACCGGCAGGTCCTTGTTGTACGACCATCATGGAACCCCTCGAGAAGACGAATGCATACTTTCCCATCGTGAACGAAAGCTAGGCCGCTGCGCTTCATCTTCGTTAATTTCCGGAAAATCGCAGGCGCCCGTGGGACCGTATTTTTCTCGAGAGAAGGAAAGAACCACCTCTGAAACTCAGCGTACACCTAGAATGGTAACTACTGTTTAAGTCATTTTTCATGCACCGGTTCCCACAAACGACATTTTAGAATTGACTGGGCCGGAACGTTAGAGTCATCGAAGAACCCTTTGAAACTCATCACATACCTAGAATGGTAACCACTGTTTAAGCGATTTTTCATGTAGTACTTTCGGTTCTGACAAATGACATTTTAGAATTGGCTAGGCCGGAACGTTAGATCGGAGAACCTTTGAAACTCATCACATACCTAGAATGGTAACCACTGTTTAAGCGATTTTTCAGGCAGTACTTTCGGTTCTGACAAACGACATTTTAGAATTGACTGGGTCGGAACGTTAGAGTCATCGAAGAACCCTTTGAAACCCTAGAATGGTACATATAGAGTATACTCCCGGTTTCCACCCTTGTATATATGGGTGGTGTGCACTGTGACTGGTAGTTATCTGCAGCTCCCTCTCACTGTCATTACAGTTGCTCGCTATGCAATACCCGGATGAAACCATTGATCTTGCCCAACTAACGATGTCAGAATTCGTTGGCCATTCTCGACATTTGTTTACCCAGATGCAAGACGATCAGACGGAACTTGATTTCATTCGCTTCGTGCTAGCTGCAAGGGTTGGGCCACTCGCAGATGAGGAGCTCGACCGATGCCAAGTTCGTCTGAATTGTTTACAAGGCATCCTCCCTCTCCTGAGCCTGATGTTACTCGCGACCTCGACTCGGTCATTGGGGTATCGGACACACTACCCTACACTAGCACGTTATCGATCTGGCCCCTTCCTCCATTCAAAGAGACATTAAAAAAGACAATCATGTCAAGAGTCGTGCGTATGATGGTCAGGTAAGAAATACAGTCGACAGTAGTTGTTGTATATGCATTCTGACTGGAACCAGGGCGCAGAGATTCAAGTCCCGATGCACAAAATTCCCAATGTGCCCTTGGGCAAAGTTCAGCAACGGCACGTTGTAAGAATTTTCTTCCCACGGCTCTACAATCAAGACTCGTCGATCAACCAATTGGCTCAGGATAAATTGGCATTAATATACGACCGATGCCTCCGTCCTACAATGATAGAGGTCGTGCCCGAATCACGCGATAAATGGCCGACCACTTATGCAGCCGCATACACACAGTCTAGGAGCCGCACCGGTTCGCTTGCTTTCAGCAGCACAGACATTCCCTGGTATAGGTTACAAGAGGTTGCGCCGACTCTGCTAGCCAAACTTGCCGATCTGGGGCCTGCATTCAAGGACGCCTATTTTGGGCATGAGTTGAGAGGGACGAAAGGTGCTACCATCCATAACGGGAGGGATGAGGATGAGCGACACCTGGCGATGGACGATTTATTTGAGCATGTCAACGTTGACAGCTTGAATGCTGAGCAGTGGCACGTGGACGTTGCACTAACCATCAGCGTACCAGGGCATGTCGTCACATGGCGCGAATCTTCTCACCACGAGCTCTTGAGCCATCTCATGCCTGTCGCATCCGCACCGCAGATCTCTCGCCTAATCAACAACAAGGCACGGTTTCATCTGGACCGCGCACTGCAGATCAAAGAGTTTGCTGGCTTTCGTGCGACTACGACCAATTGGGCGTGGGCATCGGGCCTCTCATATGTTCAAGCATATTGCACCGAGAAGAACGTGACGTACTCTCTGAATCCAGGAGTATTCCGTCGACGTCAGGCTAAGGAGCTTCTGCAGAAGGAGACCGAAGCCAGGATAATAAAAGACATGGACATCATGAGTAACATATTTTCGAATGTGCCGGCGAAGGAGAGGTGGAAGGTCGCGATGGCTGCGCCCGCTTGGAGATCCGGGTCCCGTTGGCCGATGCCATGAACTCATTGTCTACCCTTCCCGATGAGCTTATTCAGCGCTCTGTTGTTGCTGTCGAAAGAAGAGTGTGGTGGTGAGAACGCATCAGCATGATATTATATTGCATCCATCAGCTGATACGTCATCCCAGGCTTTTTATCTATTATCGTCTGGCTGCGATCCGTCTAGTCCTCAAGAACTTGCAAAAAGCGGATGGGAGAGTGCGTTCCATGGACTCTAATTTGGCGCTAGGGGCGGTCAGCCTCTATATGTCCAATGCTTGCTCCTACCGTCCTGCTGAGGGCTTTGGATGGGAACAGTTGATCGAGAGATGTTGTCAACAAGTTCTTGAAGACCCTGCTGACGATGAAGAGGACGAAGACGCCCCCACCGTACCCGTTCTGTATGACAACGGCGCATACTTCATCTGCGACATTGTGCTTAACACTAATCCAACTTTTCTTCGACTACCAGTGCAGCGCACCTTTGACACAGAGTCCTTGATTCGCATCTATCACAAGACGTCCATGGACGACATCCGCTCCTCGTTTGCTTGGAGTGCAGTCCCACTCGGCAGGCACCTCCCTAACCCAGAACGAACCCACAATCGCAAACGAAAGACTCGTGATGTTGACGACGTCAGGGAACCGGATCGTCAGCGCTTGCGCCTTGACACGGAGGTTCGGGGTATCCGATTCAAACGTCCTGTTCGCCTGACAGGCAAGGATGTGGACCTGCAGATCCTGAACGGGGATGGACGAGACCTTGACGGGGCGGGGAACGACGAGCAAGATGATAACCAGCGCATTGCCCAAATATACGAGCAGTTGTTCCTGGACATCGTCGAGGAAGCGCCTAATCAAAAATCTGCGCAGGATGGGTCGTACCTCAGCATCCCCACCGGCATGCGCAACGAGCTAGCACGGCCAGAGTTGCTACAGAACGCGGACCTTCCGTTTATTAAAGCACAATACCGTATCTGCACAGATAAGCAGTGGACGATGCTCTTTGACCGTTTCTTTCCCGAAACCATTGGGGGTGCTAAACGCCAGAACTTCGGGAAATGTACGTACTACAGCAAATACGTGGCTCTTGCCGGTGCTATAACGAAGAATTCCCTGTCCAGAGCCCGACGTGTGCTCAGGGCCGAATTTGATAAGCTGGCATGGGTGCCATACGCCCAGACAGACCGTATGTGGGCAACGGGAGGGATGAGGGGTTCTGAATGGAAGGTACTTCCTCGTGGGGAAAGTGGAGGGCCGGCGATTGGCATCAACCCGCGGCGCCAGAGAGAACCGGTCACCTTGCGTGTGTTTGATCAGCCCGAGGAGGGCGACTCTGAAGCTGACGGGGAGGGAGAGGGGGAGGGGGAGGAGTGAATATTCGTGGACGCTCGTCAATACACACATTCATTACATAGTCACTCTTTTGGACTCATGGACCTTTAGTCGGACTTTTAGGGACCAGTCAACAAACCTGAAATGGCATTAAACTTGGTTATAAAATTGTGACACGCTGCCGTTGGAGTAGGGGGTCCTAGGGTCAGGAAGGAGCAGAAGGTTCCCCAAGGGGCGATTCCGAAGGCTTAGTCAGCCAGAACGAAGCATATAGCACAGCATACGAGTACATAGACCACACCATACACTAGAGTCACAGTCGAGACACCCAGCACTACTCCACCGTCACAGTACCAGAGGAATAGCAGTACACTTTCAGCCTTGTTGGTAGTGCTCGTGATGGTGTTCGTGCAGGAGCAAAACGCCTCGGGCGCAAAAAAATCCATGAAGATTGGCTCCAACCCGCCATTCCACGCTCTCAAAATCACGTCTACTAATGGTTCTGAGTAAGAACGATTTTATTTTTGTTTAAATCTCAAATTGACATGAAACTTATCTACCGTACAGTAGTACCTCATTCCATGCGAAACCTGTACAATTGGTCGGAATCAGGAAGCCTCCAGCTGCTCCTGTGCGTGTCGCTCTCAAACACAAGTTCGGCGATGACAACCATGGCCACCTGTTCGCTCTCGCCGCACTCTCAGAGATATTAAGACGGACGGACGAACGAACCTGTTTGAGATGGTCAAAGTATTCCTACCGCCGTTGCAGCCGACAAAACAAACACTTAGATCTTTCTTTGCAGCTCTTGTACTACTGCCAGTGTTTTTTTACTGAGCCTCTCGTTGCCGTTACGCTCACTTTCATTTGTCACTTCGCTTTCGCTTACTTCGATATGATGTACTAATAGCTCCTGTTGTTGCAATATTGGACACTACAATGGCTACACGGCTGAAAAGTGATCGATTGATCGATTGATTGAGTAGGTAGGTTATGTGATCGCGTTCAAGAATACTCGGAACTTGCTACTAGTCATCTTCAATGCGTGGCTCTGCACTATCCATGACCGTTTCTTTGTCTCACCCGCCCTCACATTCTCACCCGCCCTCGCACACGCCTCTCATTCTCGCTCGCCCTTGCAGTCTCACTCGCCATCACGTCCTATGTCTCCCATTCAACTACAGACTGTATTCCTGTTGTGCAAACTAGGCAACGCCACCCATAACCCTTGAAGTCTATCGGTACCTTGCCCTCACATTCTCACCTGCCTCGCATTCTCACCTGCCCTTTTCTCACCCTCAAACCTCTGGCCGTCCATCTGATCAAGCGCAGTAACCTAGTAAGTAAGTTTTTTATTCAATTGTGCTTCTCTCCCTGGCCAACACGCCTTTAGGAGGCGACTTGGACCAGAGGTCGCCAGGCTGCAAGGACACGCCTCTAGGAGGTGAATCCGAGCATTTAAGCCTGACGGCTTTTCGTTTTTTAGTATCATCTGTACTGACATATTAAGTGTCGCTCACTCACGCGCAATCGCAATTGCAGGTTCACACCGGTTACGAAGATGCCTCGTCCGCTGCAATGGTCGTGCAAAGATTTATTCAAGTCTTTGGCGGCCTCATCTTGCACAGCACGCCACATCTTTATGTATCAGCATTGCCGTTCTTGTCAAAGCTCAAGACTGGCACCGGTGTGAAGCAGCCATAATGACGTCAATTGGCTCTATTCTAGACGGTCCTGATCCCCCAATTCTTACCCCTTCGTCAATCAGGCGCTCCTGTCCCATCAACAATCCCACTCATCACCCTAAACCTCTTGCCATCTGTCCGTCCGAGTGAACCCAATAACTTGGTGAGTTTTTTTTTTGATTTGCGCTTCACTTCCTGGTCCGACACGCCTCTTGGAGGTGACTTGGACCAGAGACTGTCAGGCTGCGAGGACGCACCTTTT
>JABBWI010000471.1:0-44789 GCA_016647755.1 Suillus subluteus
TTCCCAATCTGCGCGTTCTTGGTGTTTACGATGCAAAACTGTGGCCTCATGAGGCATTCAAGATGTTTCTAGTATGGTCAAACTGCCCGCTGGAGAGCCTAGTTTTTAACCATGATATAACAACGGATGAGCAACAAGCGGAATATCTTAGCCTTGTTCCTTCCTTACGATCGGTAGGTAGCACTTAGTTATCACAGTTGTTACAGCAATATATGACCTTATTGTTATGCTAATTTTCTGAGTCGGGGAGGGTGGGTCACCCTAGGGCGGCGCGGCATCAGGTGCGCACCTAATCTACTTGCTGAATAAGCTGTGGAAAGGGCCGATACTATTACTAATAGGACCCTTAGCCCGGGGGCGTAGCTCCTGCCCTTGGGACCCCCGGTCCAACGTTAACTGAGGATAGGAAAGTTGGTTATCATGCACACCTGCAGGACCACCATAAGTCTAGTCCGTTTGGCAACGGCATATCAGACGTGAACGAGGAAGAGTATATACGTCCAACGCCTTGGTAAGTGGCGTGGGAATGGCACATCAGGGCCCCTCATCATCTGAACGACCTTTGCAGGTTATCACCGAGTCTGTCCCACTATCATACACCCGAAAACGCGAAATACACAGTATTGGTGTAAATTTTATGCAGATGAACGATGGAAGAGACGTCATGAGACAGTTTAGTGATCCTAACGAGGCTGTGCAAGCCTGTAATCTATGTTCTGTTACACTTTGTTATGCTGAAGCTCATTTCGCTTTTCAGCGGCTCTTTCTCCTGCTCTCCGAACATGTGCACTGAATATGCTGATGCACGCGAAGAAAGTTTCCTGCCTGAGCCTTTTGGCTGAACTGGCACTGGCGGCGCCTCTCCAATCCCCACGACGAACCGGAATCCCTACGACAATTCCATTCACTAGCACCGGTAACACCAATAGTTTATTTCCATGTCTTTCTCTCACACCTATCTCTCCAGATCTCAGGACTCTGCGAAACCCAATGGATACTTTGGCACTCCAGAGAATGACTACTTCCGAATTCCTCAGCGCATGGTGCCGGCCAGCCGTTGACAGGAGGATTGGGAGGAGCTCGAACGCTTGGTATTCTAAGGTATATAATCCCCTGTTCCCTCACTTACGCTAGTATCTAGGGCAGAGGCACCTTTGGATCTGTGGTCGAAGCTCAAAACAGGATTGATAATCGCATCTATGCAGGTATGTGGTTTCAAATTCAAGAAACGGACATCTAATAGACCCTGCGCCGATGTATAGTCAGAAAGATTCGCTTATGATCAGACAGGGACGTCAGCAGGCTGTTCCGCGAAGTGAACGCTTTAAGTCGGCTGTCGCATCGTTTCACCGTCCGATATTATATGACTCATTCAGGCATACTGTCTTGAAACTCTGACGCTGGATCTGATTCCGGGACCGGGGGTGGCATGACATCCGTGCCCAGATCATACGAGTGCGAGGCGTCTGATCCATTCAAGGTAAAATAGGAAGACCTGGACGGTTATGGGTCCAATAAGACGTCTTTTCCGAGCATTCATTTTACACGCCCCGAGATCAAGAATGATAACCGGGAAGAAGACGAAGAGGACGGTGACAGTGGTGAAGATTTCGCTGGTCTCTTTTCCTCGGAGTACACCACAGACGAAAATACTCAGAAGGATCCTACCCGGCCTCGACCGCTGTACATACAAATGGTAACGTCTGAATCGATTGAATTATTATCGTCCGGCCGAATAGCAGAGAGGTTTGTCTGGAGAGGAGGCTTGGCGGCTGTTTTATTAAATTCTCGATGCCTTGGCGCACAGGGTAGCATGGTATTGTATGTGAAGTCTTCACCCGGCTTTCTGCCTGTTCTCACGTTCACACCAGCACCGGGATATCAAGCTCACGGACATCTTCATCGGTATGCACTACTCTTACCTATCCATTCCGATATGCTTACCCTTCACTCAGATGGGCAGGGGGACGGCAAAGGCAGGTACTTGAGATGTACTCTTGAGTGCGTGGGTTTGAAGCCATGACCAGTTGGAGACTTCGGTCTGGCCACGTCAAGTTTAGCTGCTGCTGACCACTCAGAACTGACACCCGATTTGTCACAATTTGTTCAGGGGCGGCTGTCCGCCGACGCTGAACAGAGGCTGGAATTAAATTTTACACTGCTCACGAAGTCCAGTCTAGGAAACCGAGGACCCCATGATCACAGCAAAGCTGACATGTATAGTTTTGGGGTGAGCAGGCTTTCAGAATCCACCGAATACAGCCTATCTATTGGAGTCAAGCATCTATGGTGACCATAGATGTTCCTGGATGGGAACATCTTAATTTGGTTAGTAAAGGGAACAAAGGAACACCAAGACCAATATATCTATTGGAGTCAAGCATCTATGGTGACCATAGATGTTCCTGGAGGGAACATCTTAATTTGGTTTAGTAAAGGGAACAAAGGAACACCAAGACCAATATATCTATTGGAGTCAAGCATCTATGGTGACCATAGATGTTCCTGGAGGGAACATCTTAATTTGGTTAGTAAGGGAACAAAGGAACACCAAGACCAATATATCTATTGGAGTCAAGCATCTATGGTGACCATAGATGTTCCTGGAGGGAACATCTTAATTGGTTAGTAAAGGAACAAAGGAACACCAAGACCAATATATCTATTGGAGTCAAGCATCTATGGTGACCATAGATGTTCCTGGAGGGAACATCTTAATTTGGTTAGTAAAGGGAACAAAGGAACACCAAGACCAATATTCTGTGGGAAAAGAGGGAACACTATGTCTTTATTTGGTTAGGACAGTGGGAACACAGGAACATCATGTGTCACAATCTGTGGGACAGAGGGAACACTGTGGGAAAGAGGGAACACAGGAACATCATTGGGAACACTCTGTAGGAAAGAGGGAACATAGGAACATCATTTGTCATAATCTGTGGGAAACAGGGAACACATTCTTTCTCTCACCCTAACTCACCACCTGTATTTTCGCATTTTTCACAACCTAGGTGCCTTTAATTCATTCTACCCTTGCTTTCATATCATTATAGCATATCTTTACAGCATATATGAACCACATCCCAGCCCTTGTTTGACTTCCTAGAGCGCCCTATAATCAATTACTGTACTATACCACCCATTTAACATAAATCATGTTCACCTTTTTATATGTCAACCTGTAAAACTGGCATGCATGCACATATCTCACTATGGGAGACTACTGGAGAGCTGTGCTGAACTGCTTGTAATTTAGGCACCCTGATAGACAACATTGTCATTATATGTCAAGGTCCAGACTAGTTTCATGGAAGATATATAGCTGGACAGCAGAGTGACATTGAAAGTTTGCTTTTAATGTTTTTGCATTACTGTCAACCATTGCATCTTGAACCTTGAATATCAAATTCATGTGCATGCATATTCCACTGTACTGTACATTTGTGGCTTTGTGACAGGCTAATTGAATTAGATATCCTTGTTCCAGCTCTTCTTGAAAACACCACATTCTCTTCTCTAGTCAATATAATTAAGCACAAGAATTACTGGAAATCCATTGGGCTTTTCTGGGCATTCAGAAAATTAGAACACAAAGAGAACAATGGTTAGACTGCAGTGAAAAAAATGTGGTCAATGAAGAACATGGGGTGAAGTTTGCTTAACTCACATTGACAAGAAAAATGGTGTCTTCGCCACACATGGCATTGGTAAATGTAGGTTCTTCAGGGGAACAAGGAGGAGGAAGTGTCCATGTGGTAATGGAGTCAGGAGGCTTGTGTGGATTTATCCTTCACGACTGCAGTGTCATTACACAATGCACATGTTCCCTTTCAAGGCCCAATGCCTTGCCTCGCTTCATCACAAGTTGGTTGAAATCCCACATTTGTATGGTCTGCGAGGGTCGACCTGCAGTGGCTTTGGGTGATGTGATGAGAGAAATAAATCTGCTTTCCAAACATGTATCCGGTCCAGATATGAGAGTGTGGTGGCTGTGGGGGAAGGGTCATAACATAAGATAACAATATATTCCCTGGTGTGAACAGGTCATACAAGACCTCCTCCTCCTTCTTCTTCTCTTCAACCCAGGTGGTAATGAGGAGAAGTCTTTGTCCATGTGCTATGGAGAAGGGAATGTGTGCCTTTGTGTTAGGCTTCCACTCGGGTGATGAGTCAGAGCGAATTACAATTGCCACAGGACTGACCACAAGGTCGAAAGGTGGGAATCCAAAAACACGAACATAATCGCTGTGAGGGTAACCTTGCTGGTGGAAGGTTTTGATCTGTCCAGAAAAAAGTCAAGGCTCTGTAACTTCATCCTCATTCATCATTGTTCCCACAATAGAGGGTGAGAAGTGAGGAAGGTGAAGGTGCAAATTCCAAGACTGGAGCGTGTCTGGGGTAGATGGTATCAGAACGATGGGTAACACGAACTCAGCTACAATTTGAATCACCAGTATGAGTTTGCTCATTTTCCAGTTCCATACAGCGAGCTCTGGAGTGTTGTTTAACTTTTCTTTTGAGCCATGACAAGACACCCAGGAAGTCACTGGATACCTGGATGTTAAATCCATTTCAGTGCATTGCATACCCAGATTAGGGTTAATAATTCGAACTGCATCAATAACAGATGGATGGACCTGTCCAGTAGTGACAGATCCCAGGTGTATCCGAATCTGTATATGTGACTTAGGGTTATCATGGGCCGGACTGTAGTTTGTTTCAGAATCAGAGACTCGACATGTGCCAGGACATGAGCATACATGAGAATGGGCTTCTCAACCAGCACCTGAAGATCTTGGGCAGGATCCATCATAAAGTCCTTAGGGTTGCTAGGCAATGGTATCCTCCATGAACTGTCTTGAATGTTGTACCGTGAAGGGAATTGATGCAGACACAGACATCGGGAAAACATTAGAGTCCTTTTTTGCCTTATTCTACTTAGTAAACCACATAAGGTGGCAAAGGAGACTTAAGGAATATAAGGACATGATCACTCATACTAAGCAGACACAAGGAGAAAAAAGGAGAGATTTTTATTTATTTCTAAGCAAGATTAAGGAGGCATGTCCCTAGTCACATGTGGTGAAGTCTAAACTCCATAGTCTAATACAATAGTCTAATATCATAGTCTGAACTCGATTGTCTGAATTGATTATCTCCAATATTTCGGATTTCTTTAGCTTATATCTCAATGAAATGATAACCAATCGACAAGATAAGACTACCAATATACTCACCTTGACTCGGACTACAACTCTTGTTAAGAAAGTTAAGCATGATAACAACTTTCATTTTTTCATTATCGCTGACATGTCAGATTTGATTCTAAGTCCAATGGATAATGGTATATATATTAGTTGCAGCCCATGTGAATATAAGGTCCTCTAGTCTACTTGTAAATGCTGGTCGAAAGTTTGACTTATACTTTTTGACATCCTTTTGACTGCCTTATTTTCCTTATTTAAGGAGTTTTGCTTGTTTTAAGGAGATGGACCTACCTATTCTCCTTATTTTAAATGTGAACAAGCAGCCTTTTATTGTGTGAGTTAAGGAAAATAAGGAGAAAATAAGGAAAGCAATGTTTTCCTGATGCAGGTGCACAACATCTCGTATACTCTGGTGAGTAGACAAAGGTGGGAGGCATGGACACTATAAGGACAAATACAATCTCAGTCTCTTGTAAGGAACTCTTAACACTTGATCTACCTATAAGGACAAGTACACTACATGGCATTAGCTTTGTAATATAGGTGACAGTTCTAATTCACATCTCAGTCTCTTGTAAGGAACTGAGATGTTTGGGTGCTACTGAAGGGCCTTCAGCAGAACAATGGTATCCCAGAAGATCGGTCAAAGTGAAAAGGAGGATAATAATTGTCTGGCATAGTTAAGCGCATGTCTGCAATTGGTGGGAAGTGCATGGATGAATTTAAATGTGACTCACGGATGTGTGCTTCTTCGAACCTCGCTATTGTCGGTTGTGTACACTGTCATACTAGGATCTGAGCTACATTTCAACTGTTCCGCGGTGTGTACGACATTATCAATATGCCATATGTCGAAGGCAATAATCAGGAGTTTCTCCTCAAGAATTGCAATATTGGTACAGTAGTGGCGGCACGCAACTCACCATCCTTTGACAGTTCGATCCACATTCTCCACCTGGACACAACAACTGCGCTGCTACCACACTTGCCACGCCGAGGGATCCAGAATGAAGAACATGATGAACCACCCCTTTTCTGGCTCCTCTGCTCCCAAGGGCCATCCTCCTCACCCACGTAGGATTCCTCTTGTGGATGTCTTTGCAACTCATGGCAAATATGTAATTTTTCGATATCCATCTCATGATGCTGATATTGTCTCGTAGCACACCGCTAATGCCCACAGTGGCAAAGGGCATAAGTTGGTGCAGCCACCACGTCCTCCTTGCCAATAAGCCAATGCTAGCGCCTCGAGTAGCAGCACACCACCAGCAGGGACAAACAATTTTATCGGCGGAGCCACCCCAGTAACGTTGCAGACCAGAAGTATCGGTGGAGCTACTAGTAACGGATCTCCTTCCCCGTTGGGCGTTGAACATGTTCCAGACATCGGCTACCTTGCAGTTCTCACAATGTTGTTCCCGCGTCTTGCACTCACTGGACAAACAAGTTTGACTGCTTCCAGCTCCCGCTAGGTTTTCTGTCCTCTCCGAACTCTTACGTTAGAGTACATATCACCACATGTACTGAGTATTTGACGACGCGTGCAATTCGATGTTGCTCCCAATAAATGATTGACAGTGTACCAAGTATGATACGCAGGATTCAGATCATAGAGAAAAAACATTGTCGGCAGGTCAAGTTCGAACCTGCACCATCCAGGAGGAACAGGCTTCGAATCTGTTATGAACTTGGCCATAAGTCTTATGGTTGACCTCTCCGTGAGCTCATGCCCAAGGTGCGATCATAGAAAAAAACTGTTGTCAGCAGGTTTCGAACCTGCACAATCCGGGAGGAACAGATTACAAATCTGTTAACGACTTGGCCATGACCCTTACTGTTGACGTTCGATGATCTCTCCACGAGCCCATGCCCATGGTGCAATCAAGATTTTCAGCACTATTGTCAGCAGGTTTCGAACCTGCACCAACAGATATCAAACCTGTTAACCACTTGGCTAAGAATAGTTAAGATAAATTGATGAATTCAAGTTAAACATGCCAAATGGGTAAGGTCTGCCTGATGATGTGGCAGGTTGTACAGGTGAGAATGACACCAACCATAGTGCCATGAACCGCGATTCAGCCCAATATGTAGTAGCTCGTGCAGCCGTAGAGTGCGCAAACATGGGAAGAATCTGATGTTAGTGGTGTTCTTCAATAAAAATGCATGTGACAGTATTGTTCTGTCATTTCTCGATGACTCGGTTGGGTGGTACAGACCGCATTGATGACAGCTTGTATGTATAATCTCGCGTGTATATTGGCCAGCCCACGTGTAGAGCTGCGCATCTGTATGGTTGCCAAATCGACCTATGGCAGTGGTCAGGAGAAGTCGTGTAATCGAATGTACCGAGGGGGTAGTTGCCTCAAGCTGAATTACGATATCACCGCAGCCATCGAGTCAATGATTCGTTGCATTCATGTGGTCGCCTATCAGGACAAGATCAATGCGAGAAGATATCGATGAGACGAGAAATAGAATCAGCCACAACAGGGCGAAGCACATTACAAGCGACCATCGCGCTACTCCTGAAACACTAGCTTGCATGCGGGACACCACGTATCTACAGCAAGGCCGACATGTGGATTTAGTATCCTGTAGGAGACACAAATTAGTGCCCACTCACCTTAGACTCCTTAGTGCACGTAAGTGACCACTCCCTCGTCGACGCTCCTGCCAGTGCTGACCGGGACACCGAAAAAGATTCAATGGCGGACATCACTGGCACTTACAAAGTAGTGTTCGAGTCCCAAGCGCCAACTCAACAGGAAATGCCTTGGTGAACTGAACGAGGCAGTTTTCATCCGTGGTACCCGTCTCCTCGTTACTTGCTCCCACGACAAGAGTGGGATCTGGACGTATCTGGACTTGGGGAAACAAGTGGGCAGCAGTGCAGTTGAAATCCAAAGCGCACGCACGTGAGTCGTTCAAATTGATCCATGCACTTCCCGCCATTCATAGAACGTGTCTAACACATCTAACGAAGGGTGATTGCATATGTAAAAGAAAAGGAAGAGTACGTATGAGAGTGACGTCGATAGTTGTATCTTGACACTGGCGGGGCGTAATCGCTGTTGTTTTACTGGTTGGGGTTGACAAAGCCGCTGCTCAGAGGCTCAGCTACAGCAGATGATCAACAAGGGTTGTCTAGCAAGGACAAAGACAGCTGGTGAGTCTGGTACGCCGGTTCTCAGCGTTTTGGTGCAATGTGGACGGCGATAATCTTGGTACATGGGAACATATGTACTGTATGTACCGTATGCTACTGCATACCGCCGTAAAGTACCCCGTACCGTACCATCAGCATGTTTTTTTTTGCAACCGTAATGGACTGTTATTTTTTAATTTCATACGGTGGCACACTGTATACAGTACGGCGGTATGCCGTATACGGTATGGTGAACAGCCCTAGCTGCACAGTATCATTCAGGTGAGAGACCGTCTTGCTCGTCATGTATTCCGCAAGTCGTGTGTGTCCTTCATCTATGAGATGTTAGTATGTGTGAAGTAAGTTACTCACTGAATGGTTCATCTCCATATCCAGGACACCCTGATCTCCACTAATAATGCAGGTGAGGCATGCGATGATCTACAAACCAAAGATAAGCTCTTGTGTCGCGTCAGAATCTCGACTTTCCATCAACTTTACAGAGTCACAGTGTTCCCCCACGCTACAGATTGATGAGATGATAAAACACTAATGGTCGATTTCCAGTGTCTCCAGGAGTCGACATTGACAAATACATAAACACTAGGACGTATGTATGTGCTCCCAGACTGGGCACTTGCCAACACCACATTTCATACATCCCTCTTCTCACACTGGTTTCAGTATTCCCTCACCACATCCACCATATTGTTTTCACTCAACCCCCACATCCAAGTCACAATCCACCTATGTATCAATACCTATTACCCACATCCACATACTACATTCCCTCAGCAATATTTTACACAGTGTTAATGAATTGCATTTAGTTGTACATAATTCTGCATACATACTGTAGCTAACGGACTTACTAGTGCCGTCCTAATCAATTGTTGTTAAAGTTCAGGAATCACGAATCATGAATCTAATGTCTGCCGAGCGGACTGTAAATTCAGCCGGTGTGACCGTCCGCTACTGTTCGTGACATGAGTGTGACTCACGAAATAATGTACCGTCACGAATAGAGCATAGGGGTTAGTACCATCAGTTTGGGATCAGCCATTGGCGGCGGAGTTCAGAAATGTCGCTATGTTATCATTGTGATTGACAATCACACTTACACCTCTCGTGCTGACACTCACTGAATGCCTCGCATCAAGAAAACAAGCTGCCAGCGACACAGGAGCACTGTGCCTCAACCTCACTTCAAACCTGTTCGCAAACAGCGTCGTGCGATGACCGCAGCAAAATCTGCAGAAAAACGTGCTTCTACCATCAGTGGGGCACTTCCTCAACCCATCCGTGATTTCCGCATCCCTGTCAGCAAGGCCGAACTCTCTATGGGCCAATGGGATGCACGTGCACCTCAGAGGATTCATTACGGCGTTCCGGAACTGATAAGCTATGGTGCAGGGGATAACCCTCAGCTTGAGTTTTTGCGGGTTCCTGCTATGAAGGACCGGCGGATTATCGGCTATGTGCCCCTTCCCACCAGATATCGGTCGTCCTGGGTGTATCTTTGCTACTGTGTAGAGTACTGGTTGGCAGTGTGGAAATGTTGGGATGGTGAGTCAAAGAAGAATAAAAAAAAGCAGAAGAATACAAAGACGCAAAAAGAGAGAGCGGATCTGATTGACACGTCTCGCAAGAATGCTGGTGCACGTTTCCTTCAAGCTATGTTGGCCAGAAGAATTGTGTTGGAGGAGTGCATCGCGAACGGTGTGAATGATGAGCGGATTAAATCACTCGACGAGTTCCTCATTCGCGATCACCGAGATTGGCTATTCGTGGAGTTCGATGAGTTGCCTGACGATGCGGACATGTATTTAGCGGCCGATCCGTTGCACCAAGGGAACAATAAGATGTTCGGTAGGCGTACCCGATGCGGACGTGTGCATCTGCGCTGACTCGCGATGGCCTCAGAAACGGGCTGGGGCATAAATGTGAATGACATCTCAATTATGCTTGGCCAGGCAGATGATGCATGGATGTCCGAGGGTCTTGACCTCTCAGAGATGTTCAAGAAAGAGATGGATGCAGCCCTCAAGAGGCTCAGAGACGGAGCGGAGGAGATCCACATCACACACGATGAAAATGCGGAATTGCCAGACAGGTGGCACGAGTCCCATGAGCCGCCAATTCGATTCATCAGCGAAAGAAAGGACTAGCTCCTTAGTGCGGGTGAGGAATGGACGAACTTTTGCCTCTGCCCCACTAACATGGTATTTGAGTACAGGAAAGAAGTGCATGAATTGAGCCCTCCATTTGCGACACTCACAGTGCAAGGTCCTCCCACCTTCCTGCCACCCTACCTTCTTTGTGCCTTTAGTACTTTGACCTGGTCATACAACAAAAGACAATGCCTCTGTCAATATTTATATGGATTGGTGTACTCTAGCGTGTCACCCCAAACACCAACGTCATGAATTCAAACAACCCCAAAAATGTGCTTTAACACAAGCCATCCAGTTTTAAAGATTTATTGTTGTATGCTCACGCTCAAGCCCAAGACCATTTAATTGTTATTTGACACTGAATGAACCAATCATCTACATCAACAACCACCCCTATTTCTCCTAGCCTACATTGTACTGGCTATCAACTTCCTTCTGCTCCCAACAACCTTCCTCTGTCTACCCTGGTCGTCACCCATCGACAACCCTAATAATGACAGCTCATCAGCCACCATCATAGAGTTAACATCTGGCGTGCCCTCGAGAAGCAAAATTAGGTGGCGCAGTAGGTGATCACCTCAATTTGTGCTGCCTTTACCTTTGCAGTGCTCCCTGCAAGACATACGTCTCTGTAATCTACCTGCGGGTGACTTGAGGAGCATATGATCAAGACCCTTGAGAATAGGACATCTTCCATTTAGCGAACAAGGCTCGACCCTCATTTATCAGAAACCAAGGATGAACATGGCCGAGTGGAAAAGGAAAAATACTGTTGGTATCTGCATTACAATTTGCACAGGGCTCGCAGCTCCTTGGTCAATCCCTCCTAACATTGCTAAATGCTAGCACTTATCATGCTCCGAGGCACGATGATGATATAGTCTCATGAGAGGACACCTCTTGAGATGACGCACGTCTGACGATTCATTTGATGGTTACTCTCCTGATTCCCCTAATAGTGCAGATCATATGAAAGAAGAGATATGCTGGCTCTCCCCCATCATTGATATATTCACTGTGATATACCTTCCCGATATTTCACAATAGTTGGGTGGACTGTGGGAGAGGTCAAAGTATGGTGCATAAGTGGACAAAACACTGCCATTGCAGTTCGCCCTGTGTTCCCTGTCAACTACCTCCACTTTTCAAGTTGTATTTGATCTACCCACGTATCTACAACATCTCCATTCACGTTCATGATTGTTGCCATGCCTCAATGAGCTAATGAGGTACTGGTGACTTCCTGCAGCATTTAGAATCCCAGATATCGTTTCAGATCTTATCTATCAGAGATTCAGCTCACAGTACATCAGCATCTAGAAACATGTTCTAAACCTAAACATGAACGAGGACGACATGGATCTATATCGGCTATATCACATGCTTGAGCTGGCGGAGGATAGGAATAGACGACGAAGATCAATTACGGAGGCACAGGATACCTGTACTTGGTACAATCGTTTTTTCAGCAGCCGAAGAATTGCGACGTGAACGTCTGGCACGCCGACAAGCAAGAAAAAATGTACCTTATTCAAGGCGGTCTACTTACTAATGCCCGTAACAATACTCCCTGGCAAGCTCTGTACTTGGCTCACAATGACCGAGCCTTTCCCCGCGATGATACCTCGATCGCTGCTATTCCTTGAACTCGTCGCCGTTCACTCGATTCTGCAGTTCGTGAGGTTGTGTGAAATTTTGTCTGCAAGGGCAAGTTGAGGTGGTGGGTGATAGACACACATAGTGCGAGATTGGCTATCAAAAATCACGAACGAATCAGAGAAGGTCAGATGTGCCTATGTAGTTATCGAGAAAACAAGACTTGGAGTAGTGCCCTGGATTATGTGGTTCATCAACGAAATTCATAGTTGAACAGCAACTTACATGAGTGATTTTTAGGCAGCAGATATAGCAGTCAGCAGACATTCCGCCCTCAAAATGAGACGTTGTCCATGCGCGTACCACAAGGGTCCTAGGTAGCCTCCCTTCCAGGTATCAATCTAGAACTGAGTCAGTTTGACATGTGGACTTGCAAAAAGACTAACATTTGACGTCGGCACGAGACGTTTAGAACTAAAACAGCGTTCTAAATGCTGCGGGAGGTCATATCCACTTTCTTATATGTAGTGGCTGAGTTACATCAGTAGCATTGAAATTCAGTTTATCGTTTATATTTGTCTGTATTTGGCATCGTGATAAGTTGCCACAATTTCATGTGTGGTTGTGTGATGGTGTGTTTGGTGTTCTGGATCATGTACTTAATGATTTGCCCAACATCCAACTTTTCTTTGAGCTTCTCCACACTGTCATGTACCTTGCCGTGTCACATTCCAGTGACATGTATTCTGGAGTCATCCAGACATTTAGCATTCATGACGTCCCCTTCTCCTGTCAAGGAGACATGTGGTTGACAGGCCTTGGCAAGAAGCCCGAAACTCCTGCGCTCATATACTCGTCTGTCTGATTTTTTTCTTAGCGAGGCGGCGTTGCCCAATGACCAATGATGCACGGGCTCTGTCTCTCGAAGTTAATTATTGCCCTCCCTGGTAAGGATGTCGTGGTCTGGAGTCATTCAGACATTATGTGTACCTTCCCTTCTCCTGCCAAGGGGGAGTCCGAACCTGGCTGACATGCCGTGCAGGAGGGCACAATAGTACGTCAAGTGTTGGTTGATTCCCGCTATATAAACTGTAACAATATGGGTGTACCACTCGTGGGTTGGAAGCGCACGCGAATGGTCTCCGTCATGATTTATACCTTTTGGTGTACATGACGTGATGCTCACGCGTGTCGCACCGCACAATAGATATTTAACGTGCAGAATATCGTTTAAATCCGACTAATGACTCCATGCCATGAGTTGCTTTGGCTGCCATGGCCAGCTTACCGATCCATCACTGCCAAAAGTCTTCCATGTAAATTCGGACAGACTGCCATGTATTTATCCATACGATGGACACAAGTGAACAAAGATTGTATCCCTTTTGTATCGACCGTATCGATTCGATGCCGCGTTAAAGAACTGTATCATTTCAACAAGTTCAGTGTTATCTCAACTTATCCGATAGATCCTTTCGTTATGTCGCTGGTTGTAATCGTGATTTTAAACATCATTCCAGTCCGCCCCACCTCTACCCCCGTTTCACCGCTCACAAAGCTCATTTCCATTTCATTGCTCATAGACTGATCAAGTAGGAGCATTCTTCCGTTCTAGAGTGTCTCGACAGGATCGAACGTCAGACGAATGTCTGATTTAGGAGCGGAAGGGGAAGAATGCCCTCAGCCTTCTCAAACAGGTCAACGGCATTACCGCTCGGAGACCAGCTCCACTAATGTAAGGCTGGCTGTAGGTTCGAAGGGGAATGGTAACGAGACAGTGTAGATATGAGACATGTTTTAGATGGCACAAGGTTGAAAATGAGAAGACGTTTAGAGACGAGCAGGAAGGCATGTGGTCGAGTTGAAAATATTCCGTGAAAACAAGGGGATGTATCCACGTAACTCGAATGCGAAGAGTTCTACTCTTCGCATCAGATGAGTAACGTGGACATTTCCATCTGAAGCCTTGGTTGGCGCGTAGAGGATAGGGAATCCTTACACTAACATGTACCAGTATTACTTACAGTCGCACCGTGATGATAAGTTAAGGGCAACCTTTTCAAATGGTATGTAACACCATGATGTCAATGAATTACCTCTGTACCCATTTTTGCTTCAACACGTTATAGATTGGTCAGGTACACCCCACACAATAATTGGTGGTAGCAGGCAAGTTTTTAGTTGTTAAGCCTACATATTCAAATCAACCGAAAACAATTTGGCTTTGAGTTGCAACCAATGACATTTTAAACAAATGTAGACAGAAGGAATTCAGCTATGGACGGAAAGGCGTTCACATCATTCACATGTCATAGGCAACCCTTCCTTGCCATCACCGATTGACCCTTCCAAGCTTGACAACCTCCGGCGTTTTGCAGGGCGACGAGTGGGTGCTTCAGCTTTGGCCTCCTGTCTTTTCTTCCCCTTGGAGTCCTTTCGATCCGGGGCTCGCGTGGCGTTCACGAAAAAGTTGTTAAGTCCGGCTGATGGGGGAAAATGGTGCCAGAAGAGCATTGGAGCAATGGTAGGTTTGATGCGGAAGAAATACTCGTTGTCCTCGTCAATAGCCACCCAGGCGGATGTCCATTGACACTTTGCACAGGTGATGCGAACCTTGCCGTTCTTTGTTGACACCCGGTTATCCGATACCGCGGGACGGCAGCCCTCCTTTGCACATGCACTGAACTCGTGACCAAACGCACGATACGGAGGACGGTGTTTGCTTATCTCTCTGCTCTCAACTATGCGCTTCCCCTCCACGTATGAGCCATAGACAATCACAACAGTGTTGTGGTCCAAAACATCTGGACTGGAAGCGAGCAATTCGCACAATGAGTCCCAGACATCCGGTATTCCGAACAGTGTAGCATTGCGAACAAAGGCTTGAACCATGGGGCCAACGTTCACAGGGAGGGTCGAGGCTCCTCCAAATCCAATGACAAAATCAAAGGTGTCGCTAAGATACATGTGAGGGGGACGGTGCGATAAAACTAATGCAATACCACTTACTCCTTCACCAGTTTCAACAGTGAGTCAAAGTGATGACTGACCCGTATGGCAGGCCCACAAGTGACAAGGATAAGTCCCCGTCGTCCACCCCTCGCCTTTGGTGTGGTATCGCACCATGGCGTGCCGCCCATGGCAGTGGTCTCCACCGACTCATCATTCCTCGCATTATTTGACGCGATCCTCATCGCCGTTATGAACTTCTTACCGAGGTAGGCTTGTATGATTTCTGCAGCCGTGGTGTTGGTTCCTCCGGAAGCCCCACCGGTATGCTGCAACATACCAGTGTACTCATCGGAGTGAGTGTCCATGATCACAAAAGTATTGCTGGGAACGTTTTCCAACATGGAGGTGGTGATAAAGTTCGAAGGTATTGTCAACAGACGTGATTGTTTGTCATGAGCCCCTGCCTTCATGGCTAGGCTAGCTGTGGTTAACTGTTGATTACAAAAGTTAGTTGCAGGGGTCAAGGAGGAGGAGTGGCTTACATTTGCAGATGATTGTTTGTATTGGGTCACGAGGTCAAGATTAATCAGGAGCTTCAGATATTGGTCCTTCATCGAATCTAAGGTTATGTGAACAATGCAAGCTGGCCACGCCTTCTTCACCCTCTTGCGCATCCCATAGCCGATTACCTTGTAAGGCAAGCTCCTTTCCTTTCCATCAACCTTTCTAGCACACAGTGGGCACAGGAACTCCCAATTCTTCGGGACCGAGTCGTGGCCAATGCATCCAGATCCGCCTGGCCGTGTTTGGTGACACATAACGGCGCCACATTTGACGCACATGTAGGATGTTGCTGTATCACACCCATCCGAGCAGAAATGGCAGAAGGTGCCAAGATCGTTTAGTTCAATTTTTGTGATATCGGTGACCGGAGTTTCGATGCCTGGTTCGATTGTGTGGGCAGCTGGGGGCCTACGGACGGGGGCTGCAATCGATGGATCTTGCAATGTCAGACTGCCGATGTCGAGGCGCCCAGGGGCAGACCGAGCGATTCCGAGGTGAATTGCAGCAGCACGAGCTTTTGGAGGCATTGCGTTCGAGTTGAAGGAAGGCACCAGCAAAAGAGTCCCCAACTCCACTTTAGTGGAAGAGGATTCTGTGGCAAGCAAATAAACATTTCTCTGCAAACAGACGTGTGTGTGGGAAACATGCGCTGGCTTAGTCAGTGGATGTGGGAAAGTAATTGCACTAGCCTTTTCCCTTCTTTCTTTCTCAATGAAACGCTTGCAGATACTACTACTAGATGGTCCCACGAGTTCGTGCATTAGCTCTAGCAGACGCAATTCTGCACAGAATATTTATGTATGTTACATGTAGGTTCCTCCCAACATAATACCAACATGTATTTTTTTTGGCACAAAACTAGGTGGATCTCGTGCCATGGCTTAGTTATGGGTGGGTTTTGTGCACCACACTAGACACCTGAACTTCCCAATAAGATTGATTAGTCTTTTTCTGAAATTCCCAACACCAGCGATAAACCCTACCTCAAATGCTGCAAGTACTTCGAAGCTAAGATATTATATTACGTAATCTCTGTGCATGTTAGTATGATCCGAAAGCAGTAATTTTGAGTAAAAACATAACCCAATTTGGCAGTTCTAATATATCATATGTTCTGACTACCCCAAGCTTCACACTCACTGCGGAAACGAGATTTTGATCAGAGGCTATTCCGAGGAAGACAGGAAGAATATTCAGAGGCAAAACGTACCTAGCTCATAATCCGACATAAATCAGACGTGTTGCCAAATTCGAGAATTAATAGGTGCAAACAGGGCCAAATTTTCAGAACCTTTTCTTTTTTTTTGGAGAAGCGAGTCTATTACACAGCAACCGACACCGTCTGGCCCTATGTAAACGCTTATAGCGATATCTACTAGTAAATATCGTCCGAGGAAAAATGCTCTTACGCACACTTCACTTTTGTGAAGTAGTGTGGGACTCTAGTTCTGCCTGGTTTCCACGGTCTGCGAGGGCCTGGGCTGCGTGATACCCACTAAAACCTCAGGCCTCAGGCCTGACACCCAGTCGTCGTAAGTTTGGTTTTGTTGTGCGTCGTTTATGACATCAGACCACGTGGATCTTACTCTTATCGTTGTTTTGGTGTCTCTTCTAGTTTTGCTGGCTATCGCACGATCTAGTTGGAAACGGCGGTCTATAACGTTTAACCACCTTTTCTTGATTTGTTCTTCCGAGTGAGTCATTTCTCGTATCACCCTTTCGCATCTTAGGGTCCAGATTAGGTATGCTGATTCTGATAGTAGGATTCGCAGGAGGCGCGAGGCGCCTTTCTTTAGCGCGGCGTCGTGTCGATGGGGCGCGTTGTCGTCTTGTGGGATACTCGGGATCGTAATGGTTCCGCATCCAAGGATGATGCCTATGTTAGGGTCCGTCCAAGGTCTGTGACGTTGTGGCCATACTTTACTCGCTAAATCCCATATGATTTTCTGGGTAGGTTCGCTACATTGGGTCAGGATGTGTTCCATGGATTCGGTTTCGCCGGGGCAGTGTTGACAGGTTGCCCTGTGTTCGTACGAGGGGATTGATGTCCAGAAATTACCTATTCGGTACGCAGTGTTCAGAGTTTTGTATAGAAACGCCTGTACTTTCTTTGAGATATCTTTATGTCTACAGCTTCGCCAGATCGTGGCGTCTGTTTCTAGTCAGAACCTTTTCGAACAGTTTTCAGAGGACTTTTCCAGATCTTCTAACTGTGTCGTCAACATGGCCTTTCCAATCAGGATGCCAAACTTGCTTCTGGTCACAAAGTTCGTAAGGCTTTCCTGCCGACAACGGCTCCACCTCACACAGCAACTTGATGCGGACCAATTTCTTCAAGGCCTTGTTCACATGACAAAGTTTGAAAAACAAAGGATGGACGAGAGTCTACGGCGCGTTTGTGAGTATGCATCTCTTATTCGGTCAAAGAAAGTCTAACCTTCAACACAGGATGGCCATTCACCACATTTTGGACATTTTTTTTCTTCTGCATCTCCTGCGGCGGTTGCTGGACATCAGCTAAGGCAGCTTGTAGCTCAAGTGAGAACTTCTCCAAGGCAGTGAGTTTCTCCGACATCAACCGGTTTTGCTCATACAATTTATTCACATCTGTAGATAAGCGGCCATGTTCGGCGGACAGATGCAAAACCTGATTTTGTAGGTCATCCCGATCATGATGATATCCTGCTGATCCAGGACCATCCGCCGCAGGGTCATGGTACAGTCCTGGGGAAGGACGGTTGAAACCGTATGTAGGTATTTGTTGTTGTCTGTGGTCACGGTATGGGTGCTGATTATAATCTGGTACAGGGCCTAGAGATTGTGTGCGGGAAGACGATTCGCTACCATTCGAGAATCTGAATGGCCAAGGTAGGGTGACCTGCCTGGAGCAAAGTTTGGCACGCTCGGCGCACGCATACTAGGATGCGACGGTGTTTGTTGTTCATGCGGCAAGACAGACCGCTCCCAAGACCCTCCACCGAACACGTCATCCTGTGGAGGTAAACCAGGTTCCAACGTGGACAACGGAGAAAGGTGGGATTGGTCCCCACCTGTACCGCTGAAGTTGTATGGTGCGTCCATCGTCATACAGCGTCGGTCATGGCTCATATGATTTGGCATACTAGGGAAAACGGGAGCACCACTTGGGTGTTGCTGTGAGCTCTGGGAGCCGCACATAGTGGTGGTGATATTCAGATGCTATATTCAGATGCTAATCCAACAATATACGGGCCATGGAAAACCTTACGAGTCTGCATCTCAACAAACTCCTCCAAACTAGGTTTGACAAAGTTCTATGATGGAACTTTGTCAAACCTAGATTGAGATAGTACAGTTGTTTAGACAACCAAACTAGACACCTGAGCTTCCCAATAAGATTAATAATGGGTGATTACGTGTGTCGCCAACTATCGCATTAGTCTTTTTCTGAAATTCCCAACACCAGCGATAAATCCTACCCCAAATGCTGCAAGTACTTCGAAGCTAAGATATTATATTACATAATCTCTGTGCATGTTAGTATGATCCGAAAGCAGTAATTTTGAGTAAAAACATAACCCAATTTGGCAGTTCTAATATATCATATGATCTGACTACCCCAAGCTTCACACTGCTCTTTCCTGTCTAGTAGGTTTGTATACACTTAGTTATTATACACCATATAGAAAATACTTGACCACTTGTATAGCCCATAGGCACCACCTGGTGACAAATTTTATTTTAACCAGAAAACAGTAAAAATGTGAAATGTAACAGCCAGAAGACATCTCATGCCCAGTGAGAACTGGCCCTCACTGTATCGACGGAAAACGGCCAAAATATTGATGAACCAGGAACACAAGATTTCCGTAGAGAATGGGACTTGTAGTAGATTTTTAGCGACGTTGTTCGACAGAGATCTCACGATTTCGCGCTGATTCTGGCATATGATATTTCCGTCGATGATGGTAGATTCTCAGCTGTAGCCGTACCAGGCAATAAAACGCACGAAAACGACGCTGATATGCATTGCAAGAACAAGCAAATGACAGCGCAAAAATGATGGCTGGTTGATACTGCCCCAGGCACCTGCTGCCCACCTGGTCCTCGCCCGTTGCCTGCCTGATGTCAACCTCTGCACCATGTCGACTGTGTTGTTGTTCTATATATTCGTCCTTAACCTGAGGGGGGAAATGTAATCAGCCACATCAGGATGAGCACGCATTTAGTCAAGTCCATTGCCAGCTTTGGCGTGTCTGATTCATATGCCTGCAAACATAAATCAATGCAGTGAAATAATAATAACTACCTGCTACCCACCTGCTCCGCTGCAAAGGCGTCGGATGAGAATTTGCTGATGACATTGATTGTATCGCAAGTTCATATAAGCATAAAGTCAGAAGTTCTAGTCTTCTAGATTGACGTACCTCCCATTGTTCGAAATACTAGATCTAGGTGATGCACAGGCACGGACAACGAGGACCCAGTGTTCAAGGTGGCATGGTAGACCAGGGACATTGGATACTGGGGGCTTCGGGTCAGACTCAGTGATTCATGTTCATTCAGAAAGCTCTGTGCTGCGTGTACTAAGTCAGCACTATCTTGCACTTAGATAGGAAATTCGTGCGCATATATGAGCTGTAATAGATGTTTCAGTGAACATTCGAAACGAGTTAGGCATATCCGAGTCACTTACTGATTTGCGAGCCAGACAGTGCAGAAACAGGCCGCATAGATAGTGTCGTAGAAAACATCTCGAATTAGTTTATCGAAAATATCAAAGTCGGAGAAAATACATACGAGGAGCTTTACCACTGTTCATCTAAAAACATCATCAATTGGGTGCTTCCGAAAGTAAGGAAACGGGAGAGGCTCCTGGACTAGACATCGTCATGGTTTGAGGGAGAAAGATGGTGGACTAGTGAGAATAGGGGAACTCACACCTGGGAGCTTACGGTTTATGCTTATCCGTGCTTATGCTTACAACCCCCCAGTTTGCGCAGACGCAGATTATATAATACACAGTACTAAGTTACCGCTTGTCATCGATTAACAACTTGCAAGCAAAGATGGCATGAATTTCTCTCCATGAGCAGTATCTACATGCATATATGTTGACAATGGTTCTCCGTAACCTGGCAAATCCAGAATTATCCCCCGAAGAAGCTGCGGTGCTCCTTAATTGTGATATCTCCTCTATTATCATGATTCGACAAACACGCTCTCTAAACGGCGGACAGACACCAGGCTGTTCCGAAATTCATCTCGCATGGGAGTTTTCCCAACATCCAACCATGATCAATTTTTCAACATGCTTCGACTATCACCTAGTACATCATTCAAGCCTCGGAAAAGTAACATACTGATCATACTTGCGCTTGACTGCTTTGCCTGTTGCTGTTGGGTTGAGCTTGTAGCTGTCTTGCAGCACGACAGATCCAATACGTTGAAACACAGTAATCTTGCTATCACCAGATGTATGAACACTACTTCCTTCTTATCCCGCTTTCCTAGTAAAACAAGCCTGTTCTCGTCTATCTCGACCTCTGACAGCAAGGTCCATGTCATATCCACGGACCAGTGGACATCGGGAATAGGAGGGGGTGGAGGGTCTTTCTTTCTCATGACGCTAACGAGACTCGGACGATCAATAATCCACTGGCAGAACGCTTGACATTGGCGGTCACAGCGCTCACCGACTATACTGGACGCGGCAGCGCATGTAATGTATTTTGGTTTGTTTATACCCATATACAAATCAGATAGTATTGGGGGGTGTAAGCATAAGCACGGATCAGCATAAACCGTAAGCTCCCAGGTGTGAGTTCCCCTGATGTCGGAGTCTTGCTTAAGTTCGTGCGATCGATCATTTCACTAAGGACGTATACGCTTACCAAGTCAAAAGCAGCACAAACGAGTAATTCACATCATCTTGATTGATTAATATGCCTGCAAATATGCAAGACATCGACAAAATGTTGTGTTTGCGTTGTGTTGATCAAACATAACTTTCTAAATATATGTTGAATTCACGATTTGCGTAGCTCAAGCTAAGTGCTGTGAAAGCAAAATAGATGTTGTAGATGCGTGTATGAAGGGCCGCGCTGGACAAAAATTCGAACACATGGAAACGAATTTTCAAAACAACAAAGCGAAGAAAATCAGTTGTCAATTTTCTGATTTCGAAGTCCCTTGTTTACATTTGGCTGCATTGGGAAACGGATGACCGTAAACAAAGTTGCTGAACATGTACACCGGCTCGGACCGTTGTCGGCGAGCATGGATGAACCTGAAGTCCTAGCAAATTCCGCTAAGGACCTCTGGAGACCATACGACAAGGATATAATGAGCTTGGTCACCATACTCACATTGTTCTCCGTACTCAGCTCGGTGATAGCGCAAAGCTTAATGCCGCCAAGAGGGTATGTTTGCGGTTCATTCGCATAGTAGAACAGGTGCTGTCACTCTATTTGCTGTTGCGATGGCTGATACTGAGATGCTGGCAAATTCAACGAAGCATGCCAATGTTCTGTCAGAAAACGAGTTGCTTACCATTCAGACAAGCATATATGAGATGCTTAATGCCCTCGATGATGCCGTTCATCTGTCAGCAGACCCTCCAGACCAAGATCCACCTCAACCGTTAGTATGAGTTGTGTGGGAGAGTGACTCTCCCACACAACTCATACTGGTCGACGAGGAAGACCGCGGATAGATATTGAACCCGTTCGTTCTCTTTACTATGTTGTACTAATAGCTCGCATCATCTGCATACAAAATCTCACCCATGTTCTTTATACTGACTTTTGCACGAAACCACTCTTCATTCAAGCTCTAATTGTACCTTCGTATCGTCTTATTGTGCCTTCACATCATTGTATGTCGTATCGTACCGTCATAGCAGTCTTGAATAACACTGCACTTTGTCATTTGTTAACCTCCAGATATATAACTTGCAGGACTAGTACAAACGAGTGGCAGATAAGGGTAACAGGTGATCCACTCGCCTGCGGACGGTCGTGGTCTTTTAACTTTGCGTTTGCTGTCATTGAGCGGTCTTAGTAGCGGTAGCGAGAACGAAAGAAAAAGTTTGCTTTATTGAAGCAGATAGTTTTTCGGGTGGAAGCCTCGATGGCGGCCCCAACCTGTGCGAGAGAGAGCCGAGGTGAGCTGCGAGGGCAGGTGGGCATCCTCGCAGCCTCAAACTCAGCAGGTCTAGGTACCAGCCACCCGGGCCCCAGGAAGAGGGATGTCGTACTAGTATGTAGTTTTAAAGTTGACTACTTTAAGTACTGGTATCAATGTAGGCTGCGAGGATAAGGGAGTGGCGGGTGGGGAAAAGAAAAGCAGAAGGCAGCAGGCAGGTTTGAGCCTGCTGGAGCGTGGCGCGAGCACTGCGTGGTGCAGAGACAAGAGAGGCCACGTGCTGCACTGCCGCTGCCGCAAAGTCCTAATTCTAACCCTACGCTCGTACCTCGCTTCGGGGTAGAATATCAACTTTTCTCAAGATCTCTCTACAGCAGTAACGAAGAGTAAGCCATATCCCTTTCATCATTCGTGGGCGACCACAACGCTCGCCGAATGTCGCGTCGGAGGATGAGACCTTGTGAACCATTGAACGTCGTTGCATATGCAGGCCGCGACGGAAGTTATTTTCAGTTCACGGTCTAACTCGAGCGCGCTGGATTAAAGGAGAACCATCCAACGACTGGAAAGTAGAGCAGAAAAGGGGTTCAGGTGGGGTGCGCACATGGCGACAACACGAATTGGTTCCGCAGGATCAAACACTCCGTCCTTACAATATGCAGATAGATATATAAGATAAGATGTGAGCTTGATAAGGACCGCAGGTCACTGATAGACGTACATTTGGGACATGTTTGAGTGTCTATTTTTAAAAGGAACTGGTTGATAGAGTCGTCCCGAGCGGCCTGGGAGGTGATCGGTTGATCATTTAGTACCAGTACTGGAAGGTACGCAGAACCGGCACTTAGTAGAAGGGAGTCCAAGACGCGCTCAAATTCGATTGATTTTGTCGTTTTTGGTTTGCTTTTGGTTCTTTGCATTTCACTTTTCTGTTAGAAGAACTTGAAACTTGGAATCTTTCGATGTTCGTATTTTGTCCAGCGCGAACCTGGGAAAGCATGCAAAGCACATGATTGAAACAAAAATTTCAGAAAAAGACTAATGTGATAGTTAGCGAGACAATCACCCGCTATTATTATAGTTACCTATTATTGGGAAGGTCGGGTAAAACTAGACTGCTGATATGTTTGGTTATGTTTTTGGTACAAATATGTACAGTTGTCACGCTAACAACCACCGCGTTCTGGATTATCGAAGCCGTCGTCACCGAAGGAAGGATGATGCAGGGCACTGAGCGCCGAATCCGCCGCCGATGCATGATGGGCCATGACTGATTACTGTCCACGGAAGCCGTAGTGCAACAATTTTGACCCATGTTTACCTCTGGTCCGTCTTTAAGCTTCAAGTTATCAACCAACAACTCTTGTTGCCAATGAGTCTTCCTCCTCCAACTTCTTGAACAAGGAATTCAGTATCTTTTTGTCTACGCGACAAGGATCAAGTGTCCGCAGGGCTTCGTGCATAGTTTGTACATGAATAGGAGGGATGTTGGTCAACAGTATGTTGCGGAGCTCATTGAACGAGATACCGTTGTGGCTGTAAGACCTGTTGCATGTCCGCCAAGGAGAAAAGTGATTCTGATATGAAGTCGTCCTCTCTGATCGTTTGGCCATCTTCCTCAGGTGTTGCAGTGAATTGCGAAATTTGATCTGATGGTACGTTGGGATGTATGTCCATCTCATCCTGATATTCAACGATGGTGTCAGGAGTATAATCAGGAGGGGTGTTCGATGGTTTTGATAGCTGATCCTCCTGGTTCTTACCAGCGCTCGAATGAACATGGGTGTACCAGAAATTCTCTGCGGACTTCAAGACTTCGTTGACGCTGAGTGTCTGGCTCAACCTCTGCACGGAACCCCATATGGGATCACTGCTCGGTATGGTGGAAAATCGATCTACGCATGCACAGAACAATTGGTCAGCATCCTGGGGTTTCTCCTTCAAGTGCCGAAGGTAAGACCGTATGGCGATCTTTGCATCTAAGGTTCGAAACGACCACCTGAACTGTTCCTCCTCTGTGAATCCTAAGGATAATATGTCAAGAACAACTGTGAAATTCATGTTGCGTTCAACTTGCCTTGATCTGTACCGTCGTCCCGCTGTCCGTCTCGCAGGTCTAGGCTACCAGCGAGTAACTGACTGAACTGGCGCCATGTGGTCAGGACCTCATACAGATGATCCACTCTCTCTGACCATTGATCTTGCTCCTGGTCCGTAGGGAGAAAACCCATGATTTCTTGCACAAAGTCTGTTTCTTTGATGTGGTCCTCCTCCGCCAGGCAATGGTGCAAAAATACAAGGGGTGTATCAAGGGTATGCCCTGCACATGCAGAAAGGACGATATAAGTGAGCGCAAATATGTGTTAGCATTTGAAGGACTCACCACTGCGAAGCCATGCCTCCCTCCTCAAGCTAGAGATTCGGATCTCTGGGACCATTGGTGGATGGCCAGCAGTCTGTTGCTCGCTATCTTGAACGGATGATGTCTCAGTCAGATCTACATCCATTTTGGACGGGACAGCCTTAGGAGGCCGTGTTGTTCACACCACGGAGGGGGGACCAGGTGATGGTTTGTGTACATCAGCTGTGTGGTCAGTCATAGGCAGTGTAACCGTGACCTCAGGTGATCTGTCACTTCCGATGGGAGCCCCCTTGTGACCTTCTAAACAAATGTTGGCTGCAGGGACAAGAAACAAACAGGAGACACCCGTGCCTATTGACGAACAGGTTTCCATTTCCAGTCTGGCAACAAGCTGCCCATCGTCTACAATGAATGATGTACACAGATGTGAGATGTGGGTACATGCAGCGTACAATAGCCGTACCTCGTCGCGCATTCAATGATTGATCATGTGCTTGCTGCAGCATTGCAGTCACCATGTTGGGTTGGACACCTTGCATAACCCATTTCCACACCTTGCGATCCTTTGTATCTGGATCAGAAAATCGACTGATGCTGCGAAAAAATATATCGGCAGCGGTGTCGGGTTTGCTTTTCGAATTGCACAGGTAAGTTCGCACCGCGATCCTCGCATCCAACTTGAGAAATGGGAGGTCAGGCTCCACAAGGTCTGGGAATCAGGGTATGGTATGCATCCCACAGAAGTGATGATTTCATGAATGCTCATACCTGAACCCATGTTGTTAGCCCGCCGATCCAGCTCCAAATCCAACACATCAGCCACTAAATTACTGAACTCGTCCAATGCCATCTCGCCGTCGATCAGCCGGTCGATGCCAAACGACCACCGTTGTCGTGTCCCGTCGCTGGGCAGCATGTCCATGATTTCCCTCAGGAAGTCTCCGCGTTCGATCTCCTCCTCGGCCCGCAAGCAATGGTACAAAAAGACCAGAGGTTCATCCAGGGTAAATCCTGCAAGGCACCACAAGAAATGTTAGTACAGGCAAAGACTGGAAGTAATCCGCTGCTGACCATCGCGTAAAAACTGGTCCTTTCGTTCGCTGATGAATTGAATTGGTGGCTCATGGGATTCGTGCCACTTGTCTGGCAGTTCCGCATTTTCATTGTATGCGATGTGGATCTCCTCCGCTCCGTCTCTGAGCCTCTTGAGGGCTGCATCCATCTCTTTCTTGAACATCTCTGAGAGGTCAAGACCCTCGGACATCCATGCATCATCTGCCTGGCCAAGCATAATTGAGATGTCATTCACATTTACGCCCCAGCCCGTTTCTGAGGCCATCGCGAGTCAGCGCAGATGCACACGTCCGCATCGGGTACGCCTACCGAACATCTTATTGTTCCCTTGGTGCAACGGATCGGCCGCTAAATACATGTCCGCATCGTCAGGCAACTCATCGAACTCCACGAATAGCCAATCTCGGTGATCGCGAATGAGGAACTCGTCGAGTGATTTAATCCGCTCATCATTCACACCGTTCGCGATGCACTCCTCCAACACAATTCTTCTGGCCAACATAGCTTGAAGGAAACGTGCACCAGCATTCTTGCGAGACGTGTCAATCAGATCCGCTCTCTCTTTTTGCGTCTTTGTATTCTTCTGCTTTTTTTTATTCTTCTTTGACTCACCATCCCAACATTTCCACACTGCCAACCAGTACTCTACACAGTAGCAAAGATACACCCAGGACGACCGATATCTGGTGGGAAGGGGCACATAGCCGATAATCCGCCGGTCCTTCATAGCAGGAACCCGCAAAAACTCAAGCTGAGGGTTATCCCCTGCACCATAGCTTATCAGTTCCGGAACGCCGTAATGAATCCTCTGAGGTGCACGTGCATCCCATTGGCCCATAGAGAGTTCGGCCTTGCTGACAGGGATGCGGAAATCACGGATGGGTTGAGGAAGTGCCCCACTGATGGTAGAAGCACGTTTTTCTGCAGATTTTGCTGCGGTCATCGCACGACGCTGTTTGCGAACAGGTTTGAAGTGAGGTTGAGGCACAGTGCTCCTGTGTCGCTGGCAGCTTGTTTTCTTGATGCGAGGCATTCAGTGAGTGTCAGCACGAGAGGTGTAAGTAAACCAGTTCTTATATACTTGATCAATCAGACAGCCCTAACGACTTCGAACTCCGCCGGCAATCGCCGACGCATGTGGTTGGTGTTCTGCAGATACCTTACTGTGTGTTGCAAATGATTCACAATGGACCTCCGAGCATACCTTGTACGGATCAACCCAGACGACTCGCAAGATGGAGGCGAGTGCTACAAATACAAGTGGACTGTGAAATTAAAAGGTTTTTCGTTTTTTCTTCTGCTGTTTCTTTAATGTCATAAATATCAATATCTAAATCACAGGAGTCGCGAAACGGAGGCGGTCAGTCCATTTTCTCTTTCTCCTTCCCTCTCTTGTGCTTCTGTCCTTTCGTGTGCTTGATTTTTTTGGCGGGGTTGATCGCGACGTCGAACGTAGAGAAGCCTGCAATGGCTGAATCATCTTTCGAGCATTGGATCTGTCTTTGAATAAACGGGGGTAAGGATTACAAGGTATGACGCACAGTTGGATGCATTTACAATTTTGTCAACAGTCAAGATGTTCTCCGGTGTCTAGTACGTCATGGAGGAACCTGCACAGATTGGGGCATGGGGTCCTTTCCTGTTGAACGATTAGGGTATCCGTGCACCTGCTTCGCTCTCATTGACTTCGTGGTGCTTTCTTTTCTTTCGGTGAGAAGGAGGTTGCGTTGTCCCGGGTTGGGTGCGTGCCGTGTTTTTGATGACCGTCTCCAAAGCCCGAAGAAATCGAGACCCATCAAATCTCACATTCACGAACGTGAGCCAGTCATGGCCGAGCTCGACGTCGCACCCATTCAGATATAAGGAGCGAAAGGTCTGTCGAGAATTATACCAACAGTCGATAGTAGGAACATGTGCCGGACCAAAAGTCGACTCCACAGCCAACCCATTATGATTGACAACAGAGCGCATCACATTGCAACTGTGCAGACAAGATGAGGTCACGGTGGAATAAGAACTCGCACTGTTGACATGGATAAGAGCAGGAACGTCAGCGAAAGACACAAGGACTTCGTGAAAAATAGAAGACATAGTCGACGACTAAGGAGGATAGATATATGCAGACAACACATGTTGATTAGGGTTATGGGCCTTCCTAGGGTTGCCTAGGGTCCACTTTTTGCCTGTATTGATGCACTCACATGGATGTGGGAGTCCTGGACTCCCACTGTGTATGGGCCCATCTATATATGTATGTGGATGTGGGAGTTCATGGACTCCCACTGTGTTTGGGGGTCAACAAATAGCAGATATCATTCCTTCATCATACACAGTGGGCTTCCAGGACTCCCACTGTGTGTGGGGGTCAAAAACATTGGATCTCATGCATATCCAGTGGCCTTCCAGGACTCCCACTGTGTATGGAGGTAAAAAAAAAATAATATCTCATTCTCTCATCATATACAGTGGCCTTCCAGGTGTCACGAATTCCAAATACAAATCACTATTCTTTCTTAAACACTTGTAAGACATCCAATAAGCGCCCAGAAGTAACGCCCAAACCAGCGTCTGTACCTATAACCTTTACAAACCCTAACCCGAACACCTCTATTCCATTAGCGCCCACTACTCAGATATCCCAGATTGTTGAAGATGAAGATGTATTCTATGATTGCAATTGTGATTAGATTAGATAAGATAAGATTAGATAGTATCACGTGACTCATTTCCAGAACATTCTATTACATAAACATTGTACGATTCCCTTTCTATTTAATGATTGGTTAGTTAGTTCATTCTCAGATTCAATCTCCACTTTAATATATGTATATAGGTAGCTAGTTTTCGTCGATAGTTCTTCAGTTCAAACCTCTTGTGTATTAGCTCATTGCTAGCAATCCAAGACGTACCTGCTATTATCCTCTTTCTTGTTGTGATTACCTTTGTTTGAGTCTTAGTCTCTGCCCCTGCGTTAATTTGTTATAAGGGTTGTGACACCAGGACTCCCACTATGTGTGGAGGTCAACAATATCGGATCGCATTCTTTCATCATATGCAGTGCCTGTATCAGTCCTTTGTTTTTTCATAGTCCTGGACTCCCACCATGTGTGGAGGTACAACACATCAGATCTCATTCTCTGAGTATATACAGTGGCCTTCCAGGACTCCCACTGTGTAGGAGGTAAAAATATCGGATCTCATTCTCTCACCATACATGGTGGCCTTCCAGGACTCCCACAGTCATCATCTGTGATTGCATAAAAAACATCAGTTTTCATTCTCTCATCATATACAGTGGCCTTCCAGGACTCCCACTGTGTATGGGGGTAAAAAAACATTGGTTCTTATTCTCTCATTATACACAGTGGCCTTCCAGGACTCCCACTGTGTATGGTCTCTCAAATATTCCATATATACAGTGGGCTTCCAGGACAAATATTTCGGGTTCTGGAGGACTTTGAGAGGGGTTGGATCGTCTGTGCTTGGTAGATGAATGTATGATTGATAAATAGGGGGTGATGCAAAGGCGTTCAGTATGTTTTTGAAGTACCTTGAAAATTTTAGTAAATCTTTTGACAAGCACTGGGATCAACACACTTGGATATTGTGTCATTCGAGTGTTGAAATTGTTTACCAAGGTGACCAGTGGAGAGGCCGGTTACACTTGCATACAGAAATATTGCGAGCTGCTCCTCTAGCATTATATATTTGGAATCCTTGCAACCTGAATCGCGAAGTAGAGATAGTAGTACATTAAATACGTGGAGGCGTACACCAAGTTCACACCATATATGATCTGGGTGTCCCATGAGTAGTTCATTGACCCATCCAAGTCCTGTCAAAGTGGAAGTGTGATAGGGTTGCTTGTCATAATGTGACCCTCTGTAAAGGTCAACTGACCAGGAGGCCTCCTGCACAACACCAATTGCCGCGCAAGAGACACCCAAAAACAACTTCTTGTACATCTCCAGATGGAACACAGCCAACTGATCTGTGTCGACTATGGTAGAACCATCGAAATCGTCAGAATGATCACAGATGGTATTCTCATCTGATGGGTCTTGTGGGTCCAGGGAGTCGACATCAAGGTTAGGATCACCTGGATGCATGGTGTCAATGAGCGTTAGCAGCAAGGCTGTATCATATGTCCCTTATCAGTGTGACATCTATATTGAAACTCAGTGATTACAAAGTACATGACAAAGCAATTTTGTGAAGTTGAACTTGGGAAAAATGTCTATCCAAACAGACCCTTAGTCATTATTGGACCCAAATAGGTTTTATTGATGTGTTGGTAAGAAAATGTGTGACTCTGGAAAGATTATCTAGTGGTACATAGCAATAGCAAACATTATCTACAGATTATGGAAGCAATACAGATGATTATCTACGGATGATCAGAGTGATACAGATGGCTTAATCTACTCATCATTCAATTGGTAAGACCAATGCGCTAGCGACCGTGCATCACAATGAGTTGTTGAAGTCTTTCATACCTTGCTTTTAAAGCAGGGTCTGCTCAAATACTGTCAATCAGCTTCAAGATCTCATTGTATGTGTCATAGAATTGTTCAGATGAAGCATTGATGGATTCAAATGTACCTGTTACGAACTGGGATAATTCTGTCTAATAGCAACACGAATGTGTTATCGGCTAATAGATGATCAAGGCCTCCGACAAATGTCAGAGGTTCAGAGGTTCTAAGATGAGTCAAGGAGAGTGTCCTCGACTTGAATCGATGTTCTAGATGACTTAAGATTGGGGGTCTTGAGCGAACAAGTTCCAGGTAAAACCCAGTAAGATTAAAGTAAAGTAACTACATAGTACATGCCGAGTTTAAGTAGTGAATCTGAGTATGCTTTAGGGCAGGTACGTATGAGTCATAGATAGGATGAAGTCGGAATGAGTCAAAGATAAGTATACAAGAATAGAATGGTGAGTCATAGATAGGACGAAGTCGGAATGAGTCAAAGATAAGTGTATGAAGATAGATCACCTAGCGATGGCTAAGAATAGCGGTCGTGATGTAATACAAGTGCAAGAAGATAAAGTACAACGGCAATGCCGGTTTGTAGTACAGGCATCAAGGAAAGGAAAGAAAATGATAGGGGTGTACATTGACTGTAACATTACCCCGTTTTTATCGTTAAAGTCACCGACTTTAACAATCCAAGTTATGATAATCATAACCATCAAGGTCACCTGCACTGACGCAACGTCTGAACATGATGTCATCTTCTTCTTCGGTGACATGATTCATAGCGTCGTCTTTCTCAGCTTCCCACTTGGAGAGTGTCTCATAAAATCCTTCATCCGTCCAGACGAGAGGAATAGGCTTCATGCCTTTAAGGTCTTTGCAAAAGACGGATAAGTGCCCAGGGGCAAGGTCTCGACACACTCGACAATAGTATGTGGGACAATTTTTATGGCGATGTCCGATAACTCCACAGTTTCGACATTTGACGTTATCGAAAGGGTCAACCTTTATGATGGTGACATCGTCCGGCGGTGATGGAGTCTGATTGCAGAGGGATTGGATAAGGGGTGAGATGGAGAGTTCTCGTTTGTTGACATGTCATTTACGAGTGGGGTAGGGACGAATGACGTGGGATGATGATGGTGGCTCTGGCGTGTCAAACACTTCAATAATAGGTATGCTAGGTATGTGATGAGAATTGATAAAAGCAGGCGGGCACTCGGCAGGAGATGATGTCTCAACCGGAGGTGGGATGGGGATCGCAATGTGCGGAGATAGTGGTCTAGCCACTGGATTGGTAGCAATTCGTTCCGTAATGATGTGGATGGCTTCTCTAATGGTCTCCTTGGTATCGGGAGGCATGAGGCGTATAGCGGCATTACGGATGCAGATATGGAGATGATTAAATATGGCCTGCATACGTTCATCGTTGAGGAGTGTGGATGTTCTTTTAACGAGGTTGGTGGCGCGAACAATATTAATAAGTAACGAGCTAGAAAGTGCTCCACTCTCTGCGAGGAGTCTGTCGATTTCGATGGCATACTGTTCAGATAAGAGGGCGGATTCGAATAGGGTGTTGGTTTCTAGATCGTCAAGGATAGCAAAGTAGTTTTTGACGTTACTGGTTTCGACGAGGGTAAGAGTGGGAGAGGGTGGCACATTTAGTTTATCGGTCATAGTATCAATAAGGCGGATGAGTCTTCGGATCGTTAATAAGCAGGTTTGGAGCTTTTGGATTTCTTGGGAGTAGGGCATGATGTGATGGGGTTCTTATAGCTTGTGGGCTTTCTTATAAGCGGTAAGGAGCGTGGAAGCATTGCTAAGGTTCTCTTCTGGGATCCATTCGTTGCTAGCGGAAGAATATCCTTTCCAGGATACAAGATAGCGTCTTCGTTTAGCCGTGCCTTTGTGTGATAAGACGGCTTCTACTTCGTATTCTTCTTCGTTATCGATGATGTCAGGGGAAGGGTCATGGAAGTTTGGACCATGAACTTCAGTTTCGTGATAGGATGATAGTTCCGAAGCATGGAACGTGGGGTAAACTTTCCATTGTTTCGGTAATTGGAGTGTGAACGTGATGGGAGATAGTACTGCGGTGATGGTAAAAGGTCCATATCATTTTGGTGCGAGCTTCTTTGAGGGTAGCTGTGTGATCAGGTTCTTTCCTGATAACCAAACCTTGTCGCCTATCTTCCATGGCTGATACTTTCTTCCGTGCGTTTGTTCGGCCATTCGTTGCATTGCCAGATTATGGCACGATATGGCTTCTTCACGTGTTTTCTGGAGGAGACGTACTCATTCCTCAGCTGCTGGGACAGTGGATTTGGGGAGGACATGTGGGAGAGCTCTTGGCTCGTATCCGTACATTAGGAAGAATGGGGAGGCATTGCGGGAGTCATGTTTTCTATGGTTATGGACGAATTCAGACATAGGAATATCTTCGACCCATTGTTCTGGGTTATTGTGGCAATAGATGCGAAGGTAGGTTTCCAATTCTTGATTTAATCATTCGGTCTGGCCATCGGTCTGGGGATGATAAGCGGTAGATGCGGCGATATCGTATTTCAGAAGCTTAGCGAGAGCTTTGGAGAACTTTGATATGAATTGGGGACCGCGATCTGAGATGACTTTCTCATGGAGTCTGAATCGGCGATAGACGTATTTGAAAAACTTCTTGGCTACACCTTCTGAGGTGATGGTTTTCGTACAAGGGATAAGAATTACCCCCTTCGTAAGCCCATGGTCTACCACGACCATGATAGAATCAAACCCATTGCAGGGTGGAAGGTCTGTGATCAGGTTGACTGATACCTGTGCGAAGGGCGTTGAGACGGTGGAAGGGATCGGGACGAGCGGGGGTGTCGTGGGATGAGTGTCAGATTTCATTTGCTGACAAAGGGCACAACCCTCTACGTATTTACGGATATAGGTACCCATGGACGGCCACCAGAAGTCACGCTTAACCAGTTCTTCGGTTTTAAAGCGACCCAGGTGTCCCGCCGTAGGGTGATCATGAGTTCACTCTAAAATTACACGGCGTCCTGCTGGTCAGACGTAGGCACGATCCTTGTAATACAAGACATCGTCCTTAATCGTCCAGTCAGAGAGAGCCGATTTCATGGGAGGAAGACAGAGGCTGTTCAATGCATCTGAAGCAGCTTGAAAGATGGGATCGATATCATCGGGGTCAGGGTTTGCGAGGGTGGTCATCAATTCTTGATCAAGAAGTTGGACGAACATGGAACCGGGAAGCATGGTGACGTCTTCATTATCAGTTTTCGTGGGGATATGGTCTGGTCGTTGGGAAAGAGCATCTGGAGCATTAAGTTTGCTTCCTGCGACGTGGTGGAGTTCAATATCATAACATGATAAGATCAGTTGCCATCTTGCTTGGCGACGGGTCAACTTCTGAGCAGAGCGGAAATAGAGGAGGTTCTTATAATCGGTGAATACAATGACAGGGTGGGGGTTCCCTTCCAGGTAATGATGCCATTCGGTGAGTGCACGGATGACCACAAGTAACTCGCGATCGAAGATCTGGTAATTTCTTTCTGCTGGGTTCAGAGATTGGGAAAGGTATCCGCAAGGGTGATACATGCCATTTTCATCAGTCTGAAGGAGTACTGCTCCCATTGCTACTAGGGAGGCATCAGTGGCAACTGCAAATTGCCGGGTGGGATCAGGGTTCCGGAGGACGGGTTGCTTTAGGAAACATTCCTTTAGCGTTTCAAATGCATCTTGACAGGGGGTGGACCAAAGGAATATGTTATCCTTTTTTGTCAGGTCAATAAGAGGTCGTGCGATATCGGAGTAATGCGGGATGAAGTTACGGTAGAAGTTGCAGAAACCGAGGAATGATCTAGTGTCTTTGACCGTTTTTGGGACTGGCCAAACGTGGATTCCATCAGTTTTAGCAGTGTCCATAGCTACACATCCAGGGCGTATAATCATTCCGAGGTATTCAACTTCTTGAGCGTCGAAGGTGCATTTCTCTGGTTTCAAAAACAGTTTTTCTTCGCGTATTTTCATGAGAATGCGGCAGGTTTGTTCACGGTGTTCATCAAGGTCGTTCGAGAAGATAAGGATGTCGTCCATATAAATCACTAACCATCCTTTGTTGATCTCCTGTTGGTAGGTGCGGTTCATGTATGCCTGGAATGTGGCCGGAGAGTTGCATAGACCAAAGAACATGACATTCGGCTCATAGAGTCCGAATTCAGTGGTGAAAGCGGCTTTCCATCTATCATCAGGGTGGATACGGATATTGTTGTAACCGGACCAAACATCCATCTTCGTGAAGTACTTGGCCCCGTGCAATCGTGTGATGAGGGACAAAGGGAGTGGCAAGGGATAAGCGTTCTTGATCGTCCAATCATTGATGTACCGATAATCTTGACAGGGCCGGAGATCTCCGCTTTTCTTTCCAACGAAGAAGAAGCCACTAGCTTGTGGCGACTTTGATTCAGAGATAAAGCCTTTCTTTACGTTTTCATCAATGAACACTTTGACCGATTCCCGTTCTTTAACTGACAGTGGATATATTTTCGATGTTTTCGGAATGAACCCTGGTTTCATTTCGATGCGGTGGTCAATGCCGGGTCTTTCCGGGGGAAGTTGGTTAAGACCGTCCTTGGCAAATATATTGGCGAAATCGTGGAGGTAAGATGGTATGAGTTCTTCAAAAGTTTTCTTCTTGGCTTCTAGGCCTGCAGCTAAGGCAAACTGCTGGGCCTTGTTACTAACTTTTGCGTATTCCGATGACCATGGGTTTCTGTTCAGAACAACTGGTTCCGTCAACTGTGAGAGGAGTGTCAAATGATACATTAGTGACAACTCATAATTCTGTGGCGTCGGGAGAGTATTCAACCAGGAATTCGTCGTCATTAAGATCATACATAGAGACTTCTTGCACTGGCGCGGCAAAGTTCTCTTGGGTCCATACATCTTCTTTGGTGTTGAAGGATTCGTCATCATCGTCAGGGATGGGGAGAAGGTCGGGGATATCCGTGGCCATGTTATACCGGGGTGCTTCTTCATCAGGGATTTCTTCTATGGTAGTGCTGGGATATTTAGTCGCTACTGGTTTTGGTTTGGGGATAGGAGTGGCTGTGGGTTCAACAGCTTTCCTTAACTTGGAGTTCTTCCAAGTGCGATCAACGGGTTCTCATCAGAATAGAGGTGGAAGCCCATTTCGCTTCCTTTCTTCGTCGACTTCTTCTTCTACAAGGGTACTCCTTTCTGTGCGTGATAGAGTAAGAGTTTCATCTGCCCAATCAATAGATGGGTTCATGGCCTTGAGCCAAGGGAAGCCAAGGAGCATAAGGTCTCTCTTTCCAAGGCTGGTGACGTTGAATTTTCCTCTCATGGTTCGATTGTTGATTTTGACAGTGAGAACACAATATCAGCGAATAGCTCCGCTTTTGGCATAGCTTCCATCGGCGGTAGTAACCTTGAAGGGTTTACTGAGCTTGTGTGTGCGAATTTTGTGTTTCTTGACAAATTCTTCAGAGATGAATGTTCCGGCTGCTCCGGAATCAACGACTGCGGTGGTTTCGACGGTTTTGAGACGAGTTTTCGAAATAAGAGAGATGGGAATTCGCATTTCTTTACGCTCTCCTATTTTTTGTACAAGTCTAAAGGGAATATCGGAAGATACTGACGTTGACCAGTTCTTCCACATCAAAAATCCTCGTTCATATGACGGACTTCTGCTTCTTCTTCTTCATCGCTTTCTACTTCTTTGCGATGGACGGGGACCTTCCCATTCTTTTTCTTCTTCTGTGGGCATGCTTTGGAAAGGTGTCCCACCTGGTGGCACGTGAAGCACTTTCCAGTTCGGAAATGTTCCGTGTGTTCTTCTTCGGTCAATCAATCTACTTCCATCGTGTTTGGATCTTTGGATGGCGTGTATCGATGAGAACCGTAGTTCTTCTTTTTCTGGGGTTGGTTACGGGATCTGATCGCGTTCAACTGAAGGCGAGCATTATTGAGATTAATACAGGTCTGCATGACCTTATCAAAATCATCGGAGACGTTGCCTGTGCCGTAAAGACGGGCAAGCAGGCCAGGGTGTAGTCCATCCAGGAAGAATTGCTTCCTTGAGACATCATCATAGATCTCGCTTCTGATAGCGAGCATCAGGAACTCAGATATATAATCCTGCAGTTCGGTTCCTTGTTTCAGGTTGTGGAGTTTGGCAAGGGCGGTGCTGCGGGGATCAAGCAGTTTAAACACTTTATCAAAATCTTTGAGGAAGTCGGCCCATGTGCCATATCCGACCGCCGTTCCGCCTGTAGTGCGGTTGTTTGGGTCTTGCACTTGGGAAAGGAAGTCTTCCTTCCAATAGCGAGTGTTCCCTTCATTCATGAAGGACGTGATGAAAATAATTTTCTGCTTTTCATCTATGTAGATCTTTTCGTTGATATCAAGGTAGGCCTTGCAGGCCATCAGAAAGCCTTTCGACTTGTCTCTATCTCCATCAAAAATGGGAGGGGTCCCGATCTTAATCTCGATTGGTTTGGAGGAAGACATCGGAGGGTTTAATGGGGGGATCGGTGGTAAGGCTCCTAGGCTAAGGGCTTTGAGCGCGGGTGTCAATGAAGTCAGCTTGAAGTGCTTCTTGGGGGACCTGGAGTTCTATCTGTCGTGATGACCAGGGTTTGTTCAATCAGTTCAGCGGATCGTTTCGAGTTTCGATACGATGCGTGATAGCAAGGTGGGTTTCAAAGAGACTTTAATCTTTTGTTACGAACTGGGATAATTCTGTCTAATAGCAACACGAATGTGTTATCAGCTAATAGACTGATCAAGGCCTCCGACAAATGTCAGAGGTTCAGAGGTTCTAAGACGAGTCAAGGAGAGTGTCCTCGACTTGAATCGATGTTCTAGATGACTTAAGATTGGGGGTCTTGAGCGAACAAGTTCCAGGTAAAACCCAGTAAGATTAAAGTAAAGTAACTACATAGTACATGCCGAGTTTAAGTAGTGAATCTGAGTATGCTTTAGGGCAGGTACGTATGAGTCATAGATAGGATGAAGTCGGAATGAGTCAAAGATAAGTATACAAGAATAGAATGGTGAGTCATAGATAGGACGAAGTTGGAATGAGTCAAAGATAAGTGTACGAAGATAGATCACCTAGCGATGGCTAAGAATAGCGGTCGTGATGTAATACAAGTGCAAGAAGATAAAGTACAATGGCAATGCCGGTTTGTAGTATAGGCGTCAAGGAAAGGAAAGAAAATGATAGGGGCGTATGTTGACTGTAACAGTACCCATGCAGTAAGCTTTCAGTGCATTGTGCACTGCAGCCCCAGCGAGGGTGATGGCACTGTCAAGTTGAAGTGGATTGATGTACTTGTAGAGCCCTTTTTGCCAGACAACATCAATGATCATGTCGACAAAATATTGAGCCTCTAAAAGCCGATACTGTTCGATGTTGTCATCATGCTAAGTTAAAGAATTAAAATAAGTGGCTATGACATGCGAGAAAAAGACATACCAATTCTAATTTGTGTAAATAATTGAGATTTTTTAACAAGGTTGGGACTACTGCTGCCTTATGGGCCATCTCCTCTCCAGGTGCTAGTTAGGGTTAGCCATAGGTCCAGTGTGGTCTGAATGATAATGGCAGTGTAATCTCTGAATGACCACTGTACGTTCAACTTCAAAAGGTATCAGCGATATCAAGGGCATCATCAATGTATCAAGCACTTACCTGGCCCAATGACAGAAATTCGGGCCTTCATAACGGTGTTGTCAATGAGGGTCCCTCGTTTTCTTGATGACAATGGAACAACATCCCTTCCCTGCATCATCTCAGGACATAATTCGTCCTTTGTGGCAACCTTGATAGCTTTGATGGTGGACTTATTGAGCTCTACGATGAAGACCGAGTTGGAACTGGCACTTGCACTGGTGTGGGGGTGGTTTCTGTTTCGGTTTGGGGCATGGGTGCTGGTAGTTGTGGTGCGGGTGCAGGTGCCGATGATGGCGTCAGAGGTAAATGTCAGTCGACTGGATGTGTTCTGAGTCGACCAACAGTTTGCAACATATGTAGTTCCTGTAGTTATTAAAATGGATTAATGTGTTGAAAAAAAGAAGAGAAAGACACTTACATAGATGACGCCACAACTGAACTCCCTGTGACCAACTTCTCTTTCATGTGGAATTGTGACCCCAACAATTTGGGGACCCAAGGTCCCAATGCATGTGCTGCCACACCCCACGACCATGAAGGTCAAGGTACCAGTGCATGGGACCAGAATCTTCATTGTACTGTTCATCTTGTGGTGGTGGGAGGTGTTCGTCTTGGGGTGGGAGGTATTCATTTTGGGGCATGTGATATTGATCTGGGGGAAGGGGATATTGATCTGGGGGCACATGATATTGGTCCTGGGGTGGGTGGTATTTGTCCTGGGATGGGTGGTATTGGTCTTGGGGCAGATGGTAGTCACCCTCCATTGAGTAATCCGGCGCCTGAATGCTGGCGCTAGATATTGAAATGGTGGTTGGGGATGGAATTGAGGATCTGGTTGGAAGGAAGAGCAGGATGGATTGTGATCCATGTTTGGGGGGCAGCGCAAATATTCAGGTGTTTGTGGGTGATCTTGAGGTTGGCCAAGTTGGCTTGTGATGTCGCAGCCTGAGGCGTTGAGTGATGAGTTCTTTTTTGGTCAGGGTGGAGCCTAATTTGTGTCAGGTGTGTTTGAGAATTCCAGGGTGGGGACTGACCTTTTGTTTGGTGGATGTCCTTTGTGGTTGAGAGGCTGTTCATTGTATGGCCATGGTATCTTACTATTTACCAATCACTTACTTGCCCAATGGAGCATATATTCAAACATAAAGAATCATACATGATCAGTATAAATCGGAAAGATCATACAGAAGTCTGCAGCACACAATTCAAATGCATTTGGAAGCGGCTGAAGTCAAGACCTAACACTAAGGCAGAGGATCTGCAGCAACCGATGCTACATGGAAGTGTATATGCATTTATAATGCAGCCTTGAATGGGTCAGTGAGACCAGAACCCATTTGAACTATTATGATGTTGATACCTTGGGGTAAATAATGCTCCATGATCCATATCATCTCTGGATAGGATATGACATCCTGAGAGTTCATCAAGTAGATGGACACCTTCCTCACCTCAATCAATGTGCAATGAGGCGTTCATAATATGAGGGGTCAAGTCGATGTTTCCGGGAGTGGCCACATCATTAACATCCTCTCTCTTTGTTGGACTGACATATGGAACTGCAGCGAATAGAGCAAGAACACGGTCATATATGAATAGTTGCAATGCTGCCGATGCCACAAAGTATGCTGGTACATGGACCTGGATGTCAGGGCCATAGAGAGCTGACGAGGAGAAGATGGAGCGGATTGACTTTATGTCTTTGCAAGTTTTCAGGAGCGTTTATCACAGAGACAGAAGGAGACCTTTCATTGGGATCCAAGAGTAACAGTCTAGGTATGTATTCCTGCGATCGAACAGTGTTCAGCAGTTCATATCAAAACCAAATAGTCCTTTTTACCTGAATGACAAATTGATGAAGTTGTGACATTATTACAGAGGTTTCCTCGATCTGATCTTTGTCCTCAGAATACTCTTGAAACTCTTCGAAGATCTGATACAGTGAACAACCAGATACCCATTCCTCGATCAGCCATGCCAGGCTGTAAAATCCACAATTGACTTGGAGAGGAGCCACCAATTTCATTGCACTATGCGTGGCACTCTAGGACTGCCATCGCCACACTGCCATCATTCAACCCCCCCTCCACTGAGAGTGCCACCCATGGTGCACCATAAAATACATGCTAAACCCCACAACAGTTCCTCTACAAAAAATCACACTGTGCATGGTGGCACTCTGAGACTGCTACCAATGCACACCTCCATGGTGAGAATCTAATCTTCACAAACAAATGCTACATCTGATCCTACTACATGCTAAACCCCACAACAACAGTTCCTCTATGAAAAATCACACTGCACAGTGGAACTCTGAGACCGCCATCTATGATACATGATAACCCCTCCATGCATCATTCTCTACTAAAAAAAGACCCCTGCACCACAGTGGCACTCTAGGACTGCCACCACAGCACACCTTCTCATCATACATGCTAAACACCCTCTCAAAATGACTCTGCACACAGCGGCCATCCAGGAAGGCTGCCATGTATCATCATCATACACACAACCCACTACATTTCTCTATCAAAAATTGACCCCGTGCACGGTGGCACTCTAGGACTGCCACAATGCCCACACCTTCATATAAGAATAACACAAGTTTATTCACGCGGATCTGCGGGAAACAGATACTCTCAGTCGTTGTGCGTGAATGCAAACGTCTGGGTATATTTACCTGCGGGAAACAAATACTCTACGTAGCATTAGTTTAGGTAAATATACAAGTCGAAATAAAGTCCCTTACCTCAGTCGTTGCGCGTGAATGCAAACATCTGAGGTACTAGTACGAAATCTGCATGAACTACATAGGCACAAGTGCCCTTGTGTGAGTGCATAGTAAGTGAAACTAGAACAAAAGATATATAGTACTGGTCCATGCAAACAATGGACTCAGTAAGTACAAAAAATGAGAAAACGACAAGAGTGCATAATGGGAAAACATACGTGTCACTGGACGCGTCGAACTAAGACAAGAGCCGACTATGACGCATCTCGGCTGCGTGCGCGCTTGCCTATTTCCAACACTCCCCTTCAAGCTGTACATAGTCCAAGCTGAGCGGCGAAATGCTTGACTTTGGGTGAAGGAAGAGCCTTTGTGAGGGTGTCGGCAATCATATTGGCCGTGGGGCAGAAAATCAAATGAAGCTTTCCGTCTTCAATTATCCAGCGGATGAAGTGGAATCAGACGTCGATGTGTTTGGTGCGTGCGTGGTATTGGTGATCCTTTGTTAGAGCGATCGCGGATTGGTTGTCAGAGAACAATGTGGTGGGTTCAGTGATGGGGTCGAACAGATCTCCGATGAGCGAACGTAACCAAAGGGCTTCTTTAGCGGCGTGAGTAGCAGCAACGTATTCGCTTTCAGTATTCGAAAGGGAGACAATTTCCTGGCGCTTCGACAACCAGGACACAGCGCCTCCATCTATCAGGAAAGTGTATCCTGAGACTGCGCGTCTATCTTCTGCCATGCTTCCATCTGCGTCGGCAAACCCCGTAAGTGTACCCTCTACTCCCCCATATGTCAAGTGTAGATCTTTGGTTCCAACCAAGTACCTGTAGATATGGCGAACGGCATCCCAATGAGGTTGTCCAGGATTCTGGGAGAAACGAGATACGGTTGTGACCATGTATGATATGTCGGGGTGAGTCCCGAGCAAGGCGTACATGAGGGATCCTACTGCTTCTCTATATGGTATGTGCTGCATAGCGGCATATTCTGCTCCAGTCGATGGTGATTGGTCTGAATGCAACTTGATGTGTGGCTCCATTGGGCAGGACACTGGCTTGAGTTCTTCAAGGCCGAAACAACAAACGATTGAGTCGATATAAGATAGCTGGGAAAGGGAGATGGTGCGGTGGTCACGATTTTGGGTTACTTCTATTCCAAGGAGCCAGTGCAACTCGCCTAGATCAGTGATCTCGACGTGGGGATGGATGTCGTTCTTCAACTGGGCGATGAGGTCCAGAGATGATGCAGCAAGAGTACAATCGTCAATGTGGACAACAATTATGATATGCTCACCAGTCTTCGGCTTCTTGAAGAAAACGGCTTGATCCACCTCGCACTGCGTGAATCCCAGCTTCTCTATGAGGATCTGCACTAACTTCTGGTACCAGCGTCTCCCGCTTTGTTTGAGGCCATATAGGGTTTTGCGCAAAAGACACACACGATGAGGGAACTCAGGTGAGGCGAAACCCGGCGGCTGCCGCATGTAAATGATTTCATTTCCAGTTAGCTCACCATTTAGGTAAGCACCCTTGATATCGATTTGGTGTATCTCCAGGTCGAGTTGTGCGGCCAAAGCTAGGACAGTTCAAATGGATGCCAATTTGGCGACCGGTGCATAAGTATTGAAGTAATCGACTCCAGGAACTTGCGAGAAACCCTGTGCAACAAGACGTGCCTTGTGACATACGATATTGCCGGCGGCATCCTTCTTTGCTCTAAATACCCACTTTGATCCTACTATGTTAGTGCCTGCAGGAGGATTGACTAGTTCCCAAGTCCCGGCTGTCGCAAGTGTGGTGAGTTCCTCTCTAATACCTCCTTCCCATAAAGGCCAATCAGGATGGCATTTGGCTTCGGCAAGACTAGTGGGTTCAAGTGCTTCAGCTTCCGTGGTGAATTCGACAAGCGCTAGTGAGAGCTCGGCGACATCGTCTTCTTCTTCCAGTATGGCCATAAGATGCTCTACCACTTCTTCTCCCACGAAGTGAGTTCTTTCTTCGGCTATGGCTTCTGGAGTTGGTAGTTGAACTCCTTTAGGGATAGGACCGCTTCCATCGATTATATCTTGGACCCGTTGGCTTGGTTTTCGGACTCTCTTTGCAACTATGTCGAGTATTGGCGAAGCTGATAGGATGGGGATTCTGGAATGGGGAATGGTAGTTGGAGTTTTTAGGATAGTGGCTGGTGGAGTTGGGCTAGGAGGTGAGTATGTTTGCGATGATATCATCGCATTTGGGCTCTGATCCTCTTCCTCCCCCTCGTGAGGTGTTGTCGTGACCTCCGTAGGGTCCCAATAAACATTTCTTTCAACTCCCACTGACCGTTTCGAGGGCCAATAGACCCTGTGCCCATTGCCACTAGCGTCATCGATCCCCATCCATCGCCCTTCCTCTACACATCCATCAAGCTTCGTTCCACCTTCAATACGCACCCAAACTCTAGAGCCCCAAGGCCGGACATTGCGCAAGTCTGGTTTTTTCCCGGTCGCGGCTTCAAGAGGTGTGGCACCTTCCAGGGCTTTGGTAGGCATCCTGTTCTTCAACCAGACAGCATGGCGCACAGCTTCTCCCCACAGAGCTCGAGGTAGTCCGCTCTCATGGAGCATTGCATGTACCTTTTCAAGTAAGGTGCGGTTAAGTCACTCGGCCACTCCATTGTGTTGAGGAGTATCGTGTACAGTGAGCTTGTGCGTAGTGCCAGCAGCCTTAAGATGCGTACTGAACTTGTTACCCAGGTATTCGCCACCGCGATCAGAGTGCAAGGTCTTGATGCGAGCATTCTGTTGGGTGCTGCACCAACTCTCAAAATCCTTGTATGCCTGAAAGGCTTCGTGCTTCTGCTTCAGGAGGTGCAAATAGGTAAGTCGAGTCTTGTCGTCGGTAAAACTGATGTAGTAACGACATCCTCCTAGGGTAGGAACAGGCAATGGGCCCCATAGGTCCAAGTGTACGTCTCCTCCAAACTCAACTGCGCGTTCTCCCTCACGCACTTTTGCCACAGGCTTGCGGGTCGCCTTTGCATAGATGCATGACTCGCAAAAGGTGGGTTCGCCGGACGTCATATCCACCTTGACACCGGTTATGAGGCCGTGTTCTGCTAGATGCCTGGCGGTACTGGGTGCTATGTGACCCGTACACCTATGTAACTCCATGACCGTAATGGTCTCGTCTGCTGCATGCGCACTGTCTAATCCGTGGTCGACGTGGTAGAGCCCTCGAGCATCTTTGGGAATGCTACCAATAACATTTTCAGAAGCATCTTGGATGGTGCAGGTGCCATCAGCGAAGGTGGTAGAATAGCCGAGGTCATCCAAATGGCCAATCAACACGAGTGTGTACCCCACCTCAGGTGAGTACAGAACCTCTGTGAGCCGCAACTTTGAGATGTCTACCCCATTAGGAACTTCGATGACGAGTTCACTGATGCCTGTAGCATTGAAACACTGTTTGTTAGCAGCAACGAACGGTTTAGGTGGGATGGAGGACATGGTCTCGAAATGCTCTTGGTACGGTGAGATATGGCGCGTGGTGCCAGAATCAGTAAAGTTTGACGATGGCACCATTCTCGCACCCAGTGCTGACTTGGGCAGCAAGGTCTTCCTCGACGCAAGGTTCACCCAGGTCTTCGAAGGAGCCTGTGTCGCTTCCACTGCTAGGAGCTGCTGACTGGCTCTCCAAT
>JABBWI010000472.1:0-44711 GCA_016647755.1 Suillus subluteus
CAAGTAGGCTGCGTTCATTCATCCCGGCGAAACTTTACTTACACATTGCAAATTGTAGGGAATGGGGCCTGAACTGACAGGAGAAAGAGATACTAGTACTGCCTTTGATGTCTTCAAAAGCGAATCGGCTCAGAAGACGAACGCCGCAGCCTCCGAAGGGCAGAGAGATTTCCATATGGCTAAGAATACCAGCGCAAGTTATTTGGACCAGGCAAAGACATTCGCGGAGAGTGTTGCCACTTCTGCTCAGGTGAGAACGGTTTATATTGCGCCTGAATTTGAATGCCTATACGTTTCGCAGGACTATCTCCACAGTAGCACAGACCCGCAAGCCACTTCGAACAAGACAGGAGGAGACACCATATCATCATTGCAGACGACGGCATCGTCTGCTGTTGGAACCGCTCAGGAGTACTTTGCATCCGCACAAGCCGCCGCTCAACCGCACATTGACGTTGCACGGTCCACTTTGCAACCACAGGTCGAGAAAGCACGCGAGACAGCGCAAAGTTACCTCGGGATGCACTCGCCTTCTGATGCGGTTACCCCGCCATCAACTGAGCGCCCGACTACCGACACGCCTTTGAGTGGCAAAGATGTTGCGGGCACGCCATACGCATCTACGATAACCACTGCTGGTGCAGATGAGAGAAAGCTGGAGCCTAAGTCAAACGTTGCGTAGAATGCTATAACATCGAGGACTTGTGTAGCCATAGATGTAATATTGTTTATCGTTCATAGTCTTGAAGACTTCCTCCAGCTCGGTCTTGGATGACCGCGCTTGCAAGCAAATGCAAACGACATCGCTTTTTGTAATTGTTAGTAGTAAACGTCCAAAGGTGAACGAACCGCTTGTTTTGATGTCGGACCTTTTCTTCCTTCGCTTGTCAGTCCACTTGGTTTTGCCCTATGATGCTTGATCGGCAGTCACGGTTATGTCTTTTCTTTTTTCTTTACTACTAAGTTAAAGAGAAAAAAAAGACAAAACACGAGCCAAAGCAAAGCGACAGGCCAACATTTGCGCCTGCGAAGGCCGTCTTCGATTCCAGTGAACTGGGGTATGGTGAAGTCTAGTCAGATACGAATCTGATGCCCTCGTAGCAATATATAGTCCGTAATCACAAGCCTATATCGGCATAATTCTCTTATCGATCATGCATATTCATTATCGTGTTTGCCCTTATAGGGGAAAGAGGAATTTCTGATGTTCCTTAGGACACGAGTTCGGGATCGGGAGAGGATCCTCACGTCCCTCAAACTCAAACTTTGAGGGCAGGTGGAGCAAACGCTGACGAACAAGCTAGATGGATTTCAACTGCCATTTTGGAATTACGGATCACAATGTCGAAACTAAGCGTGAAAGCGAGCACCGTCCAAAGAAATGTATTGCAAAGATCTTATTGAGAAGAGTCTGATCATCGAGTCCTTCGTTGCAAATGACGTGAGGGTGTCCAGACTTTTTCACTCAGGGTAGGGTTTGAAGTCGAACCGAGAAAGATCCGAATGATAAATCGATCCCCTTCAAAACTCGAGCTCAATCAGTGCAAGGTCAGGGTCAGGTTCGTACCCACTGCGGCAGTGGTCGGGTGAGAAATGGCTGAATTAGATTAGAACCGGCTAACTGCGATCGCAGTCAAAGCCGGATAACGATGACTGCATCAATGCAGTGTCTGAGTCTCAGATAATAGGCCCAGGGTATCTGCTTATATCTACTTACAATCAAGCTCCCAGTCATCATGGTAAGTTCCTTTGCGCAGCACAAAACTGTTCATAAATTGATTAGATCCGTACATAGGATACCTTCATTAATCTCGCGAAGCAAGGTTACGAGACGTACTCTGAGTCTCAGAATCAGAATCAGTGTAAGTAGGCATCCGCCGTTTGTATTGCAGGAATATTCAAACGCAGCGACAGCCCACGTACACAAGACTGGAGGCCAGGAGTACAACTCTCCTGACAATCGACCTCCCCAGTCTTACAGACCCTCGTGTATGTCATTTACTTGGTGATCAACTCCATCGCACTCACAAGCAGACAGTCAACTCGGACGACGTGAACCAGCATATTGACTCTGGAAAACCATCGGTTCGTAGACCAAGCACTATCTCATGCGCACAAGGTTTGTTGTTCCAGTTCGAACGTCTTTAGACCTCCCTCATCACTGCGAATCAGACTGTCCAGCACCAAGGTGAAATCGACGAGGATGGCGTCCAAAACCTCAGGAATGCTCACCAACAGGCATTCAGCTCTGAGGGCCAGGGCCCACAAGGCATGGCACCCGATGCATTGGGTGGAGCTGCGGCCTTCAAAGTAAGCCACTTCAAGTACGATCAAGATCAACAAATACTCATAATTTTGCAGGTGTTCACAGACATGATGAGCGGTGGCGGCGGGGGAAGTCACGGAAGCAGCGGTGGAGGTGATATGCAGAGCAAGCTTGTTGGCATGGCCATGCAACATGCTTCCTCGCTCTTCGACCAGTCTGGTGGCGGATCTAGCGAGGCCAAACAAGGCGCCATGAACAGCGCTGCTACTTATGTTATGCAGCTTATGATGAAGAAGGAGGTGAGCTCCTTCATCGGTGGAGGCAGCAGTGGAGGCTTGAGTGGAATCATGGGCATGGTGCATTAATTCCTGATTTAATCTTTCATGACGTCTGACTCTGTCCTCTAGGCAAGCAAGTTCATGTAAATGCGTCAAGGGGAAAGAAGATTTTAATAGGTTTTGTATCTTGGGCACGGTGCTCGCCTATGCCTCGACTTACTTTTGTAAAATCTAGTACTCATCTGCGAAATTTTGTAAATTCTTGGACTAATACCCAATTTCAAAGAACAATAGGCTTGTGGTTTTGCCGACGCTCGAGAGCTGCGATCGATTTTGTTCCGTTCAGTGGCAGCGATGCATCTCGCATTCAGTTCCAATTGCTCGAAGCATACAGACAGTAAGTACAGATCAATACAACAACGACTAGATAACATCAAATGAGCAAAAAGCAAGGGTATCGCGTGAAAGAGATGACTACTCAAAAAGCAAAAGCAGTGATTAGACAGCAATAACAGCGTAAGTCAGGATACGTTGTCATAGACATAGGATTTTCATAGTGCACAGGGTCCACTTCAGGGTATTAGATGAAGGGATGCAATAGGGCGCTGCCGTAGCCCTTCGTCACCGCTGGATGTTCCGCAACAGTGAGGCCTGGCGTGCCAAAGGCAGAAAGCAAACTATCTGGAGCATGCTAAAACGAAGTCCGTGAATTCCCGCCGCAGAGTAGCTCATGACGGCGCGCGAACAGGATTTGCTCCTGGGGCTGCACCAAAGGAGAAGTCGAACGCCGGCGACTTCAGGATATGCTCATTCCCGAATATGCTTGGATTAAAGTCAAGCTGAAGTCCCTCTGCCGGTGAGGGAACGCTTTCCAAAGCATCACCGAATAGATCAGTCATATTTGAAGAGAAATTGTATAATGACGTTGGAGGGGACACAAGCTGTGTTGAAGGTGAGGGGAATGATGGCGGCGTCGCAACGCCGGAGGAACTGCTTGACGTGGAGCTCGCGCTTGAGAGTAGACGGCTCTGTGAGGAACTCTCAGAGCCGAATGAAGACGAACGCGAGGGGGATGATGGCGAAGGTGAGGTGGCAGACGCCTCTGAAACGGCTGGCGTGACGCCCCGATGAGAAACTGGGTTCCTATGAGGGATGCGTTTTGGCAATGGTGCCATTTTCCGGTGACGGGCTTTCTGCCCTCTCGGTATCTCAGAGGCCGGTACCAATGTGATAGGTCTTGATTGAGGACTGGGAGTGTCGAAGACATGACGACGAGACGCGGTTGCAGGAACGGAAAGTAGGGGAACACGGACGGGTGCAATACGCATAGCTGTCCCCCGAATGAGGGCAGGCAGAGGTGCAGGGAAGGGTATAACCGTAATGGCGGCCACAGCTGCAAATGAATCGACACTACCGCGTGAACGCGAACCACAATCATCCAGAATATTTATCCTCGAGAAGCGATCTACGAGCCCATCAATGTCCAATGTAGGACGTCGAACAATTGTGGTTATTGGGCGCCGGGGCCATTTTGGCGCACCGAAATTTGTCACACCGTTCTTCCATGGGAAAGGATCATACGAGCATGAAGGGGGATACAACGATGGAAATGCATGTAAAGATGCCAGAGGCTCGAGTGGGTTACATTGGTTGTCTGTGATGGACATCTATGCAATACTTTATAAATAAAACGAAGATCCAAGGAGATACTACACTTACCATATCGTCTCCTTGTTTGGTAGGAAAATGCGGAGGACTGGGAGGCGACACGGACGCCTTCTTTTCTTCCGGTACAATAAATTTCTCCATACGCTGGTACAGGTTATCCAATGGAAGAGTAGCACCCTCGGCCACTGCTTTCTTTCTTAAGACTTGACCTTCTTTCTTCATTCTGTTGCGCCTGTTTTGAAACTTGAGATTATCAATAACAAGACCCGGTGTATATTGATAAATATGCGTACCCAAACATGAATTTGACGATACGTCATTGCGGATTTCTTTGCGAGGAAAGCCTTGTCGGCGTGAGATGGAAACGGGTTCTCTGCGAAGAAGTATTCAAGTAATGGAACATATTCCTGTTACGAGGAGAAACAGGAAGACATTACACAGGGCTGGACAGGTAAAGGTAAGAGACTAAACGCACATGATTAAATTTTGGTGTACCACTTGAAGGTTGTGATTTGTCGCCTGTTGATGAATGTTTAAGATATGAGACAACGCAATCTTCTCTCCAGGTAACAAGCTGTTTGAGATATAGCTCGGTGAATACGGACAAGATTTTTGTTCGCTAACATAGCAAAACTTGGACGGATACTGCGCCTGATTTGAGCATACATGTACTGCGGCTGAATGACAGAAAGCTCGTAATTCAGCTGCCCGTTTCTGGTATTCTTGGTCCATCGCCAGTGAAATTTCTGGGTGGGCACCAGCAGCAATAAGAGCAGGCTGTATCGGAGGTGGGTCGGGAAGGGCAATGTTAATAGGTTGCCGTGGAGAAGATGATTGAGGTGCAAACGAGGGCGACGATGTCGAGATAGAGGGAAGAGCAAGGCAATCTTGAGCACGTTGCGTGATTCGCTTTAGGATCTCTGAAGTCGTTCCGGCCATCGGAAAAGTTAGATTTGAACTGTATGCTCAACTAGATTGAAGTATATCTTGGGGACAATGAAATGATGTGTTTATCGCTATTTTGGTCACAATGTGCCAAATATTGAAAATTTGAAATATTGAAGTCCCGCATTGTCTGAATCTATCCAAACAGATACACACATAGCATCTGTGACAGGCTGTCTTCCTGGTTTGCAATCTCATCTCATCTCTCCACCTTCCATCAAACTTTCTAGGATGGACAAAGACATACAACAACGCTTTCTGCAAGCTGAGGATGCCTTAATCGATTCAATCTCGCGCGACGACAATTCCGAATCCTTGATGATATTCAAGTCATCTTGGAATTCATTGCACGCAGATTTTTCCCGTGGTCTATCCGCAGGAAAGCTATCCGACGACACTATATTACTTGCGAACTCAGTGGCTTCGAGGATTGGTATCATCACAAACTGCTTCTTCGACTTACACAAAACACATGAAGAATCAATGAACCTATTTCTTATTGACTTGGGGAACATTCTAGATGGCCTTAATCGTGTCGCTATTTCGCCTCCATCAATGCCCACGACACAAGATGCACAATCACCGGAGTCTTCCATACCCCCATTCATCGAACCAGCGTACCATTGGCTGCTCGCTAATATCCATAACCCTTACCCATCATCTGATACGAAAGCCAATATTGCCAGTAGCTCTGGATGTTCCATGAGCTCCGTTGCTGCTTGGTTCATCAGTGCTCGCCGTCGCATCGGCTGGACCACGATTTGCCGCAAACACTTCAAAAACTGCCGAGCTGACACTATTGATGCTGCTTGTCGTGCTCTGGTCAAAGAAGACCCTGTCCGTGACGTTGAACCGGCCATCTTTCATGACTTTCAGCAGATGAAAGCTGCCACACAGGACCTTTATGCCTCTACTTTCACCAGAAGCGCGCTTGCAGGTGACCTTGACGCAGTGGTTAAGGATATGACAGAGGAGGACAGATTGCGATTGGAGCATGAGAAGAAGGAGCGTGTACAAGAGGAAAAGAAACAACGCGAGGAAGAGAAGAAGATGCGAAGAATCCAAAGAGCGCTTGATAGGCAGGCCCAGAAGACGCACACAGCTTTTGCTGCGTACCCATCTCCCAGTCATTCTCGCACTCCATCTCCCATTCCCACTCTCGGAGAATCATGGACAGGCGAGAGTGAAGGCGAAGATGATGATTTTATTCCACCCGTTCTCGCTGGTCGGAAGCGGCGTGCCTCTGTATCGTCTGAATCAACTGGTCATAAACAACCTTTATGTACAGATCGTCCGATGAAACGCCTTCGGTAAGCCATCATCATGCATTGGGTGAACTGCCCCTGATTGTCATTTTTCAGGTCTAATGCGAAAGTCCCAACCTCCTTTACGGATACTTCCGCCTTGCCATCGCCCCCATCAAGTAGTGATGGACTGGATGGCAGTGATGAGGTCCAAATTATTGCACCTCAGCCATCTTCAGGATCTTCGCGAAAGCGAAGGGCATCAGACGCTGATGCTCACACTGTGCTCAAGCGTCCAAGAGGTCTCCTTGCTGGACCCCGCGTTCATGCTGTGTCTGATCCTCTTACGAGAGCATCCGTTCCTCTCGAGTCAAACATCGATGACTGGTTCCAGACGAATTTCTTCGAGATTCCTGGTCCAGTCGAGAACGTCGGTTTTGATCAGTTTGCCCCCGTTGACATTGAAGTCTTCAACGGATATACACTCCCTGACACACAAATAAATTCCACTAAACATCCCTTCCAACAAAATTACATCCAGCCCGCTCTGGTAGACCGTACGTCTACTCTAACGTATACTGAGACCCATTTACTGATTGTTCGATAGATACATCGTTCCAGGCAAAATTGGCCAACTTGGAAGTTCCTTCCCACAATCTCGTTCCTGCACCTGATCTAGGTGATCTCGATAATTTCAATTTCTTCAACGCGATATCTACAATCGCTCCCAATTATCCTGGCGAGGCAGTTGGTACTTCCACAGCAATCGACACCATCTTCCAGCCGTCAGTCGAACTCATTGACCTTGTTCCTTCGGACCCTTTCAGCTGGACAGATCTCCTGAACTCTGACCAACCATTCCTGTCCGACATTAATCAATTCTCGCTGCCATCGTCTTGCGATGACTTCTCACAGCTATTGCCAGAGATTGATCTCTCTGCGCTCCAGCTTCCCCCGTTGTTATACCGTCCTCCACAACCCCAGCCTCCCTCACCTACTGATGGTGCTCGTTTGGCGAAGCTGGAGCAACTCCAGCTTCTAAGAGAACAAACGCGGATACTGGAGCAGGATCTAGCAGTGTCTGTGTAAGTGTTCTTGTTCTTTGTTGGCTGCTTTGTTTGCTGATTCCGGAGATAGATAATCATCGAAATGCTCGCTTCGCTCATGCTGTCCGTATACGTCATACGGCCTGTCAAGATATCTACAATATTATTCATATCATATCTCTGTCCACCATCGTGCACACTGCACATTGCATAATATACCCTACATCATGCATCATGTTTGACACTCATCCCGCATTTACCTTGTTTACTTATCACATTGTTTTACTTCGCTTTACAATCGCTCTGTATGTACCGGAATCAAACAAGAAATCTGTGTTGTAATTCCTGCAATGATCGTGCTCTAGCATCTAGTTTGAGAGAATAAATGCAGCGGTGGATAGTTCCGTGTAGTATAGATCCTAATGTCTCTCTGGAACAACTCCGTCTTCCATTCTCCATCTACCAACTTCCCGCATCGCTTCTGCGTCGCCGACTTCTAGCTCAGGTGCATCAAGCAACGCACTGAGCAACAACCACGGGTCCCTCCCACCACCGTACTTCAGCACCTCCTGCTTGTACTTGTCTCCTAGCTCGCGGTTCAGTGGGTCAGCAGAAAATATCTTCCGCCACACGTGGGATGCAATAGCACGATCGAAGTGATACGAGTAATACGTCGCACCGTATCCAAACAGGTGCCCAAACTGCGTCTGGAACGATGTCCCAGGTGCATGCGGGATCAGACCGCGAGTATGGTATAAATTCGCGAGGGCGGTCGTCGAGTCGAAGCCTGGCTCAAGGACGGAGGGGGAATGGTATACCTGGTCAAGCAGAGAAAGTAAGATGTGATTGTGGGTATCGATGTACCGGCATGGATCTTCGTGGTGATTTCCAATTTGGTTGATGATAGAAGAGTCGTCGGTATCGAAGAGGGAGAGAACTTTTGGGGAGTTGAGGAAGTGTTCCATGAGGATGGAAGGTAGTTCGACAAAGTCTGTCGCACAGCGCGTCCCTGCAACATTGTGGTACTCTGTCCGACCGATCATGGCTTGAAATTTAGTATCTTGTCAGTAGTCATGATCTCAGCGAGATCGAGGAACTCTCACAATGCATGGCATGTCCCATTTCATGAAACAACGTCTGAACTTCATACCATTCGAGAATAGTAGGGCCTCGAGCAACAGATGGCGGTACAAAATCGCAAAGCAAGACTACCAGTGGCAGCTGGAACTCACCATGCTCGCCGCGTAGTCTGTGCCGCTTAGTTGCTTCGAATTCGATAGAGGGACCAACGAATTTATCTGTTCCGGGTATTCGTAGGTCGCTAGCTTCATCGTCATCGTCCGTTCGTCTGGAGCATCTAACAGTGTAATGTGCCGCTCCGCGCGACTTCCCACTACGTGCGAAGAGATCAGCATATATCCAACCGACGACGCCTCTGTCTTCGTCAACCACTTCTAGTTTGTGTACGTCAGAGTGCCACACTTCGCTAGATGCGACATCAACGGGTCGTAACGTTATTCCATAGAGGTGTTTAAACAGTCTTGAAAGGCCCATAAATACACGTCCAAGTGAAAGAGGAGGGAGGGGAACCGGTGGTGCTGGCGGTTCGGGTGGGCAATAATAATCCCTATCCCACGCCTGGATAATAGGGAGGTCCATCGATTTAAGATGCGCTTGCTTCCGTAAACGCAATGTATGCAATGCTTTCCGAGCAACAAGCGTAGTCCGATCCAAGAAGGTACCCAAAAAATGATTGACATTTTCTACGTAATTTGGACATCAGGACTGGACGACATGCTACCACACGTAACCGCTCACCCGGAGTTTTCGCCATCTTATCGCTGAGCGTCATGCTAGCATAACTGTCCCAACCTACTAGGCGGCTCAGCTGTGCACGCGCATTCAGCAACCGCTCAAGGCGATCAATTTGCTCTGCACTGCTCATGTGACCTGCCATGTACACCTTTCTTCGTGGTTCTTCATCAGGTGCCTCGCGCAAGATCATATAGGCTTGGTGAGAGCCCGGATAGACCAGCAGGTCCTTTTGCGTGAAAAATGCTTGTCTTTGAAGACGAGCGCCCATTCCTCGGTCCTTCAAACCTTCGAGCTCGGAGGGCTTGATCTTCGCCGGCGGTCGCGGGGCAGAAGCCTCCGTGACAAACGCGTGACCTACAGATAGAATCTCGGACGAAAGGGACACAAATCTCTCCCTTTGTTCTGGGGGAAGTTTGATAGCAGACTTTTCGAAATCATGCCAGAATATCAGTGCTGTTTGAAGTGCTTCTTGACTGAGAGACTTGACAATTTCCGGGTCGTGTAGTACAGTGTGCAGCACCTGCCAAAGGAGGTGACATCTCGAAGATACGGAAAAGTGCATGACTCACTTCATATAACCCGACATGAGTATTCAGTACATTCATGAACTCGCATAATTTCTCGTAGCTCTCCGTAGCGCAATCCACCCAATGAGCATCAGGATGTGCATTCCGCAAGAGCTCCGCTAGGTCGATAACACCACACAAGAGATCACTGAGCCTGTCTAGATTCTTGATCACTTTGAAGAGCTCGGATCGAGATTCCCTAGCCCGCAATATTCGTTCTGTTAGGAGTTGCGCGCGTACGAGGGTCGAGTCAGCAAGTGCACTGAACGCAGCTGGTGTTGTCAGTTGAGGATGCTGAAAAATGCCTGTGACAAATAACGGTGAGGCTTTCTGCCCTGTCTGCGGTTGGTCGAAGAGAGAGACCAGTTCTGCATCATCCGAGGATGGAGGTCTCACCAGAGTTGATGCTGTTCGGCGAACCAGACCAAGTTCGTGAGCACGAAGATCACCACGAAACTTTGGTACAGATCGCGATATCTTCTTGAAAGCATTCTCCGCGATACGTGCAATCATTCGACGGCGCTGGACGTGGTCTTGAAGCAAAGTCCACTGAGACCTGACTTTCACCGTGACTAGTATAATTTGGCCAGGCTTAGTCCGATAATTGCACCCGCATAAATATTACCTAAAAGCAATCGACCAAGTTAACAAGGACACGCTCGCGCGCATCGGCCTTAGAAAAAAAAACCAAGTATCAATTGGAAGGTTGGTTACACTTGTAAAAACATCAGTATCGTGATTGCTAATAGGTTGCACATGGGGGTACAAGATGAGGTGATAAGCTTGCCGCGTTTTTTTGGCAAAAATGAATAGATATATAGTACAAACGTGGAGGATCAAAATCCACTGTTGTATCATCACTGCGAGACCTACATAGGTCAGAAGGTGTAATAAGATGAATGATTAGACTAGGCTGATCAATGGATGAGGCTTTGCTGGTATGTGGAATATTATGGAGTGCGAGTAAAATGGTGAAAAGAATAAAATGCCATGAGTCGAATGAAGCGACGTGATAGAAAATTATGCACCCCGCAATCCTTCCAGGGGAACTGGTGACAAGCTAAACTCTCTCTGGCCGTCGATGTCCATCGCATCTCCTTTGCCATGTGTCGGGAGCGAAGTGTTACTACTGGTGCCGGAGCGGCCGGTATCTCCGTTGTGTTCATGACCGTTCAGGGAGGTTGAACCACTGCCACCAGGTGGTACGACGTCAGAAGGTGCAGAGATCGGTTCCACGGCGTAGAACCAAAACTTGCTCTTCTTTTTCCCTCCGAGCTGCTCAACTGCAATCTCAGTCGGTCTGACAGCTGCTGCGCCATTCGCTTTTGCCTTTGAGACGCCGTTTAAATTCTCGGCTGGCAAGACCGGAGGCCAGCCTGCAGACGTAGAACTCATCGTGCTTTCTTCCGTTCGAGCACGTTTTGATGGACGCTCCACAGGTGTCTCTTCAGAAGGGCCGAGACGAGCCGACCTCCTTTCGCCTTTCCATTCAAAAGCAGACAAATCAGGGGAGGGTCGCTTGGTTTTTGTGGCGCGAGTGGATCTCCGCTGCGCAGTAGCCCCCGGCTGCCGACGGCCGTGTGATCGGGAACTACCAAAGTTATCCTCCGCAAACGGCTCGTCATCATAGTCATTGTCTTCCTCAAATTGATATTCATCCGCGTCATCCTGATCATAAAAATAAGTTAGCAATCGAAATTGAACTTGATGCCAACCGCTTGCCTCCCCACTCTCGGCGTCATGATACACGTAGTCGGGTCGACGAGTTTGTCGTCGCGTGCGAGTCTGTCGAATTTCAGCTTGCGCCATGAGTATCTGACGCTGCTCGATCTTCTTGCGGGCCCTTTGTACGCGCTGGACAATTGGTAAGTAAACGTTTGAAGTAGGGTTTGAAGTGAAAGTAGAATCTATCCATTATTTACTGCTGATCAGGACAAACGAATACTCACCGCTAAGTCCGCGTCAACAATGTCTATCCGGCTTTCGAGTGCCTTGACGAGTGCGGTATGGGCTTGTTCTAGCTTGTTTTTACGATCGCCTTGCGGGGAAGATGCTTTCAGCTTCTCAATCACAGCAAGGTACTCTTCACGCGTTGAAGAGACTGCCTGGAACGTCGCAGTGATTTTCCAGGGGTTAGTTGACACGTATATCCGCGGGGAATCTAAGATAGATTAGAAACGGGAGTCAGCCGGAAATCCTTACAGACGGCTAACGCCGGATAACATGGGGACCAAAAAAATGCGGCCTCGCACCAAATACACGCAAATAGGAAAGAGGGCGAGGAGCTTGAAATGAAAGACACACGAACCATCTGCGACCCAATACCGCTTGCGTTGTGCATCCTGGCCTAATGGAACAAGTTGCAGATTCTGCTGGCTCCTGGAATCATTGGATTCAGGAGGGGCAGTTTCAGGGTCTTTCTTCTTGTGCTTGTTCTGCATCACGCCCCACGCGCGATCAACAGTGCTTTTTATGTCAATGGAATGCGTGAGTTGCAATTCCACGAGCTGGCGAAGTACTTGGAGCTGTATGGAATGTGACGTGACGCGCGCTCAGGGGTAATTCGTACAGCATGGCAAGACAATGACAAACTTTGAGATCCCAATCGGCTGCGAAAAACCCGCCTTCTAAATCGGCAAAAGGGTTCACATTCGCCCTCAGTTCGTCGTCCCAGAAAACAGTTCGCTCCGATGCCTTGAATGCATCTGCAAGGACAGCATTCAAAGTGGCGGAGATCTGATCAAGACTAACAAAAGCACAATGACGGTCAAGCATTCCTCTTGTGTGAACGAGCTGTGGCAAACAGTGCTCACCTCAAATTACGCGTCTGCGGTCGCAGATTCAGTATAAATTGCTGTAAAATCTTTTGGAGTATGGGATCTGGACCATGCGTCAAGAGGGCATTTTCAAAGCTGTCATCGGGGGAAATCGCGTGTTTAGTTGACGCAAGTGAGGTGCATGTAGTGCGGGTGTGTGCTCACTCCATCGGTGTTTCCAATCCCTCCACCTTCGACCTCAGATTCGTGAACTTGCATATAAAAGAGTAAACAAATAGTGACTCCCATCTATCGGAAGGGTGTTTAGCATTTGAGGGAGGGCAGATGTGCCCTTTCTTTTCTGTCTGCGGTGCAGCAGACATGATGCAGAGAATGAACGTGAAGGAAAGGGTCAAGAGTGGTCACGGATTTATGAGCCGCATCACCCGTGGCTACTTATATCAAACCAACTTAACAAATATGTGGCAATAGTGGAACCCCAGGCACTTCGCGTGTAAAATACATGAATTTCAAGCAGTCTACAAAGACATGATGATGATATGAAGATAGTCGTCGCCACTGAAATTCTGCACCGCAGGCCCCCACAAAACCAGTCTTTAAGCCGAACGCGGTGCTGAACGCGATTTTTTGCAAATATTATCCTGGGCCAACCTAACAAATGCCGTGAGACTTTGCACGGACCGCCATGAAATTGTACACACCTTGGGAATGTCGTGGTGCTCACTGAGCGACTCAAGTTTAGCATTAAGCTCGTTGACGCGATCTTTGTGCGTCTTGCGAGCCAATTGAGCTACTTTATTTTCGAGCTGGACTTTGGCGTCAATATTTGGAGAGCTTTCGTCTCGACCGCAAAACTCACCCTGCGCCTTTGCGCTTCCTCAAAACGTCGTTCCGCGTCCGTTTTCCTGACATCGCTCCCCGGTAGAGCAGGAGAGTTACTCCCCGACGCCGAACCACTAGCAAGTTCTGCCTCTTCTTTGAATAATAATTCCTTCACTCGTTCACGCTCGCGGTCCTTCGCACTATCAGATTGCGCGTTTGATTTGTGTTTAGATTTCTTCTTTCTACTTATCTGTCAGGTGCACTGAATAGTAAGAACTAATGATACATACTTCTTCACGATACCTCCTTCAGTAACGCCGCCCTTGAACTTGAGTGAGCCTCCTGGGCGAAAATCGTAGTCCGCCATCGGAGGCTGCCTGAGCAGATGACGAGGTGAAGCAAGAAGGGCCTGCTGACGTAAGGAAATCATTGTGCTTTCAAGTAAACAGCGGCAAACTCGCACTGGTACTCCAGTAGTACAGTTTGCCCTTGCAACATTGGGCTCATTCAGTGCAACAATTTCAAGGACACTCTCGACGACGGCGACGGTCTCTAGTACTCTCGTGAGCTTTGGTTCTAACTGGGACCTCTATAGCCATACCCGACGATCTTCCCTGGTTTTGACGTGTCACTATGGCTATCCTTTCGACGCCACTGCAATACATCAAATCTGTACCACCAGTGACGCGTTTTTTTACTGCAGCTACCTTAGCTTCCTCCACATTGTATCTTTGGATAAGATGGACAACTGGCCCTACACCGGTTGCCTACTTGACATTGGTGCCTGGAACAAGCCTGTTCTTTCCTTGGACATTTGCAACCTCAGCCCTAGTCGAAATAAGCGTCATTGAGGTAAGTGTTGTTTTATCGACAATTGAGGACGAAATATATGATACTGAACAATTCTTGAAAGCTCATTATCTCACTTCTTGTCATCCCCGCTTCGTTAGCTTATTTTGAGCGCCTGTGGGGAACTGTCGAAACTCTCAAGTTTATCATCGTATGCGTGACTGGACCGAATATCATCGGGTGTGCCTTCAACTGGATTGAATTCGCTGTGACGCGTAATGCCGAGTTGTTCTTGTAGGTTTCTCACATACCTTGCGACGGCAGTGCCTCACATCCTTGGCCAATGCAGGTATGGCATGGAGTATCACGGTCAAATGGCACTATTTATTAGCTTGCTTGTTTCATTTACTCAAGTGATCCCCGAGCACCAAGTTCAAATTTTGGGTTTTATCAAGGCCCGCGTCAAGGTAAAAATAAAGTCGTCCGTCACTTGTCAATCTGACCCCGTCTGTAGAGGCTTCCTATGGCGTACTTGACTTTTTCGACCATAATGACATTGCTTGGCTTCCAAAGCCCATATATTCTCATTCAGTTTGGCTGGTTTGTGTCATGGATATATCTCCGCTTCTATAAGCGCAATATTAGCGACTCCCTGGGAGGGGTAGTGTCATACGGAGACCGGAGCGAAACATTTGCTTTGACAAGCTGGTTCCCACCATTCCTCCAGTGAGTATTTCATTTCATGTTTTTTTTCCTGCAGATACCGATTTTTTCCTAGCACACCGCTATCAATGCTAGGAAACACAGTGTACAAACTTGCAACACGTTTCCACCTTCTTCCTACTTCTGTGCCTCATGACATCGAGTCTGGAGGGTACAGTCAGGTGCCAGGTGGAGCTCGAGCCGAAGCTGAAAGGCGACGGTCAGTAATCGCTTCCGTTGTCCAATCAACCGTGTTAACTATTGTTGCCAGGGCACTTGCATTGAAGGCACTTGACCAGCGACTGGCTAACTCCTCCAGTGGTTCACCAACTCAGAGCGGAATATCTCAAGCTCAGCCTTCAAGACCCTCACCTGCTACGCCTGCACCAGCACAGAATGAAAGGAAATCTAGCCCTGTGGAGATGGACGTAGCAGACACGTCAGGCTCTGATGATGGGAGAAGATAGTGTATGGCCTAATGATCATCTTCAATAGCTTATATCCATGGAGCGTCTTCATTTTCATTTGTCTAGCTACATAGCAATAGCCTCCTTGTTACGTAATATCCCAAGTCTGTTGACGTGTCGGACTGTTTCCGAGTCCACCAGCCAGGTGAAACATATCATCGGACACTAACGACCTTGTATGTATGGCTCGGCGACCATCTACAGTGTCGGTCGCATCGTTTGGTTCGATCAAGAGCCTTGCAGAATTGTCTCATTTAACTTCAGTATCAACATTCGCGCCGTCTCATTCAGCACTGAAGTTCCCTCGTTCAGTCCCATCCACTCATTCTTCGAGCGTGCAATCCACCAGGGTACAAGATGAGACCACAGACATAGACCCAGATGAACTGTTCGCGAAATGTACTGTTCCTGAGGTTAAGGCGAAACAAGTTCAGCTAAGGTGCGTCACGACCTACCCGTGTTGGTCACCTTGGCTCAAAACGAGATTTCAGATCGGACGCTGAAGCCAAGCAGGAGGAGCTTCGTGTTATGGTCGGGTGCGTGCTCTTTCCTGAATGCACTTCGCGCCTTGACTGTACTTTGAAAGCGCAGGGAACGGTATCGCGATCTCCTACAAGCCTCAACGTCCATAATCTCCATGTCAAAGTCCGCAAAGCGTGTACAAGAGGCATTCCAAGAAACTAAAGATGCTATTGCGTCTCGGCAACAGCCATCCAGGGAAGATCGTACATCGAATGTAGGCAAGGAAGGTCAGTACTAGTCTGTCCAATAACTCTACATTACTTCATATTCATATTTCAGACTCGCATTTGCAAACATTACAAGTGCTCTCTGCCCACATAAAGTTACTTCTTGATGCCCCAGAACATCTATGGCGGCTTATTGAAAGAGAAAAGTATTTCCATGCCACCTGGTTATTCATGCTGGCACGCGTCGTGCACCGGGCACTTTCTCGTGACGATGACCAAGATGAGGATAGTTGGTTAAACCAAGGCGTCAATGTCATGGTAAATTCTGCGCTAAATGTCTTTCTTACCTTCTGACGTTTTGCATTCAGGAGCAATTTCCACTCATCCAGCGACAGTGGGAGACTATATCTCATTTTCGCTCTCAGATTGTCCATAGAGCCACATTATCTCTGAGAACACACGAGAAGTCACCCGAGGTCCGCTTTGTTATGTTGTGCGAGTTGTCTTCTCATGTTCTTAATCTAGGACGCCTGCGCAACCATTCTGACTCTCCATATCCTCGAGTCAAGACCTTTGACAGACACTTTGACAACGTATCTCTCCCAAAGAACGCGGACCATGCATACACTGGTTTCCAGAAACTCAATTATCATGACAACTGCAATCCCCAATGGCGTTCCTACAACACAGACGAACGGTCATCCTCTGGGGGCTTCCAAGTCGGCGCAGTCTAAACACATTCCCCCCAATGACAGACTTCAAGAAGTGAAGTCCTCACTGCTAATTCTTGTCGAGGTGATATCAAGGACCGTAAATTGTGCTCGAAACGTATTCCAAAGTCGGAGACCCACGCAGCCAGCCCTGGCAATCCGCGTACTGGAGCAGATGCATACTGAATCGCCCGCCGTATCTGACCCAGAGGCTATACTTCCTTCTGAACTGGCTTTGAGTACCCAGACGATTCTTTCTGGACTTCCGTCGTCGTCATACTTCACTCTCCTTCCAGCTGGCATCAGGTCATACAAACCTTATGTTGAATTATCTTCCGCTTCGTCTTCCGTGCCAGAATACTTTCTGGAGGATAAATTACAAACTTGGTTTGACCAGTCCTGCTCTATACTTCAAGATTATTTGGACCGCCGGCTGCTGGAGTTGGACAGTGTGAGAAGTATTTGGAATGTTAGGTCCTCCTTCCGAAAATGGCTACTCACATCGGGGTTGGTGAAAACGGAGCAGACGGCACTCGATACTTTGTTCGAAGAAGCTGTCAGAAAACGAGTCACTGCCATATGGACCGATACCATTCACGAGGCGAAAGAGCTGTTCTTGAAGGCGTTGTCTTCACTTACTCCAAGTAGTGAGGTCGTTACTGAAGGTATGTATCTTAGTGCTCTCTGTGAAAACATGATTCAAAAGGACCGCTCGATTATCAGAGTTTTCTCCTCTAAACAGCATATATGTGCCCCAATCTGTTCCACCCCCGCCCCTAACAGGAAGTGGACCTTCAGCGTACGAACTCCCGTACCGAACATATAGAACGGCTTTGCAATCACAACTTCGTGGTCGGACACCTCGCCTGCAGGCTTTTTTAAACATTCTGGAGGAATCTGCAGCTTCACTGCAAAAAGACTACACCCGTATCAGTTTGGATCAGAGCAGCAAGTGTGTTCATATCTTTATTTCACTCGACGATCTTTGATGAAGCTGCGGCATCTAGGAGGTTGGTCCGCAATCTAGTTGAGGCATATCTCCCAGAGGCGAAGGCTTTTTGTTCTATGATCGCCGTCGCTCTTGCTTCGACTACTGATGAGCTGATGAACCAGTCAGGTAAGACGACACTTCACCCGAATACTCTCCTCCGAACTCACCAGTCGAAAAGACACCGCTAGGGCGATGAGAAATATGATCTTCCTTAGTCGAGTGGCGGTCGAAATATCATTGACATCGCCTTTCCTTCACAATATAGGTTGTGATGAGGTTGTTGCACTGCGTATGTTGATCATATCACTAAACATACGTACCTCATTGTTAACAACTGAGTTGTTTAGAATTTCGAGACAAAACCGGTTTGCTATTTAACCGAATCATCAACCGGTGGAAGGAGCACACTATTTCTTCTGCCATCTCAGTATATGACAACGCGAAATTTCATTTAACACTTTCTGGTCTGTACTCTGTTTGCCTTGCAAAACATTTTTCTGATACTGTCCAACATACCCTGTAACAGGGCCATCACCAGCCCTGATGGAAAGCCTACATGCTTTATCGGCTTCCTTGCACAGCTTGGGTCTCACGCACCATCCATCACAACTCACTGGCATAGCGTCATCACTCCTTAGCCTATTCGTCGACACATTCACCCGTGATATACCGAACGGCGATACAGATCGGAATGTGCAGATATTAAATGATGCAACCTTCCTACGATGTCTTGCGTCAGCCTGGCCTTCCGAGGCACTCGAGACATCTTCACTTGACAAACTGATCGCCGCGTTGCAGTCGGAAGTATGTATCCCGTCATCGTTGTGATGCAACACCTTAACAATGGAAATTACAGGTTCAATCTTCAGGCCATCTACAGCCCGATCCAGAACAAGCTGCCAAGGAATACTTGATGAGGACTCAAATGTTACTTTCAGCGCTTCTTCCGCCTTCCTCTTCCATGCAACCCGCAAAGGAAGGTGCAGATAAGATGAGTGCACTACTGACCTATGGTGTGCCTGGGGCAGACACTACATTTTTGTCAGCTGTGGAGCTTGTCAAGGTTTCTACTCGGTTCCCTTTACTGCTGGTAGAGACTCGATAGGGGAGTGGATGTGTTCGCGGCTATTTCTACGATATGGATCTGTTTCGACCAACACATTGATACTGTGCTCTCAGGATGTCATTCGACGATTGTCTGCATTTGCTCGTGTTTGGAATCACCCCAAACCCATTTCCGAGTTCTGTGAATTTCTTGCAAGCGACGTCGTTGCAGCAGTCGGATACAATGTTAGAACGTACGTAAATAACAAAATTCAGACTTGGCTCAACAGCGGGCAGGTTGCTAGATCCGCAGGAGCACTGGCTTGATATTCGAGCCGCAATTCCCCCACTATATTCGATTATTAACAGAGCCTCGCTGGTCGATTCACTGGCCATGCTGATTATGTATTTTTTGAGTTCCTGCATTGCTAACGTTGTACAGGTCACGCGGCAGACTCTTAAGGACCGAGCAAGGGTCCGCATGGGATTTTGCCAAGTCAGCAGCTCCTCCAGCCATCTGAAGAGGGTGTCAAGGATTGGCTACCCTCGTGATTTACGTACCTGGGTTAAAGTGATTAATGGGAAGCTTCCCGGAAAGCATGATGTCATCGTTACCTTGTTCGTCACAGGAAATCTATCTCTACTCACAAACCACAGAATCTCGACCCGGAACATGCTCAGGACATAAAATGACTGTTCAAGGATACTTCAAGCTTTGGGTGGAACTCGATAAGAAATATAAAGAAGGTTGACGAGGAGAAAGCTGCCCAGAAAAAAGCCGAAAATGTTGTTTGGCTCTCGTGCATTGAGGAAGACATCCAAATGAAGGTGTTCGCTGGCTCTCTTTCGCTACCTAGAGATGGGACAATGATTGAACTGACTCCACGAATCAGAGACCATCTTGCAGGAAATCCTGACTGTGCCAGTCAGCCAAGGTTCGCGGGACTTATTGGGGACGAATAAACGAGTGCCGCCACAGCGTCGGCAGCTTCAACTTCAAGCCGACTGCAGAATTTGCCACCAGAACTTCCTGCAACCTCCAGTTCCTCCCAGCCTGGGCACGCACTACATACCACCACCTTTCATACATCTATCATCTCACACTGGTTTCAGTATTCCCACACCACATCCACCATATTTTTTTCGCTCGACCCCCACATCCGGCGAGTCACGGATTTCACAATTCATCTATGTATTAATACCCAAATACATTCCCTCAGCAATGCTTTACACCGTGTTAATGATTTACATTTAGCTCTATACCGTAATTTCTCCGTACATATTGAATGCAGCTCACAGAATTACTACATAGTAGCATCCTAATCAATTGCTGTTGAATTTCTTGAATCGCGAATCTAACGTCTGCCGAGCAGACTGTAAATTCGGCCAGTGTGACTCACGAAATGGTAGACCGTTACCGTATTAACCGCAATAGTATGATACAGTCGGACTGCGCCTGTCCAACTAGTGTTGCCGTCGAGGCGAGTTATGTAAATTTAAACTGGATGTGAACTCGGCTCGCTTCAAAAATGACCAAATTATAATTCGCTGGGTTCGAGATTTACGTGTACTTCATATCCAGTCGCGGCCATACATCGTAATCCCTCGTGAATGGCTCCCCTGGGCCCATGTGGATATCTCATTACGATGAGCTGCAGTGGACTCTGCTACTACAACATCGGCCCGGGCCCCGCCACTATCCCCCTCTCACTCTGAGCCAATGATGCACTCCCCGATTCAGACACCGTTAACTACGGAGGAACGCTTCTGCGAGGAACTCGAACTGGATAGGAATGATGCCGAGTGCGAGTTTTCTCGTTACTAAGATGCAGGTATGCTACTTGAAGGAGCTGAACGTGTCGTCATTTCTGGTATGTGATATATATCAGGCTGCAATTTCATAGGATCAAGTGGTATCATGTTAGCAAAAAGAATGTACATTTCCTCTTCTATTCTGCATCGCTATGGATGTCCTGCCTGCTCAAGCTTCATCTGTGCCTTCCGAGCGCATATTTTCATCCAGCAAAGAGACCTGCACTCTACGGCGCAGTGACTTATCTCCGACCACGCTCGAAGCACTAAGTATAAGTCCTGAAGTTTATTTACAAGCAAGACTGCCTCAATTTTACAGAGGACCCTGGTGACTGACGAGCGGGACTACGCAATACCTGAACCTGTGACTCCCAGAGCAGTTGACAAGCTGATGACTGCTGGGAATCTTCGCAAGCTTGAGAATGCAAGGGACATCGACTGTAATAATTTAGTATATCTGCTGGTCATGTGTTAATGACTTGTAAATAATGCGGCGGTGGCATACAGAATCCTTAGCTTCTCATAGGCTGAACTTTCAATCCATATCACTCCTGAACTCGTTTCCACGGCGCAAGACAAACGAGGTACACTTTGTTTCAATTCGTTAGTGCTGAACTGTGTCGATTTACCAGAATTTTCCACCTCGATTCAATTCAATTCGCATCTGCGGCAACACTACCAGTGTCCAACTAAGCCGGAGGTATATGACACCCGAGAATGGGACACATATTAACGAGATGAATAGGTCATGCCCCCCCGCTGTCCAGACATGAGCACAGAGGAGCACTTTAGAAGACAGTAGCACGTACACAAGAATGTTATTTCTAGAAGAACGATGTCAGTTTGCGAAGTATAAGGGACAACGTGTAAGACGCACATTGGGATGTGGATGAGTTTTACGAAGTATCCAATGAAGCCCATAACAGCAAAGCCAACAGCGACTGCCCTACAGATTTGAATGAACTCTGTAACTGTACTTTCAGTACCATGTCATACGAATGAAACTCAGAACGTACCTTTTTGCGATGGTTTCGTGCAACGTGTAAGAAACTGGTAGGCAGGACAAGTCAGCAAACTTCACACATGATTCAGAACCTAGCAATACTGACCTGGTTGCCGTCGCGGACGAATTGCTGGGGAATGTCAATGAATTCCTTCAATTTTTCAGACATAGTAGTTTGTAAGTGAGTCTCAAATGTGTTCAAAGCAAGTTTATGACCACGTCTCTCCGGGCCAACATATTTCCCACGACACTTTACCGCAACTAAATAAGTTGGTACGACTGGACTAAAGACATTTAGAATCGGACATTGGCTGACCGTATTCAATCTTATAGGCAAAACTATTGGCGCAGGTATCTGAGCGCGCATGAATGTCCCTTAGCCGCGCTGTTGCCCGGTTAGGATACCCTGCAGGTTCTTTCACCCGTTCCGTCTCGAGGCCACCTACTTTACGTCGTGCAGCACCCGCCTTTCGCGTCAAGAGAGACCAGAGACGATTCTTGACTGTCAAACACGACCCATCCCTTTCCTATGTCCCAGATGTCGGTGTCATTGTTGACAAAATCCGGCGATGTATCCCTACAACAAATGTTGGCGCTCTACACCAGCAGTTTTACGGCCTATTTCGCGTGTTGGGCGAGGAAGGGAAAGATAAACCTACGGCCCCGCCCCTCAAAGAAGAGGAGATCCACGATGCGCTATTAGTACTAGCTGTGTCGGGTAGGCACCATGATTTAGATATGGTGGTGAAAATCCTCGTCGACTTGCCCATGCTTTGCGGCGTCGAAGTGGGGGTGAAAGTGTACAATGTCATCCTCCGTGGCTTGATCACAAATGGAAACCCGCAAACGATTTTCAACTGGCTTATGAACATGCCTCAAAAGCCGAAAAATATGACGCCTACCCTTTTACAGTGGCACATGTTCTTCGAGTGGTGTGCTAAATCTGGCCTGGCGGGGGTACTTCATCACAGCGTCTCCAAGATGCATCGCTCTGGACGTCGTCCCACCATCAAAACATTTGAAATTCTATTCAACGCTCTCTTTGACACTGGCGCTCCAATCAAGAAAATTTATGACGCTCTAGATATCATGGAACATACCTCATTGACGTACGATGAGAACTTCGCGAGATTTCTCTACGATGGTTTTATCAAACTTGGTCTTGCGGATCGAGCGCAGGAGATGAAGGACGATTATTGGAAACGTTTTAGCAAGAGGTCGAGGACGACAGATCCCCAAATGATCGAGTGGACAGAGAGCATAGAGAGAGAGGCTGAGAACAAGGGGATCGCTCCAGCTGTAACTCTATGCAAGTCATTGCAGAAAGACGGTTTCAAACTCACTCCGCACACCCTCACACTTCTCATCCGGCGTACACACCGCCTCGACCACCTTCGATACGCGGAAGCCGAACTGCACCTAAAGGCATCCATAATTCAGTGGGCCATCTTGATCAGTAATGCTGTGCGTATCGGCGACCTGACAGGTGCTCTGTCAATCTACGAGGAGTCCAAGTCTACTGGGATTATTCCCGGTACGCCCTTAGTACACCCACTGGTCAATGCCCTCTGCACCACTTCAAGTACTCTTGATGATGTTGCAATTGATCGAGCATTAGAACTCTACAAGGACCTTGCTGAGGCCGCTCCCATCACCCAGTCAAAACAAGAACTCCAACCTCCAGGGCGCCGGCATTCCTCGGGCCCGGATGCCAATCTCTACAACATCTTATTTCGCGCATTTGGCGCTTCCAAGAATGTCAAAAAGTACTATCCTATTGCGTTTTCCCTCCTTGAAGACATGGAGGCTAGAAATGTTGAACTCAACAGCCCGATGGCTGTCTCTTCCCTGGCCATCGTTGTCATGCGGTGTGCTTCCAGCTTCGATGACGCATTGAAGGCCTATAAACGAATATGTAAACGTCCCAATGCGCCTCGCCTCGATGCCAAAGGCTACCAAGCAATCCTTCACACCCTGACCCAGCTCTCGTTTGGAGACCACGAGACATTACCGTCCGTGTGGCACTATTTCGAAGTAGTGAAGGACATGCAGAAGGCAGGGGTTGAGATCACAGCTCCCGTGTACACTATCCTCCTCCGGCATCTCGCATTACTCTCAGCGGAGCTGCCGCCCGAGGAGCGTGATGCCCTTGCAGCGGCTGTGCGGAGGGCACATGATCACCTGACACTCGATCCTTCCTTCACGCCCGATACAGTGCTCTGGAACCAGCTGATGGACAGCTATCAGCGCGTTGGGCTGTTCGCGGAGGCATATCGCGTTTGGGAAACGCTCTTTATTACGGGGCGCTTCAATCAAGCGAGCGTTGCAATTATCATTGACGCATGTGGGTTTGCAAACGCCTGGCCCATGGCTGCACAGGTGTGCCTGAAGTTGACCAAGCTCGGGTTCAAGTTCAACTTGCGGACGTGGAATACGTGGATAGAGTGCATGTGCCGTGTTGGGAAGCTTGATGATGCGCTCAAGGTTGTGTGTTTGGAGATGGGGAAAGATCAGCCGAACATTGCGCCTGATGTTAACACGGTCAAGGTACTTCTTTCGTTTGCTGCACGGACAAACCAGCAAGACGAGGTGATGGACCGTATCAAACGGTATCTCCCTCAGCTATGGCATACGTTACCCAGCGAACTCGACGGATATTTCATTAGAGAGCGGGCGACAGTAGTAGACCCAAAATGATCATCGTAAATCTATTCGTGATGGTAAATACAATAATAATGGTATGAGTGTGCAGAGCGTGTGGTTGAGCATTACGCGTGACAAGTGTGTGTGTGTGTGTTCTAGAGGAGTAGAAAAACAGTCGAGCAAGAAAAAATATCGAGATGGTTGTAATATGATAGGAGTAGCTTATGAGGACGCAAGTTCCTCAACTGTCGGGCAGTCACACTGAAAACAGGAACGGTAAGCTTGGAAGAGTAATGAGATCATTTGCTTACAATAAGGTTAAGGTCGCCGTAGGCTGGATGATGAAATAAGCCAATGCCTTAGGTATCGTTTGCGAGGCAACTCACCATCGTCTATACGAGAAACAGTTGGCCAGAACTTCTTCTCGCGGAGCGATGGCATGGGATATGCAGCCTCTTCGCGCGTATAAGGACTAGAAGGGGCACGTCAGCCATATCACGAAGCGCGACCTTGAGAAATCACCGACCGGTTCCATTCCTTGTCAGACGCGACCATGAGTGAAAGCGGATGCGGTGCGTTTTTGAGCACGTTGTTATCCTTGGGTTGTCTGCCAGTGATGATATCTTCCGCTTCCTTCCGGATCTGAATCATAGCATCGCAGAATCTATCGATCTCTTCGAGTGTTTCGGACTCGGTAGGCTCGATCAGCATACAAGTGGAGATAGGCCATGAGCACGTAGGAGGGTGGAAGCCGTAGTCCTAAATGCGCCAGTCAGTAACAACGACAACAACGCCCAATTCTAAGAACACACACCTGCAACCTTTTCGCGAAATCCGTCACCTTCAACCCTGCAGCCTTATCAAACTCAGCAAGATCGATGAGCAGCTCGTGAGCAACTCGGCCGTTCTTATTCTTGAACCGAAGGCTGTAGTGTCCTGCAAGTCGATGCGCCATGTAGTTGGCATTGAGGAGCGCGATATTAGTGGACTCCGAAAGGCCGTTGCCGCCGAGCATCTTGATATAAGCCCATGAAATGAGGAGGATGGAGGCACTACCGAAGGGGGCAGCTGAAACGGCCTCGATGGCGGCCTCGCCGCCAGTCTTGACCAGGGGATGCGAGGGAAGGAAAGGTGCGAGGTGTTTGGCGACGCAGATGGGCCCAACACCAGGTCCTCCACCTCCGTGGGGACTGTGTAATGTGCGTGAGCATATATCAATGCAAGTCATCACTTGCACTCACATAGCAAAGGTCTTGTGCAGGTTGAGATGGCAAACATCGCCTCCGCAGACCGCAGGGTTCGTCAGTCCAACTTGTGCGTTGAGATTTGCACCGTCCAAGTAAACTTGTCCACCACAGTCATGAATGATCTTGCAGGCCTGTGACGTATAATTGAGTACTCCAGATCAGCGTGGGAGACAAGGATGCATACATCGGCAACGCCATCTTCAAAGACACCGAACGTCGAGGGGTATGTAATCTGCCCTGGAATAAATTTTAATCCTAATTAATATGAACAAAACTCACCATAAAGACCGCAAGGTTATTTTTGTGTTTCTCGGCCTTTGCCTTCAAGTCTTCCAGGTCCAGGTTCCCATCGGCATGTGTCTTGACGGGGACAACTTTCAAGCCTGCCATCACAGCCGACTATCGCCTCCATTAGTTTTATTACTGGTCAGAGGACAATACCTACCGCAGGATTGGTGCCGTGCGCACTAAGGGGTATCAAGCACACGTCACGGTGTCCCTCCCCGCGGGATTCCTGATATGCCCGGATGACAGTCAACCCAGCATATTCACCCGCAGCACCTGAGTTCGGTTGCACAGAGCAAGCATGGAAACCAGTAATCTTGCAAAGGTCGTCTTCCAGCTCCTATAAAGAATAATTAGCACCTTTGTCCTAACGGCTCAATATCACAAACCTTGATGATCTTCCTGTATCCTTCAACCTGCTCGTGTGGCGCAAACGGATGGATACCACCAAACTCGGGCCATGTAAGTGGGATCATGCTGCTCGTACTGTTAAGCTTCATCGTGCAGCTGCCAAGCGGGATCATTGCATGCACAAGACCGAGGTCCTTGCTCGCAAGGTGGAATATGTACCGGAGCATCTCAGTCTCGCTGTGATGTTTGTTGAAAACGGGGTGCGAGAGGAACTCGGACTCGCGCACGAGCTGATGAGGGAATGCAGGTTCCTTGGGAGCGGTCAGGTCGGCGAGATTGGGCGCTGGTTGCGAGGCGGCGATGTGGAAGGCGCGTATGAGGGATAGGAGGTCCCCTTGGCCTACTGACTCGTCGAGAGTGACACCAACGGTATTCTTGTCCACTCTTCGGAGGTTAAGACCCTGCAACGCAGCAGCGGCATGCATGACTTCAGCATTCGCGCAGTGCTTTGAGACATCAATGGTGAGTGTGTCGAAGTAGGAGGACGCATTGATTACGCGGAATCCGAGGCGCTCGACGGCAGACTTGAGGGTCTGCGTGAGGAAGTGCACTTTCTTTGCGATGCGCTCCAGTCCTATGGGGCCGTGGTATACCGCGTACATAGCGGCCATGTTGGCGAGAAGGGCTTGCGAGGTGCAAATGTTGCTAGTAGCCTTTTCACGACGAATGTGTTGCTCTCGGGCTGCATGTGATTGATGAGAAAACGAGATAGAGGATAACAGGAAGGACCTACTCTGCAATGCCAACCTATATGCGGGGTTACCCATAGTATCTTTGCTCCGGCCAATCAAACGACCAGGCATTTTCCGCTTGAGCTTCTCTGTGACGGCAAAGAAAGCACCATGAGGACCTCCATAACCGGCAGGAACACCAAATCGCGCAGAGTTGCCAAGAACGATATCAGCACCCCATTCACCCGGAGGCTGAAGAAGTGTCAAAGCAAGAAGATCTGTGGCGACAATGACCAGTGCGCCTGCTTCATGCACTTGCTTCGCGAAATCACTGTAGTCGGTGACGAGGCCATTCACGTCAGGGTATTGAACGAGGACACCGGCGAGATCAGTGCGTAACGCGTCGTGTTTGAGTGCGTCAGCTGCGTCACCGATGACAAGATTTATACCAAAACCCTTGGCACGCGTCTTGAGTACAGAGATGGTCTGGGGAAGGACTGCCTTGTCGACGAAGAATGTCTTCTTCTTCTGGTTGAACTGCACGTATGCCATGACCATGGCTTCTGCGGCAGCGGTTGCTTCGTCGAGGAGGGATGCGTTTGCGATGTGCATCGATGTAAGGGACGTGATAATCGTTTGGAAGTTTACCAACGACTCGAGACGACCTGGTGACATAATTAGAAGAAAAACTAGTGGAAAATTTGACAACGAACCCTGGGCGATCTCGGGCTGGTAGGGGGTGTAGGGGGTATACCACGCAGGGTTCTCAAATATCTATGGGCACGATGAACATAATGCTGGGGTAGGTGAGAGCGTGACATACATTGCGCAAAATCACAGGGGGGACGACGGCATTATGGTAACCCATGCCAATGAAGCTCTTGAACTGCTGATTCTTCCGACCTAGCCTTTTCGCGGTTGCATGAAGCTCTGACTCGCTCAGTGCTGGGATGGACGCATTACTGACGGTGGAGCCAGCGATGCGAATGTTCTGGGGCACGGTGGCAGCTAGAAAAGACTCCATGGAGTCAAAGCCCAGCTTTGAGAGCATAAACTCGGTCTCATTGTCGTCTGGTCCAACATGCCTGTCAGTAAAAGTGTCCAGTGACTCGAAAAGATTTGCTGGAGACTTTGCAGTCGCGAGCCCGCGAACTGAAAGGGACTGATAAACAGAACGAGCTGCAGACTGCTTGAGACGAGTCGAGGCGATACGCAAGGCGGCCATGAAGAGGCCAGATAATGGCTGTAAGAGAGAAAGAGTCACGACGGGTGAGTACGGAAAAGAAGGAATGAAATGACACTGACCTTGTTCACCGAGCCAGATTTTCATTCACCGAGTAGTATCGTTACGCGTTTGAACTTTGCGGGCATCTTATCGATAGGTCTGGGAAAACGCTGATAAGTGCCCGACTAAACGAAACGCTTACAATTTTCGTGTGAGGCATTTAAATTGTCCCATCGATCCGACCGCTAGCAGTCAAGCGTCCTAGTAGATGGGCCAACAACTTGCACTATATTCATTGACGCCCTCTATTTCAATCATTTCGATGATGGGGCTCGGGGACCCCTCTCAGTCCCATTATGGTTATTCGAAAAAACTTTTTAACCTTTGCACGCGGTTATCTAGACGCTCAGAGCTGCCGTTACAACGGAAAGCGGAGTCCCGCCCGCCTTCCATATAATTTATTTATCCGCAGGGTGAAATAATACGAAATAAAATAGAATTCTACGCTGTTCATGTGAGTCCAATTTGCAAACTAACAAACCTTAGATTTACAAATTACAAGGGGGGCCCCAGCGGGAATTAATAAACGGTTGACTACCCTTTTTGGCCACTAACGCCACTGAGACACCGACCTCATCATCGATTCATCTGGCACCCATTCCAAGGAACGGTTCAACTCTTGGACATTCTGTTGTCATCTGGTTCTCGAAGGGCCGCTGCCTGTCCCACTCGTATGACCCAGGTCCCCCCCACATGACAGTCTTTTCACTTGGTAATAGTCACTGTGATCGTAACATACAATTGCTGCTATCATTCTCGTGTCTTCCTGCTTGATCGAGAACTCTTCATCACCATCCGCTGTAAGCTACGTAGCAGTATGTTCATATCAAGGTCCTTGCCACAGATTCCGCATTATCATGCTTTATGTTTTTTTTTAAATACAGACCAAATTTTTTTTGAAGTCCGAAATAATATATTCTGCATTATTTTGCCATAAAGGATAGTCACCCATTTATGAGCATAAATTTTATTGTGCTCATGTCATCAGCGCCAGGCCATCTGCGCACGCAACACGAATGAAACTGACGACATCCTCCGCATGTTTCCTTACATTAATAACCAGGGTCAGCATTTGTTGAGAAAGAACATGCAGGGCATGCGTACGGTGGGTCTGTGTCATCCGCATCGTGCGCACTGTGTAAGCCATTTTGCTCGATGTCTTTCGAGACAATCCGGAACGCATCCTTGGCGCTGCGTGTATCAGCAGAAGCGAGTTTCTCCTCATAGTAGGCAGCTGTGGAAAGAACACGGGACAGGGCCTTGGACACGCTGTCAGAACGTAGCGACGCCCCACGGTCTACAGACGTGGGTTGTCCTAGCGATTGTAAAAGCAGCGTTTGCTTCCTAATCACCGCGGAGGAGCGGACAACTTCATACTGAAAGACTCCTATGAATTTATGACATTTGATTATTTTATTGACTTACGATGAACTCATGAACAGCGGTGGGTGTGGGCAAAAATAGGTCTGCTCTGCGTAGCGCAAGGTCAAGTAGCCGGACACTCTGTCGATTACAGTCAATTTCACTTCAAATGTACATTGAACACATCATACCTCTTGGACCAGCCGCTCGATGCCTCCGGTGGTCACCAAACTGTCAAGCTTGCCGGAAAGAAACCCAAGTAAGTCAACAATGGCCTTCCACAATTCAAGCCAGTCGTATTCTGAGTAAGAATGCCGTATCAGAAATTAAGAACAAGCAATTAGGTAAAATCACCTCGCCTAATCGCATTCTTGCCTTCTGCAGATACCATATGATGCGATGGCACGTCCAGATACACGTACTATCTCACCATCAATAAGTCTTGCCAAGGAACAGGAAATAAACGAAACGCACGTAAACGTGTACACCTCGAGCCGCTTATGTAGATTATGGCGTAGCCATAATACACAACAATCCAGAAGTGCGCAGATCGGTGCACGAGTAGGCGATGGCACTGGAAGGAGCGGAAGTCTCTGCATTCATCTCAGTATTAGTTGTGAAATTGGACGTGTACAAGCAATGACCTGCCGACACAGCCTGACTGCCTCTTTTGAGGAGACAGGCTTACAAAAGACCGACATTATATGCGCGTTCTCGGACATCACAAGAAGTGTGTTCAGTGCAAGGTTTGCATAAGCCAACATGCGGGGTGACGCCGAAGACGAGGCATGAGTCAACACATAGGATGACAATGAGATGATGTTATATGCTAGCGGGGGCACCAGCGCGCTCTTCTTACTGTCGGATGGCTTGGGTATCATGTCTACTAGTACCTGCGGAAAAAGAGGATTGAAGAAAAGGAACTCGAAAACAGGTAGAAGTGAAACAGTCGCCTCAATGGGTCTGTTTGCTCAATAAGAGGAATACGACATGAAGCTTGATAGTTTCACGTACTGAGTCTTAAGGAACTCTCGAGGCGGGTCGAGTGGCTGCATTGCCAGTGTGCGATCGGGTAGGAGCGAGGTGAACAAGGCTCCGACGCTCTTTGCGAATGTGGGGATCGAATCGTCCGAGATTTCTTGGTATGCCCTACCACCGAGTCAACTAAAAATCTTCTGTGAATCTCCAGAAAAGCGCACTTCACAGCAGCATCGAGTGCAAACCCCGATGCCCAACAAATCTTGCGCATGAGTTCTATGTCTTGCGTATCGCGTATGCGCTGGAGGTATGGATTAAGTTTCGCTGCATCAGATTTGTGAAAATTCGCCAGAACAGAGAGGAGGAGCGACGCTTCAAAAGTAAAGCGTTGGGTATCTGGGGAAGTGATGACCTGTCACAAGTAACATCATTAGCTCAGGATCGATGACAAAACCATAGAACTGTAATCTGTACCTTAACGATGTAAGGGAAGAGGTCTCGGCGCAGGAAGTATGCGCCCGGGCTTAACTGGCTGATGCTACACGTGAAGACAACAGCCAGTTGGAGAACCTGATGTCGAAGAGCCTCTAAATCACGGTCAGTCAAATAGGCCACATCAATTCTCAGAGCGCACCAGGAGCATCATCATCATCATCAAGTACGTCTGAAATCATTCCGACAAACTCCTATATGCGTCAGTGAGTTTATAATGGAGATAAATATTTCACATCGACCGTACCATGAATACCCTGTCGGCCTCATTCACTCTGTTAGCAAAAATTTCCATCACCTCCCAGCCTGCTAGGTTCTTGGCGAGCACAGTGCGTAGCATGATAGAGAGCGTATCGACGGCATGGGCGCGCCGGGTCTCTGTGCCCTTGCGGTCGGCTGCAAATATGATGCAAACAGTAAAGAGGGCATGGAGCACGAGCTACTGGCGAGGATTGGTCTGTCAGCACCATAGCGCCGGATGTTGGACAGTGTGGATGACAGACCTTGTGTGAACTGAGGCACTCGTCCTTGGAAAGTGTAGATAGGAGACGCGTTAGAAAGGCACGTTCGGGCTCCAGGGACAGCAGCTCTTGCCAGAAGCGCTCTTCATCGTGTCCAGGAGAGATTTGTGCTGGACTGAGACCCTGTGTGTTACTACGTCAGGACTTTCAGGTTGTACCGTATGAGCCCGAGTAGTACGTGTCAGTGTTCACTTGCCTGAAATAGTTTGTTGATGATAGTCACATATCTCGAACTGATAGTCCAAGAGCTTCGCGGTGCATTCATGAATACCTGTACAATGGTGAAAAGATAGTTTGTGGCCTCTCGCGTCGATAGTTATATATGTACAGTGATGGTACAGTGGGGGAGATGCGCAGCTAACATGGGCGCTCATATTTTTGCATCGAAACAAAGTTCCCGGCCACATACTACGACCTAAACAGCCCATCATACGCCGCATAAACCATTTCAACCATCCAACTCATCAACGTCTCATCTTTCATCCTCACGTCTTCCATCATCCTCCGAACACCCACAAATGCCCGTCGGCCCCTCCGCTCGCCCTCTAGTTCGCCCCCAATATCCTCCACAACATCGTCGCCCTCGTCGTCTTCCACAACGCCAGGAAACCCAAAGTGCTCGCCATCCACACGGGGGGCAGTATCCGTAGTGGCGACGAATGACGAGCGGAAGAGGATACGGATGATGAGCAACGCGGTAAGTGCAGCCGAAGGAGGATCGGCGACGGGCCGGGTGTAGGATATGTTTGTTTGCCTTGGAGGAGGGGGCCGTCGCTTTGTGGGATCTGTGAAGGGGTACGATTCTCCGTCGGCGGTGACGGTGATTGTGTCATCTTGAGAAGGATGTTTTGCGGGTGGCTGGGAACTTGAGAGATGGGTGAGGAGATGGGGTCGCAGTCGTTGTTTTGATGTCGATGGCAATGGACATGTAGCCCAGAGACATGGCGGCTCTGGGTTCTCGGACGACTCCAAATGTTGAAGGAGGTGGTCGTACAACTCGCCGGGGGCTTCAAATGGCGGAGCTGAACACTGGGAGCGCTCCCACAAGCACTTGAAACGAGGGGCAGCTTCTGTATCTTTACGCCTGTCCACACCACGCACGACAAAGCGCTGTGGCGGCCCAGGAAGGACCATCGCCTGAGCCTGAGGAAAAACGACATTGACGTTTTTTATTACATCTGATGCGACCAGGACGGGATGGCGATCCGCAAAGGGTGTGAAGGCATCTTTGTAGAGAGTCCAAAAATCGACTTGAGTAAGCTCTCCGTCTGGTGTTGAAACGAACATGATTTTCATCCTACGAATGACTTTATCACATCATAATACAACCTGCGTAACGTGTACTCACCACTCGTAACAGCGCTGGGGTTCAGGCATGGTAACTAGGGTCTCAAGCTCCTCCTTGGTAAGGTCATGGACGGGGACTACGACCGTTGTTGCTGGGATGGCGCGAGTGACTGCACTAATATCCAGATTCACGGTCTCTTCTACCTGTTCAGATAGAAGAAAGCTAACAAGCACGCGAAGGGTGCTTGGCATGAGAGGATGGTGCAGAAAAGCCTTTACCATTGGCGGATGCGAAAGGTGGGCATATAGGTAGTTCAATGAAGCGTCTACCAATGCTCGATCGACAAATAAAGGCAAGTAACGTATGGAGGCAGCAACCGCCGGCGAGTTTGAGTCCAGACGACGTGTGTTTTGTATGTTAGAAAAAAGTTGAGCCAAAAGGGTCAAAGCTGAAACGATAAGGGAGCGATTCGATGAGCATCCTGCAATTTGCAGCAGAGTGGGGAGGGGGTCTTTCTTGTTCGAAGCGGGATCTGGCAGGATAACGCCCAGGGATATGGCCTGCAGAAGTTCTATGGCGTTGAGAACAAATTCGACATTCATATCTGTGTCTGGAGCGAGGTTGGTGAGGGCGTTGAATAGTAATGGGAGTGTTCGGGAATGATTAGCTAGCTCATATGCATTGGGTTCATTCGTGGCCGAATTTCGGAGGATAAATATGGATTCTAGGGCATGCCGTCGCTTTCTGTGTTCAGCATCAGGCATAGCAAACAGTTGATACTGCTCTGCCACCAGGTATCCTTCTGTCGCATACCATTCCGGCCATTCGAACAGTGCGTCTGTTAGACCAGGAATAGTTTTCAAGATGAATTGATCATTTGCACATAATCGATACAGCCTATCCAGTGCCCATGCAATCTCCGAGTTTATGCCGGAGCGTATCGATAAGACCATACGATTGCTTGGTGTCGCTTCGGTATACCACCCTGAAGTTACACATTAATCAGTGAAATTTACATGCAAACAGGTACCCACTTTCATAGTCATCTGTAACATTTGGTCCGACGCGCTGCACTGGATGCTGCTGGCCATACTGCCTGTAGACGCCAGGCGTCGTCGTCCTGGGTGGGATGGCCATGAAGGAGAGCTTGGAAGCTTAATTTCGGCGCATTAGTTACGCGCAGTCACGCGTCAGTCACGTGTGACACAACGTCGGCCATCACACAATACGTGACGGCTTTGCCGGAATCTCATCTCCTCATCCATCGCAAGCACTATTACTCATGCCTTTGATCGAGGTATGTTCTGCAGTTCTGGAAGGGGATCACAAACACTCACTTAACCGAAGGTAATTGCAAACGATCGGCTGGGCCGGAAAGGCGAGTCCACACAATTACATGATCCGAATCCTAACTCAAGCAATCTACTAGTCCGAGTCAAGTGCAGCCCAGATGACACTGTGGGCGACCTGAAGAAACTCATCGCCGCTCAAATCGGTACAGACTTTAAGAAGATTCAGCTGAAGAAATGGTGAGCTTCAGCTAATTGCTACGATGCTCTCCCTTGACGCAGGACTGTGCCATCATTGTATGCGTCTCCTTGAACACATACTGATGACACTGTTCTTCTTGTTAGGTATACTATTTACAAGGACCACATCACGCTCTCAGATTATGAAATCCACGATGGTATGAGTTTGGAGATGTATTAGGGTTCAATCCACTCCCGAGAGTAGAGAGGATGGTCGTGCAGAAGCAGACATAAGGCCGTTAACTGTTTTTTTGTTGAGTCGACTTCCTAGTGCTATCATCCACAATCATATCATGTATCGCTCAACATTTCTTATCAGCATTACCGACATGTATTAACAGCTTTGTGCCAACTAATCAATTAATCACTTGTTGGAGAGTTATATCATCATCTGACGAGTCAAGTTTGGGCTCTGCTACACTATGTCCCTTCTGTACGAAAACTGCAAACCACTCACGGATCATGACGGATCACCTTCCATCACACATGTCGGTTGCGTGGGAGCAACGCTGATGGCGTTGGACGTATTACAGGCTCATCTAATATCGCAGGTGGTCTGGGAAGGATCATCGACGAGCTCCCAAAGTTCGGGATACGTGACTTCTGCGTCTTAATCGCATCTGCTCGATGTTCGGTAAACGGCTTGACGATCACCCAGCTTGCGCCTGGACTCTGCATTCGCTCCTCAATGCGACGAGAAAGGAACGTCGTGTTGGGCGTGCTTTCGGCCTGGGGGGGTTGGAGCTGAATTGGTGTTGAACGGGGTCCTCGGGGGCGCGCAAGGATATGAGGTTCTATCGCACTGCTTGAAGCTGTTATATGTCTGGCGAAGCCCGCAGTGCCACTGGGTATCCCCGGGTCTTGATCGATGTCTTCCTCGGATACGGGGTAGAGAGGGTTTCCGATGGTGTCCGCAGACTGAGAAGGCGGGTAAATAGACGCCGAATCTGCACTTGTGTTCGGGTCTTGATGCTGTTCTTCACTCGAGACGGGCACCTCATCGACATTCTCTGGTTCTGTGGCAATTGTTATGTCCCTAGTATACTTCATACCAGGGACTGTCTCGTCAGTCTCTACAAGATCTCCGCTTATAGCACGTGACTTTCGGTACCACGGTTCGCGCTTCGTAAGGTCTGGCAGGGGGCGTTGCTTGCTTTGAATGTGGAGTGGCGCCGTAGGTGGAGGGTCGAGCGAAAGAAAGTTGACGATTCGAATTGGCAGGATGACGTGTACGTCCGAGGAACATCTTCCGATGCCTACACTTATGCGAAGCGTGTACTCAACCTCCAGCAGTCGCGTCCGGGTAATAGAGTGAACGTCGGGCTACAAGAATAATCATGGTTCAACTACCACAATGCAGCCAGAAAGAGATCGCGGCTTACTGGTAATATTAAAGAGTGGTCGAACTCGCTCGTCTGACCGGGAGCGACACCTGTCCACCACCCTTTTGCACTCCCATGTCCCTTAGAGCAACGCTGTCCTAACTCAAGGACGCTTTCCGTTATCCACTTTTCCTTTGTTGAGGTTTGACAAGCATCCGGATCAGCATCCAAGTGCGGTTTCGGTTTGAACACGGTTAGTGTCCGTATCAGCGCAATGGCGGCGCCTTTTACCATTTTCTTGCAGTCATTGACCACTCGAAAATGAACGGTGCAACTTTGGCCAGCGACCCAGCAGAATCGGTGGATACGGGCTGACAGCCTGATTTTTCCTGGGCCACCCATGAACACTCTAGTGGCAACCTCTGCGACTAGTGGGCGGGAGTTTGTAGCGAGCGTGGAGACGATGTCTAGACGTGGCCATACCTCACAGTCGCGGTAGAAGTGAGCGATGGATTCTTTGGATGTTGCTGAGTCCTTGACTTTGATCTCTCTGACCTGTTATCAGCCAATGGGTGATAGAACACAGAAGCTCCAGCACTTACGCCATAGCAACGTATTTAATCGCCACTCCGGAGTTTATTTTCAAAGCCCCTTTCGCCATGCCGTAGCTACCATCTGGAGGAAGGAGCATCGCGAACGGAAAGACGTGGACGCCCTCTTGCGCTTCGGCCCAGTCATCGTTATCGGGTGGTGACTTGAAGAGACCTTTCCACAATGGAGCAATTTCTGATAGAAGAGCTGAGTATTTGTAAAACGTGCACCTGCTATCCTTTTGTGGTATGCACTCAAATCCGACGATCCTGACTTTCCCCTGAGAAAGCAGCAATGGTACATCCTTTTTGGAGCTTTTTTTGATGTGGATCTTGACTGACCCCTTGAGGTAGCTGCCTTGCACGCAAGTGTGGTTCTCGAGTACGATGTCCACATCTACACGCGACCGCCACTTCGCCTTTTCTAGCGCAATGGGCTTGAAATCGGTGCCAAGATCTCCACTGCTATCTGCGTTGCGTAATGCCGGGCGTAGGTGGACGGCGACACTGGGAGTCAGTCTGGGATTCGAGTTTCCGAGGAGGGCTTTGATTTCTGGTCCACTCTGGACAGGGGCGACGTCGACGTCGAAAAGAGTCGCGCTGGTGGCTAGGCTTGCCATGCTTCCGACAACAGGGCCTGGGGCGGAAAGGACCTTTCGGGGTGGTGGGATAAATTTCGAGCTTCCCGGAGGCATGAGAGACTCCGTTGCTATGCGTTGGCCAACTCGATACCCGGATTCCCCAGGCTTGCCGTACACGTCGAACTCTACCATCGAATCCCCGACTTCTGCGAGGAGGAGACCTCTCATAGCACTCATTGAGCGCAAGGCTGGAACGGCCATCTGGCTATCCGTTTCAGTGCTGGAGGGCGGCACGCGGTCCTGTTTCAACGTTGAGCGACTGGTGACTGCCTTAAGCTTGAGGGACGAAGTCTGTGACCGAAGAGCGATATCGACGCCTTGAGGTTCGTGCTTGCTTGACATTGGTATTCGCGAATGATTGTTCCTTGCAGAGACACAGTCACGAATCCATATGGACCCCAATGCTGACATCTCAGCTTTGGAACCACTTCAGTTCTGACCGCTAGTCTGATTTGAAATTGGCGTCAGACGCAGCTCCTTCATTATCACCTGGATTATAATAAAAAGGCACCATAGATGGAGAAGTTAGTACCATGCTCCGAAAAAGGGTGCTTCGGGTAATGTAACAAAGATACATCCACCGAAGTGTGCAGTTTCCACCTGAACCCAAAATCAGTGATCGACCTGCTCACAGATAAGTGCCTGTATGATGGAAAATGTGAAATATGTAGGTATCACCCATCAGCCACAATGACGTGGAGCTCTGGTTCTCATGCACAACCCCCAAGGCCTTCTCATTGTGACAAGTCTATCCATACGGTGCTGCAGATCTATAATAAACATCTTCTCCCTTATCTGCAGAGGGGGAGACCAGTACTCCACTGGCAGATCGGCACTTGAAAGTCGCGGTGTTCTGCTGTCAACGGGATTCTTGAAAAAAGGTTAGGTTCGCACCACCGCAAAATCAATGCCAGGAATATCATCAACATATTACATAGCACCTTTACCTCGCGGCTTATTGTTGAAAATGATGGAATGCAGCCGTTGCTCCGAGGCCATGTCATATGATTCTGGTTTGGGCTGGTTGATGCTGTGGTCAAAATGATGCCGCGCTTCCGAGTGACGCAAGTAACAACGCACTGGCACTTGGTTTGATTGCAACGTGTTGGCAGCCAGGGAGCTCCATGCTTTGCTGTAGATGTCAGTCCCGAAAGGATGATGACTGAAGTCGGAACTATGTAGACAGAGTAGTGGTAGACGCTCATACTGCCAAACAAGGACACAATTTGACGTCAAGCTGTGATGTTCCGAGTCCCGACAACCTCGGTCACTTCCAATGATTGAACTTTGGCTTTAGACGTCTTTGTACACAGCTCAGCGCTCAGCGTCGTGCATTGTCCTCGTTGCAGGCGTGAGGCCTCTCACAAACCCAATAACAGCTTGGTTGCCTATCCATCATTGGTATAAAAACCCTTAGGCTTATAATTTAAATCTGAATCATCCAGACTTCGGTACCACAGCACTCGTGACTCCAAAATTTACCCTTGTATACATTCATCCACCGCAGCACTTACAAGACTCAGTAGTCATCATGTCTCTTGGACTACCACCAGTATCAACAGGTCTCAAGTCTATAGCGCCGTACCTCCAACGCGCCGAGGAACTGGTCAATCAACAACCAGTCGTGGCATACTGGTGTATGAGTAATCTTTACGTCTGAGCACATCACATAGCTCACGGAAGTGTGTAGGCGCGTACTATGCAGCCCAGCTTGGTATCAATTTGAAAGTGAAGGATGCTGCATCACGCACACTGCTTCTAAATCTCCTGAACGCACTCGAGCGCTTGAAAGCCCAGATTGGCCCCAATGACACCATAGATAGCGAGCCGGCGAGTGCAGCGTTCGTCGAGAACTTTGCCCTGAAGATCTTCCGCATCGCAGATGATGAAGACCGTGAAGGTCATGCAACAAGGTATCCGACCATCATTATCTTAATTTCTGGTAGATTAACTCACATCCAACTAGATCAACTGCGAAGAAGTTTCTTGCCGCAGCAAATTTCTTCGAGGTCTTGAAAGTATTTCCAACGGCAGATATCTCCGATACGGTAAGCCGTCGTGGTGTCATGCAGCCTGACGACACTTATCTAACATACATTCACAGATAGATGGCAAGATTAAATATGCTAAATGGAAGGCAGCTGATATTGCAAAGGCATATCGGGAGGGCAGGAAGCCCATATCGGGTCCTGCTGGGTCTCAATTTGACTTGGAACCCCTCCCTGATACTTCTGGTGCTTCAGAGCTACCTCCGCGAGCTGAAAATCCCAAGACCTCTCCTTCAGCAACGAGCCAATCCCCCACACTGCCTCAAACGTCGCATTATCGGCAGACGCCATCTCCGAAGATGAGTCCAGATGATATCACTCGTGCCAATCTATTGCATCTCCCTCGCCATGATGATGAGTCGCTGAGCCCTGGGTGTTGGAGTACGACTGCGACTCCAGGATTCGATCTTGCCCAGGATAGCAGCAGCGTCAGTTTGGATCAGGCAAACAACTGGCATGAAACCCCTCTCAATGGCAGAGGGAGTCAACTCCGTCAGGCCTGGGTTAGCACTGACATGGAGGGCGCGACTGGCGATGAAGAACTAGTCCGAGATCCGTTACTTAACGGATCATCCGCTAGTTGGGTTCCGTTCTCGTCATCTACTAGCGAGTCTCGGCCGGTCGTATTCGAGTCCTCATCTCCACCTAAAGAGCGGCCTGTTATATACACACCGACAATTAGAGAGTATGTGCCCCCGATCCCTCAGCATTCTACCATCCTCCCCTCAATCTCCCCGCCGAGAGGGTCACCACTGCAAACCCGTGCTCGTGGTCCTTCAATATCCTCTCAAGAACTTCCGCTTGGGTTTGTACCCTCAACTCCAGTACCCCCGCCCATGATTCCCCCTCCACCCATGATCCCTCCTCCACCAATGCCCATACTATTTGCACCTTCTTCACCTCCTCGCATGGCGCTCCCTCCCCCATCTTCACCTCCTCGCATGGCGTTCCCGCCCCCATCTTCACCTCCTCGCATGGCGCTCCCGCCCCCAGCTCCCGCTCCTGTTCCCGCCCCTTTACCGCTGAATGATTCTCAACTTACGCCCACTATCATTGCCAAAGCACAGAAGCACTGTCGCTTTGCTATTTCCTCGCTTGATTACGAGGATGCTGAGCAAGCGAGAAAGGAACTTAGGGCTGCGCTGGCTCTCCTCGGAGGTTGAACTGATGATGAGAGCATTGGTGTCGATTGGTCATACTATCCGGAGCTGGACTCTTTCCTGAGGAAGTAGGCTTTTTTCCTGTAAAGGCTCATGTTTTTTCTTCATCTGCTTGTGATTTAATGTAATATATTAGCTATAGCCAGTGTGTCAACTATCTCGACGCTATTTGTATTGTAAGACTTGTTCCCAAACCATATGATGCATCCAGAAGGGTATGAAAGCTTACTTCTTGCCGCCACTGCGATCGAGGATGGTTTGTGGGGGATGCATGCCCACTGGGCTATCCACGTGTTGCGAGTCATCTATAATCGTCGTTACTAGTGGTTGTACTGACAAACGAGGGGGAGCTGATGTCGTCGGGGAACCCGCAGGGGCCGCACCAGTAGGGCGATCAGTGGTTACTAGAGGAGCATTGAAAGACACGGTGCTGGCACGAGAGGATGTAAGATCGAGTACTGGAGTAGGTAGCGCATGAAAGGCCTTGAGTGCGCTCGAAAGGTTGTCCAACTGGGCAAGTAGTAAGATCAGACATGGACAGTGAACTGCAAGACGTATATACCTTATTCATGACGGCGTCGATGGAAACTTTTCTGTCCGCAAACCGCTCCGCCAGTCTTGTGAATTGTTCTTCCCGTTTCCTCTTCCCAAATACCTCGTCGTTGTCATCCGAATCTTCTCCTTCGGTCACTTCATCGCTCTCATCATCACCTTCCTCTTCTCCGAGTGTATCACTTCTCGTCCTGTTCTTCCTCGTCTCGCTCCTGGTAGTGCTTGCCTTTCCTTCGCGCTCAGGGACAACTGGTGCATTATGACCTCGTGCAGTCCGCAAGCCGACATTCTCCATATCAACATGCATCTTTGAAATTTCACTCTGGAGCTCCAGAATGTGTGATAGATGGGACCATAGTTCATCGTCAGTACCCGACCGCACTGGCGTGGGTACATAGTCGTGTAATCTCTGACCGGTGGACGGTTCGTACATCATTTCCTTGGCAGGTTCATGATTGGGCAAAGATTCGGAGGAGAAAAACGAGTTCTCAACAACGCTTGGGCCAACATTGAGGGAAGATCCTAGGGGAGCATCCGGTCGTAGAGATTGCTGCTCTGCAGTCTGATGACCACCCGAGGGCAAGTATCCCTGGAGTTCAGCGAGAATGTCATCATGCGGCGTCAGAAACCTTGCTGGCTCAGTTGAATGTCCCAGCGACTTCAAGTCGCTTGATGTACTAGTACTAGTAGCTGATGGATTTGGGTTGAGAGCGTCCTGTTCAGTTGGGGCAGAGTATGTGCTGGGATCCCAGATGTGTTCGTGGACATCGTTGTGATCGTCGTCTGTGATGGGAATTGCAGACTGTGATGAATTTCCAGTTAGTTCCACTGTCGAACGGGAAGCTTTAGATGTGTGATCTGGTTGGTTGAGAACCTGCAGATTGTTGGACTTTTTGCTCAGCCATGAGGGGAGCATGCTCTTGGCCGCCACTGGCGCTGACAAAAACACGCCGTTACACTTTAGTTCAATACATGCAAGCTTGTGTGACACTGCTACCGTGTTCGAACGCCGAGGACAGACCGAGAACGAATATTTTGTTGCCAACTCCGGCACAGTAATCAATCTGATCTGAGCACCTAGTTGCGGACTTTCAAGTTGCAGGCTGTTTGATCTGGAAGCTTGACATGGCCTGATGGACTGCGGTGATCGGAGTCTAATATTGTCACGGTATGATACGAGAACTCCGCATGGTCGCCGTGATGTCACTGAACAGTAAATCCAATTCCAGTCATCAATATCAAGCTTAGCAGATCACCTCAGATAGCTTAAACTGGGGCCCGGGTGATAGTCTAGTACAGCTAGTATTGATTATCAATCGCAACGTTGTTGCAGCGCTGGCAGGATAGTTGAATGCAATCAGATAACCGACCTTCAATCAATCATCTATCGCTAGTACACCGAAGCGACCAACAGTAACAGACTTGAAGTCCGCATCCTGGTGTTCTTCTTCTTCACCGGTCAGATTTTCATCTTTATCACCATCTTCATCATTGCCTTCATCAAGACTTTCGACCTCGTCAGTTTCATCGCCTGATCCTCCCTCATCATCTTCATCTAGTTCTTGGGCGTGCTGATCTGCATCGCGTATGAGCCAGATTCCGTTGCCCCCACTGGATCCAACAGTCGTCAAGTCGGTTCCCGGAGGCCAGAAAGCCCATGCTATCTTGCCTTCCGCGACAAGTCTCAGCACTGCCAATGATTATTATTAAAAATCTGAAATAGATAAAATTCATTCAAAGGATATACTCACTGGCGTTGCCTGCACGGTGGATATCTGGTCGGCCTGCCTTTGCGGTAACCCAGCCTTTCTTGTTCGCATATGCGGTCATGATCTCCGTCGCTGTCCAGTGCGTCTTGTTGTCCTTCAATGAAGGCTGCTTACCATCGCGCCAGGTGCGTTTGTCCTCAACGGGTGCGTTGTTCGCCAAAGGGTGTGTAAGACCGAGGATAGTCTCGAGCGGGAGAAGTTGCCCAATTTGGTGGATGCAAAATGGGATGGCGGAGACACGGGATATGGGTAATATTCCGCAGAGAACCTGAGTGTCCATTGGTGTGAGGGCGGGCATCACAAGCCCTGGACAATCGACGAGACGGACATCAGGGGTCCAAAAAAGAGTTTGAAAATGCTTTGTCTGGTCAAGTATGTAAGACGAGGCTCTGTATCTTACGGATTAAGACTATTTGTTTACCTTTCCGGGGGTCCGTGATGCTCGAACTTTATGTATTCCGAACAGCGCGTTGAGAAGAGATGACTTGCCAACGTTCGGTTGACCTGGGATGAGCTGTTAATTTTCAAGTGCGTGAAAGCACAAGAAAGATGTACCGATCAAACCGACAGTCAGAAATTCTGGCTCCTGCCATTCTAATTGACCTTCATTATCACTGCCTTCCTGTTCTGGTTCTTGGGCATCGTCTGCGGTATCCTCTTTGCCCTTTCCCTTCGGCATAGCTGCGCCTCCAACGACACTCCCAACTTTTTGCCATGAGCATGCAGCAAGCCATTCCAATCGATCTCGCGCTTGACTGGAGGATTCCAGCGCTTCAGCTTTGCCTCATCCGAGCGCACTCGCTCAGGGGGATATTAACATTCTTCTTCATGCACTTGCCGCATGGCGTCAACTAAACGTTCTCTGAAGGGAAGGGGGAGGTGTGATTCATAGACTGGAGTCCTTGCTCCGACCACTTTTTGCTGATCCGCCTCGCACTTGCACGATGGGTAGTCCTGGGTGCCGGCTTCTGAAGATATGCAGTCCATGCCTCAGCTCTTTCCTGGACTGCGATATTCGACTTTTGTGAGAACTGAGAATGACTTTTGCTTTTCGAGCGGGCTCAAATAGGCACACTCGAAGCGAAGACGGGAAGTGGATTGGTGGACATCTGGAGTCCAAAAGACAAAGAAGTATTTGAGATATTTCTGTCACTCGCCAGATTGACCACTGGCTCTGTGAGCCTAAAAATCAAATGCATCGAACTCAGTATTTTACAAGTTGTCTCCAAAGCCTCGAGATTTGCGCTCGAAATGGGTAGGGAGGACACGGCATTTTGTCTTGAACAGCGGTGTCAGGAACACTTGGGCTAGCCGACCCTAGATCAATGCCCGACACAACTGGCTGATTATTTTGATTATGCCAACGCTCCACGATGGCGTCTGTCTGAATCATCCATCTGCGAAAATAGCCTTGCTCATTGGCATCTACGTCATCTTTTGACATGGTATATTTCCACTTGGGTCTCCTCGGGACATTGAGCTGATCGTTCACGAGATCGTTGCCTAACTGTGCATGATCGACATCGAGGACGCATGCATCAGCAGATATAGGCCTTGTCAAGGGCAAGGTAGCAGCCAAGTGCTTCGTGGTCTCCAGGAAGTCAGGATCAAGCTTCACGAACTGTGATTGAAGCTTCCTTGCGGCCCTAGATGCGTCATCTGCTAAAAGCCTTGCATCAAGTGAATGACCAAGCTTCGGAGGTCTCCTGAAATTCTTCCTGCGCGGTTGTGCCTCAGGTGGGGCTACGTCACCACGTTTGACTGCGCGCTTCAGCTGCAGCTCAGCCTTGCGTTGCTTACCTGACCTGCGCATCTGACAAGGTTCAGAGTAGATTAATGTAGCTTGAGTGGTCCTCTGAATTCTAGTCCTTTCTGGGAAATGCCGAAAACTGACCTCGGAGTCTCACAGGGTCTCACGGTGTACCTAATTTTCAAGGCACTGTATCCTCTAATATTAAAATTTGGACATCGCATCACACTGCGGACTTGTCTACGAAGGGTTACAATCACCGATTTTCTGGAGAATGCATGACAATGGATAAGCCTCCAGCGCTCTAGCATTGGCTATGTAAGCTTTTCGCGTAATATTGCTGACGCACTGCCTTATTTGGAAGAAATGGCTTCTTGCGATAGGTTCGGGCACTTCTGAATCCGAACAACATCACCGAAGCAATTAATAAAAGAACGCGTTTGAATCATGTCGAATACCATTACCCGCAGTCCTTAATAGCGCTAGACTCGCACCACACCACACCACCACCACCACGATCACCTTAGAAATGA
>JABBWI010000473.1:0-44686 GCA_016647755.1 Suillus subluteus
TTCTCGAAATCGCATTGCGACATGACTGGATAGCCAGCGTCCAAAGCCACCAACGATGATTTCGCGTGCATTTTCCCCAAGAGTACTGAGTGAAATCGTGCAACAATCGATATTAAATGGAAGCGGGAACTTTGGGAATGGATCTGACTGCTAGGATGTCAAGATTATGTTCACATGTGATGTTGTAGGAGATACGCACCACATCCATGTTATTAGATACCAATTTCATCTGAGTGGGTGAATGGGCTGAATCTGGAGCCTCAACCGCTGCAGTAGTACTGATCTGGTCTTCGGGCGCTTCGATGCAGCCATCAACTGCATTGAGTAGGAGCTTGATATCTTCTCCTTGCCCGCATCCCTGTAATGCTCCACAGAAATCGTGTTCCCTGCATTTTTTCTTGTGATAGGCATTCCAATCGACTGTATAGCATGCTCAGGTCCATGAAGAATGAGAAAATGATAAATCACGCACGGAATACCAGTATGTCTGGACACTGGCCATTCTGCAGGCCTTCAAAGGTAACTCCACGAGTGGTTTCCAAGGCCTCGCGACAATCGTCATGAAAGCCATCAGCTGTGTGATCTAACCAGAGGTAATAGTCCAGTGCTGCAGATCTAAAGTCGCTGGACAGTGGATTTTCAGATCCTCCAGAATCCTCCAGGAATGCAATTCGTATGTCATTCAAATAATCCATGACAGACAGATAGGTATTTCGCAGGTGAGCAGCTCCATCACTGGATGAGTCTTGTAGATGCTCGACGACCTTCCTATAAAGTCCGAACTTCTTGTTCAGCGCATACAGTGGTAGGCGATAGTGGGCAGCTATCAAGAATCCTTTGCGTGACTGTCCAGTAACCTTGAGGGAGCATTCACCATCAACGTCCTGAATGGTCCCTTTGACCTTCAACAACTGCCGTGCATCATTTGCACTCCATTCACGGAAGTGACACGATGGATTCATGGGAGGAATTATGTTAATGGTTGGCCCAGACTAACAGACTTTCATATATTTGATTGCGCTGGAATCGGAACCGATCTTGCTTGTATTGCACCGGCCGATAATGAACACGACTAACTTATGTGTCATGGTAGGGTCGAATACAAGGTTTTAAAAACTATTGCTATGTAATGGAAAATTAAGCTCTTGATTCGGTGATAGTGTCAGACATGAAATGAATAACACAAGTCACAAGAGATCTACCGATCTAATTACTCAATCGGAGACGAAGAGAAGGCATTAATGTGCTGTGCTGGTAAAACACTAGATCACATCTGTCGTACAAGTCAGGCAGTAGTATCGAGGAATAATCTCATTAGCCATCGGCAGGATGGCTTGCTGCATCGTGTCCTTCCATCCCTCAGGTAGTCGTCCAAGGGTCCTCGCATCCTCCATCAGCTTGATTGACTGGATTATTAGTAACCCATTACCAACTATACCACATGAACCCCCTCGTCGAATTGGCGTTGCCAAGAGTGACATAAACTGTGGGTCAAAGTTGATATCACAAACAGGGGATGGCAGGCCCGCCTTCACATTGCTGCTGATCTGACGCCCAAGAGCTGCAACACATTTCTCATTAAACCACCGCTGACATTTCCTGCAGTATCGCTGCAAGGTCATTGGTGAAGAGAATTCAGGCGTGCATTGATGGCATCCGCAGTGCGACGCTAGCTGAGAGTTCTGTATCCATATCCATGGTCATCATGAAGACAGATGAAAGCAGAGATATCGACGTACCTTGATGTTCACTCCTTCCATGTACACGGTATTCCTGTGCTTTGAGAACTTTATCTCAATGGTCCATCGATTATACAGTGTCCTCAGTGGTATCTGAGATTGTGCGAGATCTCCTTCATTGAATGGTAAGATGGTCGCGTGATCTACCAAGCATCCACAAATGTCAATATAATGACTTGATAATACAGACATGACTATGAACATACCCTCCACGCAGCACATGTCGATCACAGAAATATGATCACTGAGAACTAGCTCATATTCACCAATGCAACTCGCAAGACTAATGAAAGCATTTGTCAGAATGGTCTCGGTGAATGTGCATGTATACACATACTCAACACCCTCATCTTCCAGGTCCACCTTCCTATAATACCATTGTATTTCGAGCCATACATCCTATCATAGAGTATTTGAATCGATGAGGTACACTGGAATTGCAAATGTACTTGCCTGAACTTGACGACAAGTCTTCAGGTAAATCTTGGACACCTTACCATACCAATATGACATCACTGGAAGACTCCCATCTTGCATTGGAACAGCCCGTTCATCTGATGGAAATATTGCAACGCTGCAGGAATTATATCAGGAGCACACCAACAATGCACAGATAAATAATTCATACTCTTCGCCTACACGGATTACCATCCGGCCATCATTCATATCATCAGAGTCTTCATGGGCATCGTAAACCCCTGTGAAGAAGACACAGGTTTAAATTAGAAGTTGAACTAGTAGGCACCCAACTGAACATACATTCCAACGAGGTGCATTTCCTCAATTTGTGAAGCTTAGGGTGATTATGGCGCATGGGGGTCAACTTCCTCCTTCCCTCTGTGCGAGATGAACAGCTGGTGATTGATGGTCTGCAGGACATAATTATGATGGCGGAACTGCAAATACTACCAAGAACGTCGAGAATTCAAAATAGGTACCATATAGCTGTTACATATGCCATAAAATTGCGTGTGTTGGACAAATGCATTAGGTAAAATGCATTACAAGGTACAAGGGTTGTCCTTACGGCATGCCAGGAAGTGTTACATCATATGATGGATTTGATCCGACCACAGTGAATTAAATGTTCATGTTCCATTCTATTGAGCCGAAACCTTAAGACACCGGAGCAATTCAGAGGCGAATGCAGAACAGGGTCAGTAAATAAATGGGGTTTGTTTATGGCGGAAGCGACCACCCATGAAATGTGCATTTTCCATTCTATTAAACCGAAACCTTAAGACACCGGAGCAATTCAGAGGCGAATGCAGAACAGGGTCAGTAAATAAATGGGGTTTGTTTATGGCGGAAGCGACCACCCATGAAATGTGCATTTTCCATTCTATTAAACCGAAACCTTCAGATACCGGAGCAATTCAGAGGCGATTGCACCACAGGGTCAGTAAATAAATGGGGATTGTGTATGGCGGAAGTGACCACTTATGAAATCTGCATTTTCCATTCTATCAAACCGAAACTTTAACATACCGAAGCAATTCAGAGGTGATTGCAGGACAGGGTCAGTAAATAAATGGGGATTTTGCATAGAGAAAGTGACCGCCAAGGCGTTCTGTTGACTCAATAATGTATGTACTTGTAGCACATGGACATTCTAGGTTACATATAATCAGGATGTTTTCAGGGTGTGGTCTGTTACTCACACAACAGCATACGGCGTCTGATGGACGAAGAGGATTCTGTCGATATTCTGCAGCAAATACTTGAATCGAGGATCCTGGATTGGAATCCACAGGGTTCGAGGATCTCAGAGACTAATGTTCAGACAGCTAAGAGGAGTGCATCTAAGGACAGATTGAATCCTGATGACAATATTGGAGTACTATCTGCAGGCATGGAAAAATGCAATATCTTGGATCAAGAGGATGTCGAGGTCAGAGAAAACAAGCCAAAGCGAGGGAGGCCAAGAAAGCGAGTTGTGCAACGTCGTGAGTCTATGAACTTAAGTCGTATTTACATGTCAAGTTGAGACTCTGGTCAAGGTGGCAAGCTGGCTACCATATTTCCGACTGATAAATCCGCTCAGAATATCCAGAATACCAATGCACATCGCATACATGCTACACTTAGCCCTGTCCCTGAGCATTTCTCACCCAATGATGTGGTCCATCATGGCCAGACATATCAACACCTCACAAGCACGATATACAATGAGGACCAGCGAAGGAAGGAGGCTGAGGATGAAGAGTTGGATACAGCTGATATCCTACAGCAGATCATGACATCTGGCATCCTGGATTGGAACCCACAGGGGTCATTGGCTGCAATGCGTATAGGAGATGATAGCTTAAACAGTGATGAAGATACAAGGGCACAGTCAATGGAAAGAGATGTGAGGAGCATAACTGAACAGAAGGATCGCTCAAAGGCACAGAAACCACGCCGTCCACGTGGACGACCAGCTAGAAAACCAACCACACATCGTAAGCTCCTATACTTGACCTCCACTCAGATCTACATGATCATGTGCATAGGAAAAAAACACAGGACAATGGTGTCCACGGATAGGATATCATCGCCCAAGGAGCTGGGAGATCATGATTCCAGACCCATCATCCGTGCTACGAGCAATCCAGTGCAGGAACACCAGCTTGAAAATGCGGTTCACTATGGAGGTGATCTATGCATGGAGGAAGGCGAACCCAGCGAACCTCCATCTACTACTAATAGGCGACATAGGGGACGTCCAAAAAAGCGCATTGTGCATCCAAGAGTTACTGGTCAGTGATGTTGGAAATCTTCATTAACCCTAAATGTGAATCACATTGAATACGCAGCATCCAAACAATCCAAACATCACATAATTCATCAACCACATTCGAGTACTGTTCCACTGGACAACTGGGACGATGAATACATAGCAAAACCAGCACACCGTAAGTATCTTACATTGTTTGACTGCTGTGAACATGTATTAATATCTTTCATAAGGGATTAAAGAGCTCTCGCCCAGGAGAATACCAGATGATGAGTACAGGCCATCTCCTCCACCGCAGGTTACTGTCCGGTCACTTTCACTTGATGTCTCACCACCTACGATACCTGAACTGACAGCCGAGGAAATTGCTTGTGAGTTCATGAATATTTATATACATAGGATAAAACACTAATTGTATTCTGCCCAATCAAAGCTCGTGCAATGGCCCAACCAGGTGTTTGGACGTCTGTTTTAGACACCTGGGCGACCCTCCAGTTGAATGAGTGGCTGGAAGCAACAGTGGCAGACTTTTATTTGTCTCATGTGTGGTATGAGCTGCTGGGCAGATCACGCATGAGGTATGTGAATATGCACACAACGATGGTGAATGAGATGGGAGATGAAGAAGTCAAGCTCTTCCGGAGGAACTATTTCATCCCTCATGATGGAATATGTCCTGTTGTCCCTGTTGGATTTGTAGTCCATCACAACAATCATTTCTTTGCAGTCATTTTCGACTATCAGCGACACAAAGCCTATGTCCTGGGTCGTCATATTTCCGATGATGCAATGGATGTCGATGGAGTGGATCCGGACGACTGGAACGAGTGGAGAGGACCGGAATATTGGAAGAGAATTGGCACCCTTCACGGCTGGAGCACAGGGGATGTCACTGATGTATCTGTGATGTCGGTGGATTGGAAGCAAAATGGAGTGGACTGTGGTCCAATCGCTTGCTCCGTGCTTGAGCAATGTCTTAACTCTGGATTAGACGAGCATGGCGACATTCCAGCATTTCAAGTTCAGTGTGGCCACAGACTGCGCATTCACATGTTGCGTGTCATTGCTGGGCGTGTCAAGCTTTGCTGTAGCGACTATTTGATGCTCCTCGACATTGCACAAGATGAATGGCAAGAGGGCGAGCTACCAGACGAGGGCGTCATCAATGCGATTCAGAATGGGCAGCACCAGGCTGAATGTCTCAAACTCCTACGGAAATTAACTGTTGTGAGTGCCACCTGCTCAACATGTCAACGTCCCATACTGCATCAGGGTGGTGAACACCCCTCACACCATGGACAGAATGAGGATGGAACTCCAGTGGATCCGGATGGGTTGGAAGCTGAATGGAGTGATGATGAGGATGCCCTTGGAATGGACCTACCTGCAGATAGAAAGGCGAAGCTTGCAAAGCTTTTTAAAGCAAACAAGCTACTTACTGGATCTCGAAATCGCAATTCTATAGTCCCTCGTGCCATTGGCACGCACATTCAACTCCAGCCGGACATGCCACCTGATGTCCAGGATACCACTGACTCACAACGCTCTGTTTCTGCCTCAGCATCTCGTAGGCGAGTAAAACACTGGCATCTTGGAAGCAACAAACGATTTCCACGTCCCACTGCCCCAGTCCCCCTGGCTGCATATGCAAGTCGGAGGTGGCTTCAGGATGACCGCATGTTCGACAGTTATGAAGGTGGACCAACGATCGAAATGTTAATGACTCCCAGGGAATCCAATCCAGCGATGACATTACAGGCCAGAGGAATCCAGATCTCGACTGCCTGGGTGGACTGGGTGGACCATGGCTACCGCATCACCCCTAGCTCATTCCACATGTTCTATCAATGTGACCCCATAGCCATCATGGATCATATCATGCCCATTGGCACACCCAACTCCTACGATCCTTCAAATCAGGTTCCAGATCGCGTAACAGGCACATACAGCCTGGGCCGGCTAGGGTCAGAGGATGGAGGACACCACACACAGGTCACAGACGTGGAAATACTATCTGCTGCTGAACTCATCGATTCTGCCCAATATGATCCCCCACTGCATGATGACTGTAGGTTCGGACACAATTCCTTTGTGCGTGGTCGCACCAGTGATCATTATGGTGATGGCCTAGCGTTATATATTGATCTCGAGCGAGATGCAGTTGCATTTTCAGAAGATGAGATAGAGACTTCAGTGGACATAGATAGCATAATCTGGACCACGAAGGTCTTCCGATGCAAGGGGTCCGTGGGTATCTATATCACTCCGCCATTTCAGACGAAACCTGGCATATTCAAGCACAATCACACTTATGTCGACATCACGATTCCACAGTCAGAAGCAGATTCCAGTATGCCTGGCGGCAGGACAGAATGGCTGTCCAAACGATTTCCGATGTCTGCCATCCCTCATGCATGTATTGGCCGCATATCCTCTGCTTCATCGACACTCAATCTATATATCGCATTCCCAAGGATGATCCATCAACACCCAGTGAATGGTCGGAGGAATCACGCTAATGCCAAAGGAGGTTTTGGACATCTTCTGGGACAGAGTGCTACTTCCATCCATAGGAGATTGCACCGATGTCAGTTTGGGCACCTTACCTTAAGCAGACGTTGGAGGAGGCACGATACAAGGCCAGAGGTAGAGATGGACGCAAAGGTGGATGGGGACCTCCGAAGACTATACCCCTGTCAGATGATGACTTTATGGAAGTTCAGAAACGCATGGAAGCTCGGATACGTGATGGAGAGGGCGAGCTCAGCATGTATGGGTCGCTGTTCTTCGTTTTAGAAGGAAAGGGAATCAAGCTGCTCACAAAGGATGGTCAGAGAGGGCGCTTTTCAGGACCAGAAGAGGCACTGCGTCGAAATCTGTCCGACCTTGACTGGCCATATATGATGAACCGGAGGCACGGTGAACTGCTGGTGGACGTTGGAATCTCATTTACACCTCACTCTCCAGATGTTCCAGTCGTAGGAGTGTGGAGACTAGACGCATTAGAAGCATCATTTGGAGCAGGAGGCTACAAGAGAGGCGAGATGCATCATCACAATACGCTTTCTAGATATGGAGCACTGCAGGCTGAGATGCAGCAGGAGAGATCTCAGCAGACCCATATCGCATTCAGGAGCACCTACAACCTCTACTACGAGTCAATCCGGACGAACAGTAACCAAGCAATGTTCGCTTCTGACAGTGACGCATACAAGCTTACCCCATCGTACATGGCTGAATGCTTCGAAATCGCAAAGATTGTCGATGGTTGTAAGGAGAAAACATATGGTGTCAGGGACGAGTATAGGGTCAGTGGACATGCAGCCAGAATAATACTGGATAATATAGAAGACAAGGTCAGTCATTCACACTGCATGTCTCATTGGCATACGAGCTGAATGTCTCTGGTGATGATTTGCATGTAGGCTAGAGAATATCTGAAGTCAGATCCAATTCTGTGGATCCCATCCAAGATATGGTTTGAGCTTATCAGGCGGCGGTGTGCGGGAGATTCAGAGAACCCAAATATCCATTGTCAAAAAGAATCCTCCAAATCTCGGTATTCTTACTGGCTTGCTAAACCACATGCTTCGTTCGACAACATCAACCCCTATCATCTATGACTTTCACGTCCGTGAATCCCTCGCCCTCCTTGAATATAGAAATGTCCTCGAGACAGCAGGGATGTTTTTCTTACAGGAATTCGATCTGGACAGTGACACCTGCCTGGAGGAGGTGCAGCAAATCGACGACGTGAATGTGCTGGCCCTCATGGGCATCAATGCAAAAGCTCAAAGGGATAGAGCAGTAGGAAGGATGGATGCTTGGCGGACTCCTGAGTCAGAGCTGGAGGACTATCCCCTTGGTCGGACACCATCATGGACTCGACTCAAGGCAGCCATTGCGAACTCACCTGCAATAATCATGAGACCATGGACATGTCTTCCAGGTTATCCAATACTCAACTATCCGTTGGGCGTTTTGATTGTCATGTTCACAAGGCACACATGGCTTATGCTGACACCCGAAGTCTTTAAAGGCATCAGACCCCACCCAAACTCACTTCAGGAGGCAATGAAGTGCTGGACGATCACTAGCATCGATGACACCCTCGCTGCAGTCTCTTTCGAAGCATGCAATGCTGGGTTGCATAACAGTACAGGTGTAACTCCCGGTCGCATGGGTCCAAGGTCAAAAACATTTGTGGACAGGTGCTCGCTATTCTTTCCTGACCATGATGCCTCCCACAAAAACAACGCTCAGTGGTCTACACTATGGGAGAGAGAGGGATATATCGCAGAGTTTCACCGGATGATGGAGACGATGGAAGAGAATCAGCAGGAATTGCTCAAGCAAGGGTTGTGTGAAGTATTTTCTGACCTGCACAGTCTTCCAGCAAGCAGTGGAAAAGTGTGGATACAAAGAATGATGCCATAGTATTCATAACGAATCCTGCATTTTACAGGATCGACTGTATTGGAAGGGGGGTGGAGAGTCAACGGAAAGCCCCAAAAGCACGTCGTACAATGAAGTTGATCAAGGGAAAGCGCATCTTTGCAGCTGACCTCATGGACTCACAGCCATTCGACACTGATGGAAATCTGAGAAGGAAGACAGAGAGGCAAAAGCGTCGGGAGATCCGCAAAAAGATGACCATGACCAAGAAAAACCAGAGGGTCCCCCCTCCCCCACGTCCTCGCAAACCCAGGCCATTTCCTATGGACACAGGAGAATTATTGGACAGAGATGAGGAAATGGATGTTGATTAGCTCACAATTTATATTGTATGTACGATGCTTGCCAACCAAGTAGACATAACAGCACCTTGATCATGCAGGCATATTCTGATATTGAGTTAAGACTTGATTGCAAACTTGGTGGTTTCAGCTAAGTATCACATCAACTGGTCCTGGTGACTGCGAGCACACCAACTATCAGCTCCAGTGAGACGAGAGGCAGGGAGCACTGGACACTGAAATATGAATATCCTTCCTTATAGCAGGGATTCACTGGGCAGAACATTCACTCCTCCTGTGTGTCGTCTCAACAAGCAGTGCTACTATTAATACATGTCACTCACTAGTCAAACAAATATCTTTCCAAGTATGTGTAGATTGACAAGATCGCTGGTACATGTTTCTATAGGAATATTTCGCAATCCAGCATCATTACAGCTTTATAACTTATGACAGTGAACTCATTTTTCATGTCACAGACATGTCATCACTGTTCTCACTAACAGAAGGTGGGATGTGATAAAGGTGAAGGTGGTGATCTCAGAACCAGAATTCACTCGTCACAGTCATCACTGTTCGATCATGATATGAAGACGGTCATCAGGACAGACAGAGATGGAGAGGAATAGTGAGAAAAGGGATAGGGGTCCAAATCATCAATCATGATTAGGCCAAGGTGGATAAACCCAAGGACCTCACATCTTGTCATGAGAAGACAAAGAGACAAGGAGCACTGGACTCAGCAATATGTATGATGTGGATGCTCGAATGTAGGATATGGAAACCAGATTGCTATCATGAGTTGCCATAGCATCTTGGTGGATTTATTGTACCCATGCTAGAAGCAGGGCAGTGACTCCCTAGGGCGTCCCAAACTCACAACAGAGGATGTATTGGAGGCATTGGCTAAGGGTCAGGAGGTATGTTCAAATCATCACCTTCTTAACGGAGCAGCAGATATCTCATGAAGCTTTGCTGAAGTTGTACTTTGAAAGGCTAAAATACATCAGCTTTGACCATGGGTTCTAACCAAACTCACAACAGAGGATGTATTGGAGGCATTGGCTAAGGGTCAGGAGGTATGTTCAAATCATCACCTTCTTAACGGAGCAGCAGATATCTCATGAAGCTTTGCTGAAGTTGTACTTTGAAAGGCTAAAATACATCAGCTTTGACCATGGGTTGGATCAGGGCGCTCAAAATGAAGTCACTCATATGACACAGGACGAAGCTGAAACTAACTACTACTACCACTACTACAATATTCTAAGCCAGGGAGCATCAACGCAAATGCGACATTGAATGCCGTGGTTGGCTCCTGAAACTGACTTTTCTCCCAGAGGGCAATATCCTTGGAGACATAATCTGTCAAGGAGGGCCAGATGGTGATGGACTAATTCATCATCAAAGTTAGCCCAGGGTGACATATGTTTGGTCAGCATGCTCCACATCCTGAGTCCAATGCTTCCTGCCTCTTCGACCTGTTCCAGCAGGACATACTGTCATGGGGAGCATAAGTGTAAATGCCATGTCGAATGCCATTGTTGCCTCTTGAAACTAGCTTTCTCACAGAGGACAATACCCTTGGTGATATAACCTGTTAATGAGGGTTTGATGATGATGGACTAATTTGTGATTAAAGTTAGCCTGGGGTGATCAACACCATGTCGAATGCTGTTGTTTCCTCTTGAAACTGGCTTTCGTTTAGTGATATAACCTGTTAATGAGGGTTTGATGGTGATGGACTAATTTGTGATCAAAGTTAGCCTAGGGTGATCAACACCATGTCGAATGCTGTTGTTGCCTCTTGAAACTGGCTTTCTCACAGAGGACAATACCCTTGGTGATATAACCTGTTAATGAGGGCTTGATGATGATGGACTAATTTATAATTAAAGTTAGCCTGGGGTGATCATGGGTGTTACGAATGATGCGAGTTCGCAACTGGAACTTGGATGGGGGCTCTTGCTAAGCCTGCTGAGACCAAAGGGCATTTGATAGCAAGAGTTCACAGCAACAATGTCATCTGTCTTGACAACAAATTTATTGACAATTAGGACGGCATGTCTCTAATTGTGCTTCTCAGCTAGCAAGACTGTTAAGCGATGAGCTCAATCTATTGCTTGGCACCAGTATACAGCGATTGATGAAGAGGATTGGCCAGTCAAGCTGTTCCATTGTAGAATCTGCAGCTGCAAGGTGAACCAAGATAGCTAGTGGTTAGCATCTAGACCGTCCTATTGGAAATGATGGAATACAACTGCATATCTGACGGAACAATGAGCAGAGAACTAATGTTCAACAACATTAAATTCACCAGTTAGCATAAGGGTTTCTCTCCATTGTGATGAGATGAATTAGATCATGATATGAAGACAGTCATCAGGACAGAGGGAGAGGGAGATAGTTAGTGAGAAAAGGGTTAGGAGTGCGAATCATCAATCATAATTAGGCCAAGGTGGATGAACCCAATGACCTCACATCTTGTCATGAGGGGACAAAGAGGCAAGGAGCACTGGACTCAGGATATGATGTGGACGCTCGTGCATGGAATGTGAAAACCAGATTGCTGTTATGAGTTGCCATGGCATATCTTGGTGGATTTATTGTACCATGTCAAGGAGGGCCGGATGGTGATGGACTAATTCATAATCAAAGTTAGCCCAGGGTGATCCTGATGGTTCTGATTTTGCCTGATTTATGTATCAACCCGAGATGTAATTCAAAACCTTTCCATACTGAGTACCCTTTGATGAGGCGGACTGATGATACTGCAGTGCACTCCTCTCAATCTCACTGATAATTCTAAAATTGCCCGATTTATGTTTCAATCTGAGATGCTATTCAAAACTAATCTATATGAAGTGCCATCTGGTGAGGCGGACTGATGATGCTATGGAGTAGGAAAATAGTATCTCTGATGATGGACAGTTATCACATTTCTCCAGCATCGATGATACCAGAATTCCTGCTTTGGCACAATTGTACCACCAACTGGCCATTGGCAGTCAACCACAGACTGAATAACATTCCAGCATTGCACATTTCCCGCTTTTGCTTATGCGAGGAGTGTCAGTGTCACTTCTTAACCCAATGATTGATTTGTTCAGATTTCATATTACTTGCCTGGCTTCAAATATGACTTGTTTCTGATATTATTTAGCCCTATGAATCTGTTGGTAACACATGTTTGATCTAAAAAAAATCATGCTCCAAAGTCATGCTACCCCCTCTATCCACCTATTACATCCAGAGACATGATTTTATATGAATACCAACGTATAATGCATAAAAGTGCATTCCCAGTGTTTTACCATCATATAAATAGATTGGAGATAATCTCAGAGTCTTTTGGGCCGATGTGAGTTAACAGTTAGACCATCATGCAGGGTGATATCAATATACAATGCCTTTCAAAGCGACAATTAATCATTATAATAATGGTTTGACCCACATAGCGGAGGGACACCAATAACAAAAGGCTTTGAAGCAAAATTTATTAGTCTTATTAGGGTCTACTATTATCATCATTAACAAAGATGCAAACAATAAAGCCTCCAGAACGACAACATCAAAAAGCTCCCAGGAGTGAAATATGCTGGCACCATTCTCGATGGCGATACCCTCATAGAAGGATGACACCAACATAAGCTCTCAGGTTTACAAGGAAAGTAAAGTAAAAAAAGTAAAAAAGCCCCCAGAACCAAAATTTGTTGGCACCATAATCAATGGTAGGACCCTCATGGAAGGGTGACACCAACATAAGTCCCCAGGTCCATAAGTAAAGTAAAGTAAAAGGTGAAAAAAGAACCCAGAAGCGAAATGTGCTGGCACCATAATCAATGGTGGTACCCCCATAGAAGGGTGAGACCAACAAAAGCATCCAGGCCCAGAAGTAAAGTGAAGTGAAGTGAAAAAACAACTCCAGAAGTGAAAAATGTTGGTACCATTATCAATGGTAGGACCCTCATGGAGGGTGACACCAACATAAGCCTCAGGTCCATAAGTAAAGTAAAAAAGAGCCCAGAAGCGGAATATGCTGGCACCATAATCAATGGTGATACTCCCATAGAAGGGTGAGACCAACAAAAGCTCTCAAGTTCACAAATAAAGTAAAGTAAAAAAAAGCCCCCAGAACCAAAATTTGTTGGCACCATAATCAATGGTAGGACCCTCATGGAAGGGTGACACCAACATAAGTCCCCAGGTCCATAAGTAAAGTAAAGTAAAAGGTGAAAAAAGAACCCAGAAGCGAAATGTGCTGGCACCATAATCAATGGTGGTACCCCCATAGAAGGGTGAGACCAACAAAAGCATCCAGGCCCAGAAGTAAAGTGAAGTGAAGTGAAAAAACAACTCCAGAAGTGAAAAATGTTGGTACCATTATCAATGGTAGGACCCTCATGGAGGGTGACACCAACATAAGCCTCAGGTCCATAAGTAAAGTAAAAAAGAGCCCAGAAGCGGAATATGCTGGCACCATAATCAATGGTGATACTCCCATAGAAGGGTGAGACCAACAAAAGCTCTCAAGTTCACAAATAAAGTAAAGTAAAAAAAAGCCCCCAGAACCAAAATTTGTTGGCACCATAATCAATGGTAGGACCCTCATGGAAGGTGACACCAACATGAGCCCCAGGTCCATCAGTAAAGTAAAAGAGCCCAGAAGCGATATGTGCTGGCACCATAATCAATGGTGGTACCCCCATAGAAGGGTGAGGCCAACAAAAGCTTCCAGGCCCAGAAGTAAAGTAAAGTAAAGTAAAGTAACAAGTAAAAAAACCCTCAGAAGCGAAAAATGTTGGTACCATAATCAATGGTAGGACCCTCATGGAGGGTGACACCAACATGAGCCCCAGGTTCATAAGTAAAGTAAAAAGTAAAAAGCAAAGATAGTGACAGGATTAAATGAGTAAGTAAGTAAGTAAGTAAATGAGTAAGTGAGTGAGAAGAAAGAAAGAGAAAATTTTTGGTTCAAGTTGACCGCATTTTTGCTTACATAATCAGTGTCAAACAAGACCACATCTTGTCATTGGAATAAACTTGATGAAATTTCGCATATTTGCATATATAAGCAGTGTCAGGTAAAGTGAGAGGAAGAAACATGATGGAATTGCACATCCTGGCTCATTATTAGAAGTAGAAATTTCATAGACATGAGATTTATCTTACCTTCAGGCTGAATAGTACAGTGATCAATGATAATACTTGCTAGACTTCCTCTGACACCCTATATACTACTATAGCACAAATGAGAGGATGGATCCATAGAAAATCCAGCGCTTCAGGCCACCATGTGGGTGTAGATACGATCATAGGCATAGTCATGGGTATGTCACCCTAAATCCTTGTCATTTGGCTCCAATTATTCTATGATGAGATTCAAAGGCAATATAACGGGAAGAATATAGAATATGGCAGACCATCCACCTCTTTTGAGACTGATTGACCTTGAACATCTCCAGTGCTGTCTTCACTACCCCTGTCATGATGCCCCACTCCAAGCTTGAGTTTTTCAGTCTTCATCTGTCTTGTCTGACTTTAACCAGGACTCTTTCTTGACATTATGAAGCCCTCTGAATGCACTGGTGATGCTCAGTTTGTCCAAAAAAATCATGTTCCAAAGTCGACCACCCATGTCATGCTGCCTTTCCCTCCAAGACTGATTTTTCTAGACTTCATATGACTCACATGGCTTGATCTTGAACTTGTTTCTGAGGTTATCGAGCCATTTGAATCGAGTGGGCATGCCCATTTCTTGTGTAAAAATCATGTTCAAAAGTTGAACACCCCTGTCATGCTGCCTCACCCTCTAAGATCGATTTTTTTTCAGCCTTCACATGACCTGCCTGGCTCAAGATAGGACTCGTTATAGAAGTTATTAAGCCTCCTGAATCTGACAGCAGCATTTGTTTGGTGCACAAAAATCATGTTCCAAAGTGATGAGTGATGAGTTATCAAGTCCTGTTGTGCTGAGGCCTTCACCCAAAGTCGATTTTTTCAGCCTTTGTGTGACTTGCATGGCTTGATCTCAGGCATATTTCTGAAGACATATACCAGTAGGAACAACAGTTTGATATGTCAAAGTCATGTTGTTGTAAAGTTGCCTGCCTATGCTCAAGCTGACCGCTTTTGCTTATGTAAGCAGTGTCACTCCTGTGATGCTGCCTCACCCAATGATTGATTTTTTGAGCTTTCATATGACTTGCTTGGCTTCAAATAGAACTTGTTTCTGGGGTTATTGAGCCATCTGAATCAGATGGGAACACTGGTTTGGTCCGAAAAAATCGTATTCCAGAGTGATGCAACTCCCTCCCCCTACCTACTGTGTCCAGAGGCATGATTCCATGTCAATACTGATGTATAAAAGGATGTTTCCAGTGTTTTTGGATCATATAAATTGATTAGAGATGGTCTCAGAGTCATCTGGGCCCGTGTGAATTGTGATGTGTCAGTTGGCCTGATACCCCCCCCACAAAGATCGATTTTTCTAGGCTTCCCATGACTTGTCAGTCCTTCAAGAGTATTCTTCCTGGTGGTTTTTGATCCCTCTGAACACGATGGTCAAGCCATATTTGTCAGCAAAAATCATGTTCTTGAGATGTGCAAGGTCCCCCTCCCCCTCCTATCTCATATATCTTGATATTGTGTGAAGACTGATATGCAAAAGGATGTTCCTAGCGTTTTACTATCACAGAAAGTGATTAGAAATGATGCTGGAGTATTCCCAGCCAATCTGAATTGAAATATGTCAATTTGCCTCATACCCCCCTACAAAGATCGATTTTTACAGACTTCCCATGACTTGCTGGTGCTCCAAAAGCATTTTTCCTGGGGGTTTTTGATCCCCCTGAACATGATGGTCAAGCCAGATTTGCCAGAAAAAATCAGGTTCTTGAGATATGCTAGGTCCCCCTCCCCCCTCCTAACTCATATATCTTGATATTATGTAAATACCGATATATCAAAGGATGTTCCTAGTGTTTTATGATCACAGAAATCGATTGGAGATGGTCCCAGAGTATTTCTAGCCTGTTTTAATTAAAATGGGTCAGTTTGCCTCATACCCACCACAAAGATCGATTTTTACAGACTTCCCATGACTTGCCAGTGCTCCAAAAGCATTTTTCCTGGGGGCTCATGATCCCTGTGAACACGATGGTCGAGCCAGATTTCCCAGAAAAAATCGCATTCTTGAGATATACAAGGTCCTCCTCCTCCCTCCTCCCTCCTATATTTTGCTGTACTTGATTTTAACTTAAAACCGATACTGTAAAGGACTGTCCTGGGGTTTTTCAAGCGTAGAAATCGATTGGTGATGATCCCAGAGCATCTGGAGGTCATCAATGGTGATATATGGTGGTAGGGCCAAAACGTCAGTAATTTGACCATATCTCCACGACCCAACCGCCGTTTTCTCTAATTCTTGGCTCATATCATTTCTAGAAGCACCCTCCATGATATGTACCAGCCCACAAAAAGAACTTTTTTCACAAGTTTGAAATCTATTTCTGAAATGACCATATAAGTGATTAGAAATGATGCTGGAGTATTCCCAGCCAATCTGAATTGAAATATGTCAATTTGCCTCATACCCCCCTACAAAGATCGATTTTTACAGACTTCCCATGACTTGCTGGTGCTCCAAAAGCATTTTTCCTGGGGGTTTTTGATCCCCCTGAACATGATGGTCAAGCCAGATTTGCCAGAAAAAATCAGGTTCTTGAGATATGCTAGGTCCCCCTCCCCCCTCCTAACTCATATATCTTGATATTATGTAAATACCGATATATCAAAGGATGTTCCTAGTGTTTTATGATCACAGAAATCGATTGGAGATGGTCCCAGAGTATTTCTAGCCTGTTTTAATTAAAATGGGTCAGTTTGCCTCATACCCACCACAAAGATCGATTTTTACAGACTTCCCATGACTTGCCAGTGCTCCAAAAGCATTTTTCCTGGGGGCTCATGATCCCTGTGAACACGATGGTCGAGCCAGATTTCCCAGAAAAAATCGCATTCTTGAGATATACAAGGTCCTCCTCCTCCCTCCTCCCTCCTATATTTTGCTGTACTTGATTTTAACTTAAAACCGATACTGTAAAGGACTGTCCTGGGGTTTTTCAAGCGTAGAAATCGATTGGTGATGATCCCAGAGCATCTGGAGGTCATCAATGGTGATATATGGTGGTAGGGCCAAAACGTCAGTAATTTGACCATATCTCCACGACCCAACCGCCGTTTTCTCTAATTCTTGGCTCATATCATTTCTAGAAGCACCCTCCATGATATGTACCAGCCCACAAAAAGAACTTTTTTCACAAGTTTGAAATCTATTTCTGAAATGACCATATAAATAGCGAGTGTTCCCTTCATTCATGAAGGACGTGATGAAAATAATTTTCTGCTTTTCATCTATGTAGATCTTTTCGTTGATATCAAGGTACGCCTTGCAGGCCATCAGAAAGCCTTTCGACTTGTCTCTATCTCCATCAAAAATGGGAGGGGTCCCGATCTTAATCTCGATTGGTTTGGAGGAAGACATCGGAGGGTTTAATGGGGGGATCGGTGGTAAGGCTCCTAGGCTAAGGGCTTTGAGCGCGGGTGTCAATGAAGTCAGCTTGAAGTGCTTCTTGGGGGACCTGGAGTTCTATCTGTCGTGATGACCAGGGTTTGTTCAATCAGTTCAGCGGATCGTTTCGAGTTTCGATACGATGCGTGATAGCAAGGTGGGTTTCAAAGAGACTTTAATCTTTTGTTACAAACTGGGATAATTCTGTCTAATAGCAACACGAATGTGTTATCAGCTAATAGACGATCAAGGCCTCCGACAAATGTCAGAGGTTCAGAGGTTCTAAGACGAGTCAAGGAGAGTGTCCTCGACTTGAATCGATGTTCTAGATGACTTAAGATTGGGGGTCTTGAGCGAACAAGTTCCAGGTAAAACCCAGTAAGATTAAAGTAAAGTAACTACATAGTACATGCCGAGTTTAAGTAGTGAATCTGAGTATGCTTTAGGGCAGGTACGTATGAGTCATAGATAGGATGAAGTCGGAATGAGTCAAAGATAAGTATACAAGAATAGAATGGTGAGTCATAGATAGGACGAAGTTGGAATGAGTCAAAGATAAGTGTACGAAGATAGATCACCTAGCGATGGCTAAGAATAGCGGTCGTGATGTAATACAAGTGCAAGAAGATAAAGTACAATGGCAATGCCGGTTTGTAGTATAGGCGTCAAGGAAAGGAAAGAAAATGATAGGGGCGTATGTTGACTGTAACAGTACCCATGCAGTAAGCTTTCAGTGCATTGTGCACTGCAGCCCCAGCGAGGGTGATGGCACTGTCAAGTTGAAGTGGATTGATGTACTTGTAGAGCCCTTTTTGCCAGACAACATCAATGATCATGTCGACAAAATATTGAGCCTCTAAAAGCCAATACTGTTCGATGTTGTCATCATGCTAAGTTAAAGAATTAAAATAAGTGGCTATGACATGCGAGAAAAAGACATACCAATTCTAATTTGTGTAAATAATTGAGATTTTTTAACAAGGTTGGGACTACTGCTGCCTTATGGGCCATCTCCTCTCCAGGTGCTAGTTAGGGTTAGCCATAGGTCCAGTGTGGTCTGAATGATAATGGCAGTGTAATCTCTGAATGACCACTGTACGTTCAACTTCAAAAGGTATCAGCGATATCAAGGGCATCATCAATGTATCAAGCACTTACCTGGCCCAATGACAGAAATTCGGGCCTTCATAACGGTGTTGTCAATGAGGGTCCCTCGTTTTCTTGATGACAATGGAACAACATCCCTTCCCTGCATCATCTCAGGACATAATTCATCCTTTGTGGCAACCTTGATAGCTTTGATGGTGGACTTATTGAGCTCTACGATGAAGACCGAGTTGGAACTGGCACTTGCACTGGTGTGGGGGTGGTTTCTGTTTCGGTTTGGGGCATGGGTGCTGGTAGTTGTGGTGCGGGTGCAGGTGCCGATGATGGCGTCAGAGGTAAATGTCAGTCGACTGGATGTGTTCTGAGTCGACCAACAGTTTGCAACATATGTAGTTCCTGTAGTTATTAAAATGGATTAATGTGTTGAAAAAAAGAAGAGAAAGACACTTACATAGATGACGCCACAACTGAACTCCCTGTGACCAACTTCTCTTTCATGTGGAATTGTGACCCCAACAATTTGGGGACCCAAGGTCCCAATGCATGTGCTGCCACACCCCACGACCATGAAGGTCAAGGTACCAGTGCATGGGACCAGAATCTTCATTGTACTGTTCATCTTGTGGTGGTGGGAGGTGTTCGTCTTGGGGTGGGAGGTATTCATTTTGGGGCATGTGATATTGATCTGGGGGAAGGGGATATTGATCTGGGGGCACATGATATTGGTCCTGGGGTGGGTGGTATTTGTCCTGGGATGGGTGGTATTGGTCTTGGGGCAGATGGTAGTCACCCTCCATTGAGTAATCCGGCGCCTGAATGCTGGCGCTAGATATTGAAATGGTGGTTGGGGATGGAATTGAGGATCTGGTTGGAAGGAAGAGCAGGATGGATTGTGATCCATGTTTGGGGGGCAGCGCAAATATTCAGGTGTTTGTGGGTGATCTTGAGGTTGGCCAAGTTGGCTTGTGATGTCGCAGCCTGAGGCGTTGAGTGATGAGTTCTTTTTTGGTCAGGGTGGAGCCTAATTTGTGTCAGGTGTGTTTGAGAATTCCAGGGTGGGGACTGACCTTTTGTTTGGTGGATGTCCTTTGTGGTTGAGAGGCTGTTCATTGTATGGCCATGGTATCTTACTATTTACCAATCACTTACTTGCCCAATGGAGCATATATTCAAACATAAAGAATCATACATGATCAGTATAAATCGGAAAGATCATACAGAAGTCTGCAGCACACAATTCAAATGCATTTGGAAGCGGCTGAAGTCAAGACCTAACACTAAGGCAGAGGATCTGCAGCAACCGATGCTACATGGAAGTGTATATGCATTTATAATGCAGCCTTGAATGGGTCAGTGAGACCAGAACCCATTTGAACTATTATGATGTTGATACCTTGGGGTAAATAATGCTCCATGATCCATATCATCTCTGGATAGGATATGACATCCTGAGAGTTCATCAAGTAGATGGACACCTTCCTCACCTCAATCAATGTGCAATGAGGCGTTCATAATATGAGGGGTCAAGTCGATGTTTCCGGGAGTGGCCACATCATTAACATCCTCTCTCTTTGTTGGACTGACATATGGAACTGCAGCGAATAGAGCAAGAACACGGTCATATATGAATAGTTGCAATGCTGCCGATGCCACAAAGTATGCTGGTACATGGACCTGGATGTCAGGGCCATAGAGAGCTGACGAGGAGAAGATGGAGCGGATTGACTTTATGTCTTTGCAAGTTTTCAGGAGCGTTTATCACAGAGACAGAAGGAGACCTTTCATTGGGATCCAAGAGTAACAGTCTAGGTATGTATTCCTGCGATCGAACAGTGTTCAGCAGTTCATATCAAAACCAAATAGTCCTTTTTACCTGAATGACAAATTGATGAAGTTGTGACATTATTACAGAGGTTTCCTCGATCTGATCTTTGTCCTCAGAATACTCTTGAAACTCTTCGAAGATCTGATACAGTGAACAACCAGATACCCATTCCTCGATCAGCCATGCCAGGCTGTAAAATCCACAATTGACTTGGAGAGGAGCCACCAATTTCATTGCACTATGCGTGGCACTCTAGGACTGCCATCGCCACACTGCCATCATTCAACCCCCCCTCCACTGAGAGTGCCACCCATGGTGCACCATAAAATACATGCTAAACCCCACAACAGTTCCTCTACAAAAAATCACACTGTGCATGGTGGCACTCTGAGACTGCTACCAATGCACACCTCCATGGTGAGAATCTAATCTTCACAAACAAATGCTACATCTGATCCTACTACATGCTAAACCCCACAACAACAGTTCCTCTATGAAAAATCACACTGCACAGTGGAACTCTGAGACCGCCATCTATGATACATGATAACCCCTCCATGCATCATTCTCTACTAAAAAAAGACCCCTGCACCACAGTGGCACTCTAGGACTGCCACCACAGCACACCTTCTCATCATACATGCTAAACACCCTCTCAAAATGACTCTGCACACAGCGGCCATCCAGGAAGGCTGCCATGTATCATCATCATACACACAACCCACTACATTTCTCTATCAAAAATTGACCCCGTGCACGGTGGCACTCTAGGACTGCCACAATGCCCACACCTTCATATAAGAATAACACAAGTTTATTCACGCGGATCTGCGGGAAACAGATACTCTCAGTCGTTGTGCGTGAATGCAAACGTCTGGGTATATTTACCTGCGGGAAACAAATACTCTACGTAGCATTAGTTTAGGTAAATATACAAGTCGAAATAAAGTCCCTTACCTCAGTCGTTGCGCGTGAATGCAAACATCTGAGGTACTAGTACGAAATCTGCATGAACTACATAGGCACAAGTGCCCTTGTGTGAGTGCATAGTAAGTGAAACTAGAACAAAAGATATATAGTACTGGTCCATGCAAACAATGGACTCAGTAAGTACAAAAAATGAGAAAACGACAAGAGTGCATAATGGGAAAACATACGTGTCACTGGACGCGTCGAACTAAGACAAGAGCCGACTATGACGCATCTCGGCTGCGTGCGCGCTTGCCTATTTCCAACACTCCCCTTCAAGCTGTACATAGTCCAAGCTGAGCGGCGAAATGCTTGACTTTGGGTGAAGGAAGAGCCTTTGTGAGGGTGTCGGCAATCATATTGGCCGTGGGGCAGAAAATCAAATGAAGCTTTCCGTCTTCAATTATCCAGCGGATGAAGTGGAATCAGACGTCGATGTGTTTGGTGCGTGCGTGGTATTGGTGATCCTTTGTTAGAGCGATCGCGGATTGGTTGTCAGAGAACAATGTGGTGGGTTCAGTGATGGGGTCGAACAGATCTCCGATGAGCGAACGTAACCAAAGGGCTTCTTTAGCGGCGTGAGTAGCAGCAACGTATTCGCTTTCAGTATTCGAAAGGGAGACAATTTCCTGGCGCTTCGACAACCAGGACACAGCGCCTCCATCTATCAGGAAAGTGTATCCTGAGACTGCGCGTCTATCTTCTGCCATGCTTCCATCTGCGTCGGCAAACCCCGTAAGTGTACCCTCTACTCCCCCATATGTCAAGTGTAGATCTTTGGTTCCAACCAAGTACCTGTAGATATGGCGAACGGCATCCCAATGAGGTTGTCCAGGATTCTGGGAGAAACGAGATACGGTTGTGACCATGTATGATATGTCGGGGTGAGTCCCGAGCAAGGCGTACATGAGGGATCCTACTGCTTCTCTATATGGTATGTGCTGCATAGCGGCATATTCTGCTCCAGTCGATGGTGATTGGTCTGAATGCAACTTGATGTGTGGCTCCATTGGGCAGGACACTGGCTTGAGTTCTTCAAGGCCGAAACAACAAACGATTGAGTCGATATAAGATAGCTGGGAAAGGGAGATGGTGCGGTGGTCACGATTTTGGGTTACTTCTATTCCAAGGAGCCAGTGCAACTCGCCTAGATCAGTGATCTCGACGTGGGGATGGATGTCGTTCTTCAACTGGGCGATGAGGTCCAGAGATGATGCAGCAAGAGTACAATCGTCAATGTGGACAACAATTATGATATGCTCACCAGTCTTCGGCTTCTTGAAGAAAACGGCTTGATCCACCTCGCACTGCGTGAATCCCAGCTTCTCTATGAGGATCTGCACTAACTTCTGGTACCAGCGTCTCCCGCTTTGTTTGAGGCCATATAGGGTTTTGCGCAAAAGACACACACGATGAGGGAACTCAGGTGAGGCGAAACCCGGCGGCTGCCGCATGTAAATGATTTCATTTCCAGTTAGCTCACCATTTAGGTAAGCACCCTTGATATCGATTTGGTGTATCTCCAGGTCGAGTTGTGCGGCCAAAGCTAGGACAGTTCAAATGGATGCCAATTTGGCGACCGGTGCATAAGTATTGAAGTAATCGACTCCAGGAACTTGCGAGAAACCCTGTGCAACAAGACGTGCCTTGTGACATACGATATTGCCGGCGGCATCCTTCTTTGCTCTAAATACCCACTTTGATCCTACTATGTTAGTGCCTGCAGGAGGATTGACTAGTTCCCAAGTCCCGGCTGTCGCAAGTGTGGTGAGTTCCTCTCTAATACCTCCTTCCCATAAAGGCCAATCAGGATGGCATTTGGCTTCGGCAAGACTAGTGGGTTCAAGTGCTTCAGCTTCCGTGGTGAATTCGACAAGCGCTAGTGAGAGCTCGGCGACATCGTCTTCTTCTTCCAGTATGGCCATAAGATGCTCTACCACTTCTTCTCCCACGAAGTGAGTTCTTTCTTCGGCTATGGCTTCTGGAGTTGGTAGTTGAACTCCTTTAGGGATAGGACCGCTTCCATCGATTATATCTTGGACCCGTTGGCTTGGTTTTCGGACTCTCTTTGCAACTATGTCGAGTATTGGCGAAGCTGATAGGATGGGGATTCTGGAATGGGGAATGGTAGTTGGAGTTTTTAGGATAGTGGCTGGTGGAGTTGGGCTAGGAGGTGAGTATGTTTGCGATGATATCATCGCATTTGGGCTCTGATCCTCTTCCTCCCCCTCGTGAGGTGTTGTCGTGACCTCCGTAGGGTCCCAATAAACATTTCTTTCAACTCCCACTGACCGTTTCGAGGGCCAATAGACCCTGTGCCCATTGCCACTAGCGTCATCGATCCCCATCCATCGCCCTTCCTCTACACATCCATCAAGCTTCGTTCCACCTTCAATACGCACCCAAACTCTAGAGCCCCAAGGCCGGACATTGCGCAAGTCTGGTTTTTTCCCGGTCGCGGCTTCAAGAGGTGTGGCACCTTCCAGGGCTTTGGTAGGCATCCTGTTCTTCAACCAGACAGCATGGCGCACAGCTTCTCCCCACAGAGCTCGAGGTAGTCCGCTCTCATGGAGCATTGCATGTACCTTTTCAAGTAAGGTGCGGTTAAGTCACTCGGCCACTCCATTGTGTTGAGGAGTATCGTGTACAGTGAGCTTGTGCGTAGTGCCAGCAGCCTTAAGATGCGTACTGAACTTGTTACCCAGGTATTCGCCACCGCGATCAGAGTGCAAGGTCTTGATGCGAGCATTCTGTTGGGTGCTGCACCAACTCTCAAAATCCTTGTATGCCTGAAAGGCTTCGTGCTTCTGCTTCAGGAGGTGCAAATAGGTAAGTCGAGTCTTGTCGTCGGTAAAACTGATGTAGTAACGACATCCTCCTAGGGTAGGAACAGGCAATGGGCCCCATAGGTCCAAGTGTACGTCTCCTCCAAACTCAACTGCGCGTTCTCCCTCACGCACTTTTGCCACAGGCTTGCGGGTCGCCTTTGCATAGATGCATGACTCGCAAAAGGTGGGTTCGCCGGACGTCATATCCACCTTGACACCGGTTATGAGGCCGTGTTCTGCTAGATGCCTGGCGGTACTGGGTGCTATGTGACCCGTACACCTATGTAACTCCATGACCGTAATGGTCTCGTCTGCTGCATGCGCACTGTCTAATCCGTGGTCGACGTGGTAGAGCCCTCGAGCATCTTTGGGAATGCTACCAATAACATTTTCAGAAGCATCTTGGATGGTGCAGGTGCCATCAGCGAAGGTGGTAGAATAGCCGAGGTCATCCAAATGGCCAATCAACACGAGTGTGTACCCCACCTCAGGTGAGTACAGAACCTCTGTGAGCCGCAACTTTGAGATGTCTACCCCATTAGGAACTTCGATGACGAGTTCACTGATGCCTGTAGCATTGAAACACTGTTTGTTAGCAGCAACGAACGGTTTAGGTGGGATGGAGGACATGGTCTCGAAATGCTCTTGGTACGGTGAGATATGGCGCGTGGTGCCAGAATCGTAAAGTTTGACGATGGCACCATTCTCGCACCCAGTGCTGACTTGGGCAGCAAGGTCTTCCTCGACGCAAGGTTCACCCAGGTCTTCGAAGGAGCCTGTGTCGCTTCCACTGCTAGGAGCTGCTGACTGGCTCTCCCAATCCTCGAAAGAGGGTAAGTCGTCCTCTTCCACCTCCGAAAACCAATCGTCATCGCTAACGACGAGATTTGATCGTTCGTCAGCATCGTCGTCAGAGGATTCTGTGGATAAGAGGGGAGGGAGTGAGCACACAGAGTCAGAGTCTGTGTCGAGCTCGGCAATGAATATGCCATCGTCTTCGTCGTCGCTGTTGTCCGCTGCCGCGTGAGCGGATCCTCTTGTCATACCAGTGCGATTCCCTGCTGACTTATCTGGCTCAGGACAGGCTGCTTTAAAGTGTTCTCGCAATCCACAGTTCCAACACGGAGGGCGTGGCCTCCCTTGCCTGTTGGAATTCGAGCCACGTCCCCTGAAACTTCCCCTACCCTTGCCTCTGGGGGCAAAGTCTGTTACTCCCAGTGCCTGGTCAGCACCACTGGACCTAGCGTTACGAGGGGGGCGTGCATCACGACTAGTGCGCCGTTCTGATTCCTCGATGATGAGGGAAATGAGGATGTCTGGTTCGATTGTCTTGGTGGTACTGTAGAGTCAGGCAGTTGCGAGTTGCCCAGACGCGAAGATTGTGAGATGGTTTGGGAGTGACTGAATAATGGTAGAGCGATAGTCCTTCTCTTCAATGTCAATGCCAACTGCTGACAGTTCATCACGTTTTGCGCGCAGTTCATCCAGAAACTGACGCATATCGTGCCCGGCAGGACACTTCATCTCAAGGAACTTGGTGCGCAAGTCCGTTTGCGCGTATGCGCCTTTCTCTGTGTACTCACAAACAATTTCTGCCCACATCGTTGCAACATCGACAAGATTGCGAACATGAAGAGCCATGGAGTCAGGAATTTGTTGGGTGAGTAAATGTTTCGCGAGGTTTTCGTTCTTCTGCCATTTTTCAGCAACAGTGACTTCTGCAGCAGTTATGGGCGAAGCAGGACGGGGGCAAGATCCATCAAAATACTTCCATAACTCCTTGGCCTCGACAGCGACTTGAAAACGCAGCGAGAAGATGGCCCAGTTGGAGCCCTTTAAGTCAAGCTTGGGCACGTTCGACGGGAGGGTGTCCGTCATCACGGAAACGGCAATGGACATCGCGAAAAACAGTATCGAGCAGCGGTGAGATGGTTCTTCTGAGGTTTTTAAAGCTGTGGGCTCATAACCTATAAGAATAACACAAGTTTATTCACGCGGATCTGCAGGAAACAGATACTCTCAGTCGTTGTGCGTGAATGCAAACGTCTGGGTATATTTACCTGCGGGAAACAGATACTCTACGTAGCATTAGTTTAGGTAAATATACAAGTCGAAATAAAGTCCCTTACCTCAGTCATTGCGCGTGAATGCAAACGTCTGAGGTACTAGTATGAAATCTGCGTGAACTAAATAGGCGCGAGTGCCCTTGTGCAAGCGCATAGTAAGTGAAACTAGAACAAAAGATATATAGTACTGGTCCATGCAAACAATGGACTCAGTAAGTACAAAAAACGAGAAAACAACAAGAGCACATAATGGGAAAACATACGTGTCACTGGACACGTCGAACTAAGACAAGAGCCAACTATGACGCGTCTCGGCTGCGTGCGTGCTTGCCTATTTCCAACACTTCAAAATATGTCACTGTTCTTGATATTGTATATGAGGTTGCATACATACAACTTTTCTTTTGACCCCCACACACAGTGGTACTCTAGGACTGCCACTGCGCATACCTTTCATTTTAATTTGGTACAAGCACAAGCTAAAATTGACCTCCACACACAGTGGCACTCTAGGACTGCCACTATGGACAGGTTTGAAATATGTCCACTATTCTTAATAATGTATAGAACATTTCTCTATCAAAAATGACCCCTCATGCAGTGGCACTCTGTCATATACCATATATCTGGGTACAGATCCGAAGATCCGGATCTCAGATCCGATCCAGATCCATTGGACATATCCGTCGTCCAGTCCACAGATCCGATCCGACCCTTGTTTCATTTCCTGTTCATATAACACTAACTATCATTCATCTCCTTTCAGTATTCCTGTACACCGGTAATCCGGTTAGCCTTTAATTCCGCTATGATTACTGATCCGCTTTAACTTATACTTCATTCCCGGTATGATTTGTGATCCGTTTGACTTACCAATACTTTGTTCACCGTTGCTTATGGTTTATTCCGTTAGCCGTAGTATATAAACCCTTGTACATACGCTGTAGCAGATCAGTTCAAATATCATCTTAGATTGCACTCATTCTGTCTGGACTCTAAAGTCCCTCTGTTATCCGTCCGGACTTGAGTACACTACTCTTGTCTACTCCGAGACTTAGGATTGAATCCAATAAGTCTACATATCCACCTCTGTCTTCGAACAGCCTTTATCTGTTAGTTTCTAGTTTGGATCCATCCCGGATTAGTCGTTACCTTATACGTCCAACATTTGGAAGCCTTACCATATCCGTTACGATACTTATACGTCCTGTTAAACACGATACCTTAGTACTCTGAAATAAGGGGCAATACTCGGGAAAGGGGCACAGCGCACGAGCTGAGGCCAAAGCCCTTCGGATCCGATACCCCTTGAGTACAGTCTTAACACACTCTAGGACTGCCACTATGCACACCTTTGATTTTCATTCACACCTCTCTAGTATGATCTTCAACATGTGTTGCTCTTTTCAACATCATTTGATTTACAACTGCCCAATGATTTCACCAACCACACTAAAAATGACCTCACACACAGTGTCACTCTAGGACTGCCATGATACACATCTTACTAAAAAATGATGTTCAGGAAATGACACACAACCTCTGAGACTGCCACCAATGCACACCTCTATGGTGAGAATCCGATCTTCATTGATTATCTATTATTGACATGTCATAAAATACAAATCCATCTCAAATGGGCATCAAGTCAAAGCAGTTCTTTTTACCAACTAGATGGTGATGTTTTGGTAGCTGTCCATGAGGTTGTTTGAGATGTTGAAGTTGGCTTTACTGATCCCCTCATATGTCCTTCAAGTAATTCCTGCCTCTTGCCTCTAGTGTCTTTGCTGACGATTTGCTTAAATGAAAACCTCTTATTGACTCAAAGAAAATTAAATGGGCATCTGAAGTTGCAGTGTTTGGATTATCTGTTGTTCATATTTGGCACTCAGTCTAATGAGTCTACTACTGTCTAGTCATTATCTTGTCGGAAGATAATGTACTCTTCATCAATTCCTGACTCCTGCATGCTTTTGAGTAAACACTCCTCTCCATTCAGAATGGAGATATGCTGCTCTGCATTCATCCTTCCCTCTACCTCACAAAGAATTCCCACTCCATTCCACCCCGTACAACTCCATGCCATCATATTTCCTCCTCCAAACTTTAGTGTACCCTTGACTTTCCTTTCTCCCAATGGTTCTCCTGCCTTTTTCCTGGCCATCTGACCCCATTTTATTGATTTTAGTCTCATCTGACCAAATCACCTTCTTCCAGTCTTCCACAGTCCAATGTTAGTGCTTTAAAGCAAAGGCTGGCCTTCTCTTCCTATGAGCTACTGAGAGAAGGGGTTTTTTCTTCTTGGTTACAGCCTTAAGATTGGCTGCCTTAAGGGTGTTTCTGACTGTTTGAGTGGAGATGGGAGTGGGGATAATGGAATTGATGAACTTGGTGGCTTGAACAGCATTTGAAGCCTAAATCATCTTAATTCGGTACCCTACCACAGGGTACCGACCTGCCTCCCCAGTTAGGCTATCCCTCCTCACAACCTATTTTTCACAACTCCAATACATCATTTGGACTCTATTTCATGTCCATTGGCACCTCTCTTTGATTTTTTTGGAGGGGTTTTTGCTTCTTTCCAAATCAATCCATCATTATGACACAACAATGTCTATTTCCTTATTGGGACTCAACCGCTCACACCTGGAACTTGAGCTGCACTATCAACTATCACGTCACCAGCTACAGAAGAACATCCAGAGCATGCGCTTGCAATCTCATCCTCCTTGAAGGGCTCCAAGGCCCATGGCCAAGGTAGCTCAGAGACTCACATCCATGTCACCATTCGCTGTTGTAGACATTCTGATCACAAAATTCAGGAGAACTCTCCGATCATTGTCAGTTCCAATGGGGCGAAGAGCCAGGAAGTCACCATCGACACTTCTGCACCTGTCTCCAGTCTAGGTGTTATCACTTTGGTGTCTACGCACACTTATCCCTTCGATCTTGTCTTTGGCCCGGAAGCAGACCAAGCCATGATCTATCATGATGTTGTTAGGCCCTATGCTAGATGAAGTCCTCATGGGTTACAACTGTATGCTGTTTGCGTATGGACAGACTGGAACTGGCAAGACGTACGTCCCTTCCTTGATCACTCATGTTATTACTGTTGACTCATTTACAGCTACATTATGCAAGGCGACCTGATGCTCACTCCAATGGGAAATCCATCCACCCAAGCAGGCAGGGTACTGAGAGTCCTGTTCCGCCTATTCCATCAATTCAAGACATCTGCTACAGACTACAGTGTCAAGATACCCTTCATCGAGCTCTACAATGAGGAGCTTTGAGACCTGCTCACAAATGAACTTTCTGCTCCTGCAGGATCTGTGCAGCCTACTGGTATGGGAAAAGGTGGCCCTGGGGATAACCTAATATTCTGAGCCAGGGTGGATGGGTCATGCTAGGACAGTGCACCTGCCAAATCTCATGGCGCCAGAGTGTGCCCCATTGGCAGCTTTGTCATGGCAAGGGATAAAACAGTCCCTTGCCATGACCAAATTTCCCCATCAAAGCTTACATGAATATTGTAAACATGATTGTCATGTGATATCAATGATTTCAGAAATTTGGGACACTTGCCAACATTGGCTGATACTATGTCCACCCCAGACCCTACCAGTGGTGAGTTGCTGTCTATCCACATTGGCACTTGTTCCTCATTGCCACTGGTCTCAATTGTATCTTCAGATCTGCAGCCCATCTGGCTCAACTGTTTGGTCTTAGGCGATGACCCCAGGTTTCACATCTTCCTGATCAAGATTGCACAGACAGAGAGTGTCGGTGACCTCAAAAAGTTAATCAAGGAAGATAAGAGGCCTGAATTCGATGCTGTTGCCACTGACTGTCTCAAACTATGAAATGTGAGTAATCTGATGCCATGATCTGATGCTGACATCTGATACTTTTGAAGGTCGACCTGCCTCTCGACAACACCCTCGACCGCAATATGTGACATGACATTGAGCACAAGCTACCACTATCACCTGTAGCCATATTGCTCAAGCTTTTCTCTAAACTACCTGAGAAAGAACACCTGCATATTGTTGTCCAAACTCCCGATGTCTTCCCTCCGCCACCACCTAGTAAGTTGTGTTGATCAACATTGTCACTCTGTCCTCTATATTGAATTAGCATTCTCAGTCCTGTCAGTTATCCCCATATTCAGCCTCAACTGTTTGGTCTTAGGTGATGACCCCAGGTTTTTCACCTTCCCAATCAAGATTGCACGGATGGAGAGTATTGGTGACCTCAAAAAGTTGATCAAGGAAGATAAGAGGCCTGAATTTGATGCCATCGCCGCTGACCATCTCCAACTATGGAATGTGAGTAATCCAATGCCTATGATCAGATACTATTGATCTGATACTCAGGAAGGTCGCCAACCTCACTGCTGATGCTGCCCTCGAGAGCAATGTGCGACGTGTCATTGAGCACAAGCTACCACTATTATCCCTGGCCAAATTGTCCAAGGTTTTCTCTAGTCTACCTGAGGAAGAACACCTGCATGTTGTTGTCCAACGGCCACCTGCCGGTGCATTATCTTTCCTCAGGATTATGGCTGAAATAATGACCGCCTTCTAGGGATCTCTCATAATCTTTTGCCACTATCACCTTCAGAATGTGCGGTACAGAAAAGCCGTGAGGCATATGCTAAAAAATTTCCTCAGGCCATCCTTCCAGTTAGGGAATTCCTTCTGTATTCAATAAGATGTTACAGGAAAATAATTCATTCACTATTGGTTGGGAGTGGCCCCGTTCAGCTGCTTCCATCATACCTACCACTCTACTCCATCCAATCTTTGGCCAGTTTATTGACGACTGCGAAAGTCATGAGCCGACAAAAGAAGATAATGACCTGGTCATGGCATTGTCAGAAGCCATGTGCAACTTTTTTGATGATGAAGATAAACGAGCTTCTAAGTTCTGGGAAATTCTGCAGGAGCATCGTATCAACCTGATTCCCTCAAAAATCCAACATACAAAATATGAGACCGACAGTGATATTCAGTACAGGGGCTTTCGTTATGCAATCCTTGAAGCCAAGAATGAGCTAGGGGCTATGCAGGCTGAACCTCACATGCAGGCCATTTCATATTACATATGGTCCACCCTGCCTTTCATGGGCACAAAGCATGGTAGATTTCCCTGCATCCTGATTACTCTCTTTGGTAAGTTTCCAAGTATCATGTAAGTGGTGATGCACTGATCACTACTACAGGGCCCCACATTGATTTTTCGGGTGCTGTTTGGATAGAGCATCTGACCATACAAGTGCTTTCAGCTGCTTTACCCCTCCTTTATCATCACACTGACACCAAAATGCATATGTTTGTCATGCACCATGTTGGTGCATTCAGAAAATCTCTTTGGTTCCTGAATGAATACTGCAAGACCATGGATTTAGATGCTAATTCCCCAACTCTTAATCCAGACCTCAATCCTGTTACCACATTTCCATTCCAGCATTCTTACACCTGCATTGAGACCTCATCGATGGTTCATTTCAGATACATCTACCAAATGGACAATACAAAGTTGATCTTTACCGCTAAAACGACAAACAAGAAGATGATCTGCGTCAAGTTTGTCCGTCGCTACTTGATGGATGTACATAAGTTGTGTGCTTCTGAGGACTTTGCTCCAGTGCTGTACGGCCTTGATTACCTGCCCGGTGGGTGGTACATGGTTGTCATGGAGTTGATTGAGAATGATTACATTTGCCTGTGGGAATGTTCTGCTCCTCACTCTCATCAAGATGAAATTGCTCAAAAACTTGAATGTCTTCATCAAAATGGTCTTGTTCATGGAGACATTCGCGACATGAACACCATGGTGAAAAAAGATGGCAGTTCTGGAATAAAGTTAGTGGATTTTGACTGGTCAGGGAAGATAGGCGAAATCTGATACCCAATGAATGTATACCGAGGGGAGCATCTCTGGAGACCTGACAGAGCAGAAGACAGACAGTTAATCATGGCTGAGCATGACATTGAGACACATTAAGATTTTTGCAAGTAGGTTAGGTTTAGTTACAGGTCGTCTACACATGTATATTCTTTGTAAATATAGTCAAATACAGGTCATCATCATCTTCAACGGAAAACTTGTGGGAAAGGACTTTACTTCATTCTGCATTAACTTCAACTTGCCAGACCTACTAGTAGATGCTAGTGACTGTTGAGTACAATATTGAGCGCAGAGATCTCACTTCAGTTTGAGGGGAAGGACTGAGATAAAAGAACATGGGTGCAAGAATTATATACCTGTCCATGTTATTGTTGACTAATATTCTGAGCCAGGGTGGACGGGTCATGCTATGATGGTGTGCCTGCTAAATCTGTGCCCCATCAGCAGCTTCGTCATGGCAAGGGATAAAACGGTCCCTTGCCATGACCAAATTTCTGAGTCAAGTGTGAAAAGAAGCGCGGTCACATGGTGCTTGGCTTTGTTAACTCCCTGCGGTCATTGCTCGAGACACTATTACTCTTGTTCTCAATGTCAGATGTACAAACTTAACTGCATTGTCTGGGACAATGATCCTCACCATACTTTTGCAGTCGACATTGCAAGCAGACTGTTTGTGACCTCAGAGAGGCCATCAAAGGCAAGAAGCCACAATTTGACCATGTTGCCACTGATAGTCTTGAGCTATGGCAGGTGAGTAATCAATACCTGAGGTTTAATGCTGATGATCTGATTATTTGGAAGGTCAACCTGCCTTTCAACGAGACGCTCAAGCACAGTCTTAGCAGTTTTACACTTGACACAAATAAATCCCTATCTCCTGTGACAAAATTGCAGAAAGTTTTCTCTAAAATACCTGAGGATGAACACCTGCATATTGTTATCCAAGGCCCACCTGCCAGTGAGTTATCTTTTGATATTGCCACCCTTTCTTCCTTACTGATCACAGTCTGACTTAGTGTCTTCTGGACCGCTCCACCTCAAACTCAACTGCATTGTCTTGGGTGATAATCCTCACCATGCATTTGAGGTAGAGATTGCACAGACAGCGAGTGTCAGTGCCCTCCAAAAGGTTATCAAGGATGCAAAGAAACCACAATTTGACCATGTTCCCGCTGATAGTCTCGAGCTAAGGCAGGTGAGTAATCGATACCTGAGGTCTAATGCTGACGATCTGATCATTGGAAGGTCAAGATCAATTTAAATGCCACACACTTACTCAAAGCAATTGGAAATGAAGGCGTTGAAGCCATTAACCAAACTGTCCGAAGTGTTTGGAAATGAAGTAGAGTGTGGATTCCAGCAAATGCTCCACAACTACGGTATTCCACTCCATGCTTCATTGGTTGGCTCAACAAAATGTACCACAGACAGACATTATTTGACCTACAAGGGACAATTTGTGCAGGTGATAGTAGAGGGGAAGAATGAGATCGGAAGTGGCTCTGCTGAGCCATTCGCAGAATCAATATTGTACTACCACAAGATTCTCAAAGAGTCAGAGACTGATATGGCGAAGCTCCAGTCTTTTCTTCCATGCATCCACATCATTGTCTTCAGTTGGTTCATTTCACCAGATTCATTGCTGAAGCCCTTTATTGACCACAACTAGGGGCATGCATTGGCTTTGCAGGCTCTGTTTTTGCAAAAAAAGGTCGAGTCTAATGTCCTGGTCCCTATCATTCCTCTGTTTTGGCATTCAAGAGACCTCAGTATGCAAGCGATGGCGGCTCGTGCTTTCAGGGCTCTCAAAATTGCCATCGGTAGACTCACAAAGCTGTACTCCTGTTCAATTCTGTTCCTCAAACCTAATGATCCATGTATTAAATGTCCTTATCCTCGGAGTTATATCAGTTCAACTGGTCACAATCAGGAATTCTCATGTGATGAGCCTCAAATCCTCAGGGATCGACTTATCTTCTTCGGGGAAACCATCGGCGATGCGGCTGGAAACAAGATATGTATCAAGTTCATCAGGCACTATTCCCCTGATGCCCACACATTCTGTGCCAGAAAGGGGCACGCTCCCAAACTTATCGCCTACAATCCTTTACCTGGTGGCTGGAATATGGTGATTATGGACGCCCTTGATATCAATAATGATTGCTTCTCGCCACGGCCTGGTTCATATCAACTGCTCAGTGAGATAGATGTTTCGGACCGCCAGCCACTGAAGGAGGCCATCACCTCTCATCCAGGAGTTACACAATGCTGGCTATGTTCATGGGGACCTTCGGGATGCCAATTTTGTTGTGGGAGACAACAAACACTTCATGCTGCTCTATTTCAATTGGGCTGTACTGATGGAGGAGACCTATTATCCTATGTATGTTAATTGGCAGGATATCCAATGTCCTGATGGTGTATCAGATGGGAAGAAGATTGTGGCAGAGCATGACTTGGATATGCTGAATTATATGTTTTATCCTGAGCAAGATGGTCGGGAGCCGGCTGCAAAGTGCCGCCATATGTCTGGTGGGGGGTCGCCCATGGCCATTTGATTCATTTGTATCACCATTTGTTGTATCACCAGAAGTCCAATTTGCTTAATACCAGTCTGTTTGTTTTTCATAAAGCTAGGAAACTCGACTTGATGGCTGAAATTCGATTGGATGGATCCCATGGCTAACTGTATCCCATGAGCTGCATCCTTTATATATAGACGAAGGTAGATATGTGTTGACTCATCTGTCAAGTCAAATCAAGGATTAGGACTTGTTTTTTTTCGTGCTGGCAGTGGGAACATTGACCGGAGAGCTTAGAGAGCACCATATGGCGCAACTGCAATTGGCCACTGAACTTTATAGATGATTAATGCTCAATGACGGGCAGAACATGCAGAGCGATGCGGATTATCAAGCTTGTCGTTATTGGCGCTTCTGGCATAGGTAAGACTTCTCTCCGTGGTCAGGTCAGTATTCCACCTTTGCTTGAGCTCTCTCATTCTACTTATCTACCACAGTACATATCAGGTCATTTTTCTACTGGCTACCATGCAACAATCAGTGCAGACTTCATAACTAAATCCCTTCCTGACCCAAAACACCAACCAAGGTCATCTCTCTTCAGATATGGGTGGGTCTCCCTCGAGCTCCGTTCATACCTAACATCCTATACCAGGGAGCACAGGGTTGCATTGGGCTTTGTGCCACTTTCTTGTAAGTCACCCAAAACTTTGAATTATCATCTTTTCTGTGTTCTTCTGTGATCATTGATTCCATCAAAGGTGGGATATGTTGCACAGGACCACTGCATCCAAACCTGTCAGGACTTGACAAAATTCATTGTAGAATGGTTGATTGATACCTAAACTAGCTATGGACAGTGAAAATGTATCTTAGACATTAATAGATAGATGAGTGGGCCTTGGCTTGCTGAGCACTATGTCAAGGCCTGATGCAGCTAGCTTGGCATCAATACTCAGACATTGCCTCTTCACACTGTTCCAATGCCATCTGCAAGGGAGCCGCACTCTTAAAAGGAAGTAAGTTATCAGCATACAAACGGCGCAGGGCTGGTGACTTGCAGGAAAAAAAACAGTCTATCCTGCCCCAGCCGGGAGGACATTTACACTATCCATCGTATTCATTGCAGGGACCAAATTGTCCGCAGGTGAATGCTGGAAGAAGACAATTAAAGCAAGGTGGGCACTTTTCTGAGTTAGAGAGACAAAATGGTCAACAAGTGAGCCAAATAAACGTGGAAGACATACCTATGGAGGGAGAAGACGCAGATATAATTTCCATGTGAAGGTCTAGTGGACAGGGGACCATAGCCAACAACTCAGATATATAGGTTGACCACTCTCCCTCTATCACAAATAGTTAATCTATGAATATATGATTGAAGCTGTGATCATTTTACCCGGTTTTCTTAAACAAACCTTGGTAGAAAGCATGTGCTCTCCGAATAATCAATAATGCATTTGACATGGCAGCATGAAGAAAATGATCTCACCTTGTAATTGTAGCTCATAGTAGGCTCGCATGCAATCACATACTGTGTTGACATCAAACTCTAGCACAAGGTGTGAAATGTTTGACAAACCAGAGTGATGCCAGCTCTTCCCATACTTGTAGCAACACGGAGCAGGTCAATTTTTTGGCATTAGCAGCTGATCCATTATGACTGAAGAACAAAAGTATGATTTATGAAGTGGACACCCTTCAGGGAAGGCATCTCCGTCATCTCAAATTCCATGTGGAGGTGAATCGGTGATCAGCACTACAACTTTTGTCACTTCATCCCTCCAGTCGGCCTTGCAGGCAGTGGACAAAGCATCGCTTTGAGAATCAGGCTCATCTCCATTGCCTTTCACTGTTAAGCTGGCTAAATTAGACACAAAACTTCCAAAATCAGACGTGAAAGGGTATTCCTGGATGATGAAGCTGTGTTCTTGAGGAGGATAGTTGCGGAAGGCAATAAGACCAAGTCTGAGATCTTCTGGAGCAAGTTTTCCCCCAGATAAAAGAGTATTACAAATCTGGATGATCCCGTTGTGTGCAGTGTTGATATACTGCTGTCGACTCCCTGTAGCATCTTGGAGGAACATAATATCCCTGAGTCGAATTTATGATCAGTACCATGCAGCTTTCACATAACAAAGTGATCCTCACAGTGGCGCGTTGGTGTGATACACCCCACTGGAAGTACATCACGAAATCGGGCTGGCAATGTTTTTCATAGATATTTTTAGCAAAATCATACCAAGTATCCACAAATTATATCCAAATACAAAGCAATATCTAAGTGCAAACATCATGACACCAAAAGACAATAAACCTGTAATTCCGATCAAGACATGTATGCCTCACAACTGTGATGGTTATAGATAAATCAATGAAGGGGGGCTGGCATCTCTCCTGAAGAATGGACATCTGCTGCCTGAGCTTGAATTCATGATGGTCATTTGCAATGCTAACCAGTTGGCCATCTGGAGTTGCAATATTCTTGTCATAGGTGTGAAAAGTTACAATATCTGTGTAACAATTATGGAGGATGGTCATTTACTGCCTAAGCTTGAATTTGTGACAGTTGTTTGCAATGTCAACCAGTCGGCAATCTAGAATTGCAATATTCTCATCATAGGTGCAAAAATTTACAATATCTGTATAACAATTGTGCAGTATGGTCATTTGTTGCCTGAGCCCCAGTGAAAATCAACAGGGGGGAGGGATATGTATCATATAGACATCGATCAAGCTATAGACTGTATTGATTCATTTAGAAGTCTTCGGAAAAAACAGGCACTTTTCGAGATGAGATTCTCACTTGGGTGAGATGAATTCATGCATCAAAAAGGTTTTTATTTAGCTGGAAGGATATGACAAAACTAAGTAAAAAGCAGTGTATACCGCACTCAGCTGCTATCCAAAGGAAGGATGAGAGAATGACTTTATTCACCTAAGTAAAAAGTGGTGTATACCGCACTACTACATAGTCAGATATAAAGTAAAAATTAATGACAGTAAGTGCATACCTCAGCCGCTATCCAAAGGAAGGATGAGAGAACAACTGAGGGAAAAATACATGACAAGGGTCCATTATATGATAGGAACGAGCTTGCTAAGATACCATGAGGCTTGCTTAAGAAATCCCTAACCTCTCCACTATTACATGTACACCCGAACACCTCCGAAGTGCACTCAAGCGTGTGCATGCCAAGTGCATGTGCAGCAATGCGAAAGTGTGCTTAAGTGCATTGAAGTGCATTGCAGTGCGATGGAGCACATTAAGAAGCACAAAGCATGATGAAGTGCGTATGTACACAATGAAGGCACAGAGTGTGCTTTCAAGGGTGAGCTCATCTGGTTTTGTCAGGATACACAGCTAACGCAATAGAATGAGTATTGATGGGAATCACTATGAATGGGTGTTATTATGGTAATACAGGGTAGGGTATCTGCTGCTTGTCTGGGTTGCCAGCCATCCTGCTTCACACCATACCATCTACAAGAGCTGCTATCCATGCTCCTCACATCCACTCACTGGCAATATACCTTGGGTCCATAGACCACAGACATAGAGACTATTTGGACCTAAGACAATCAGGAACCATGAGCGTTGTTCTAGAGAACGATCAGAGAAAGAGTCTCACATGACTACTAACCTCGACTCGAATTTCATCACTGTTGTTTGCTGGCCCCAACTGTTGCACTTGCGCTTGAAATCTGCTTATGGGTGTGATCAAATTAAATGGAACTACCCAGTCTTCACATTCTTTTTGCTGGAAATGAGTTATTTTGCAAAACTATGTGGAAGACCTGACTTACATGTTTGCAAGCTAGAGGGAGGGAGCGCAGTGTGTCACACATAGTTGAAGACTTGAGTTTTGTGTCATGGAGAGCCTAAGTCAATAATTCAGTTGATTGACCGTAGAATCGTGCGGATGACTTCCCTTCAACAAATTTGGTGCTCCGTCAACAACATGTCGCCAAAGAAATGAAAACTGTTCATGACTGCAAATTTGAGGGTGAAGACAAATTTCTTCTTTGCATGCTTCAAGTGCTTCTACCACTTGGCCCACAAGAACAAGTTGCTCCTTGGGAGAAAACCTTTATAAGACAGGTTTCCCCATCAGAAATGTACAGTAAAATCGTAACAACACAACAGGAGAAGCAACTTGTTTTTGAATGGTGACAAAGTGCACCAAAGATATGTATAAATCAATGGTCTTGATGGATCTCAAGTTGCTCAATTTCACGGTAAGAGAAGACCTTGCCTTGTCGATAAGTACATGAAGAAGGTCCATTCCGCGTGCAGACCCTGGTCTATAGCAAGGCATCATCAGAAGAGGGTCCTTTATGATCACTTCAATGTTGAGTGTTTCCAGCCTTCTAATAGCCTGTCAACAAGTCAGCCTTGCAAAACAGTGAAAAGCTGCACCAAATTACTGTCAGAAGTTGCACACCAAAACATTTTCTGTATCAGTACCCAGTGTTTTGGGGTATTTCTGAATGATGAATAATTGCCAGCACTGTGGCATAGAAGGTGCCAAATAGAACACAATCTGATGTCAGGGTCAGTGCCACAAGCGCACAGAACTCTTTCAGACCACCAACTTTGCTTTTTGCTCACACAGAGAAGACTGTGATCTTGAGCACGTAATCACATAAGATCACATTACCACTGTTTTCAATGGCTTCCATTACTACTTTGCCAGCAGGTTTCATCTGGTCATGCCACCTGCCGGGAGACAACAGATGAGGGTGGTTAAACACTGCAGCCACAAGATGCAGAGGCTTATCAAAGCCAACCGTGCACACAAAGAAGGGCAAACCTTCGGTAGGACTAGTTTGATCCAAAGGAATCTCAAGGTAATGCAAGACTGGGAGAGCATGCATGAATGTAAGGATGGATGATGATAAGATCACAATGCTGAGCTTCAAGTTGGAACCAAGTGCGTGAGCTGAAAAGAACAAGCAATTAATGGACGATAGGCTTCTTGGAATCTTCTGAAGAACTCGGTGAAGGCAGCTTTGAATCACCAACCATGAAGGATGACCATCTGCATCCATCAATATCCCTAATCCCAGGGGTCACAATATCCTCATCATCCTTCTTGCATTTCTCATCGATGACCGACCTGAAGCATACATTGTTGGGCTGCAGTCCACGCATGGCACCCTCAGCAATGTCCTTAAGAAGGTAACCATTAAGTGTGACGTTGAAAGCGAGGACAAGAACAACCCACTCTAACAGAACAGGGTCGCCAACCAGTGCCATCAAACCAGTCATGAAGTTCTTGATCGCCTCAGTAGATCTGAATAGTGCACAGGGACAAACTAAACCTGGTGGCCTGACGCAAATGTACGAGGGCGGAGCAATCTTGACAAGGAGGTTGACAGGTGCAGATACATTGGCCTCTGCTTCTACCTGAACAGTCATGTCAATAGCAGTAAGGTTGGCGAGCACACTAGCAATGGCATGAGAGGTAAGGTTGACTTTGTGTGACACTGAGTAGTCGGTTCTTGCAGAGTATTTCAAGGTCTGAGTCTGGTATCTCGAAATGGTCGCGGGAGCATACTAGGTATGAAGTTGAGAATGTGTAGTGTCAGGAAGGATGTGATCTATTCAATTAGACATCAATGTGACAGGAAAGGATGTCAGAGGCAGCAGTGGCATATGAGAAGAAGCTTCAGACGTGCAAGGGTATTCTCTTCCTTACTTCTGGTGGTGGGCTGTTCTTCTGCCTGAGCATAGAACCCTTGACACCCAATAGGGTCTCTGGCAGCTGACAGCTAAGGCTGGCATCTTGGACTTGGGGAGGTGTGCAGACATGTAAACATACACAAACACTGAACAATGAAAATTTCTGTTTGAGCCTGAGTCATTGTGACAAGCAGTAGTACTATATTCCATATTCCAAAGGTAAAGGTTGATGACAACAACAATTGAATGTACAAGTACAAGTATGAGAGTGGATGAGAGCTGTGTGATAAAGTTTAAATCACGACTGCTTCAGGTTGAGGTTGGAAATAGGAAACAGGGCAAGACATGTCTGAAAATGACCTATAACATCTAAAGCCTCCATTGTTTGGTAGGGCATGCTGGTGAGTCTGGGTTGATGGATTAGTATTGATGTCCTTGACATCGTCCAAAACTTTTGCTCTCTTTTCCTTCCCAACCACAACATGTCGCGGAGTTTTCCTCTTTGGGGCGAAATCAAGTACATTTGCATTCTGTTACAGTCACCCTATTCTTTTTCTCATACTTACTGCAGACATCTTATGGCTATGCTTCTTCTGCTTCCTTTTCACCATCATGTTCACCGCCTTCATCCCTGACTCAATACTTTTCCCATGAACCTTCCTTTCTTAGCTATAGTTCCCCTTTGCCCAGACTGGTCCATGCATACTTCTTTTATGTATATAAGACCCTAGTTACTGCTTGTATTTTCTCCAACTTGAATCTACTTGGTTCTCTTCGATAACTTGAACTCTGGCTCCTTGGGAAGGAGGCTAGCCATTTGTCCCAGAACTCTAGATTCCACGGGAGTCTAGACAATCGCTCCTGAGGGAGGTGTAGAACTCGATAAGGCTTGTCCTTAGTCGACCTAGATCATTAATTCCTTTATTGGAAACGACTCTATCCAAGTTTGTAACACATTCCTGAATGTAAGCCTCAATGAGTAATATGAAGCAGTGTAGAGAGGACACCAACGTGATGAAAGGTAACTCCTTTATCATCTGTGTGAAGGCCGCAAACTCCATTGGGTTTGAATACATCGTGCTAAGCACACACATAATGTCACCATTCATGTTCACATGCGTCTTGAAGGAGGCAATAGCTGTCTTTCCATCGAATTCTACCAAGAGAATGAGCATCGTTTGGTACAACTGAAACATTGTTATTATGTGAGAAAGGACGAAGGGAGATGGAATCGCCAATGTCATGAGGTTACAGATGGGATCTAGTGCTAAGCATCCAGATAGGGTGCAGATCTCTTTGACAAACAAGTATGCTATCCTCCCACTATCATGTTCACTCATCAGCTCTTCAATCAGGACAAATAATGCTGCCCAGGTCAGTTCCTTGAATACCTGTTTCCCTGTAAGTTTGGCAAGAACATTTTGCAACTAAGCGAGGCAAGGATTAAGAATTAATAAATAAGGGGGCCCAAACATAAGTCTTCTGCTTACCTCCTGGATATCCTCGTTAAAGCATTTAACAAACACAATAATAGTCTCTTTCCTATGATCTAGTGATTCATTGCAGAAGTTTGTGAGGTGTGTCAAGGAGGTTTTCACAACCTTGTGCAGCTCAGCCTTTCCGTTATCGAAAGTTTGAAGCATCTGCTCAGATGGGTTAGGAGTGAGCAGGCAAGGACAAGGACAAGGACAAGGGAAGGCGCACAGTAGTGCACATGGTTGGCCACCCGATACTAGGGCCGTTCCTCATGGTCACTGACCAAACTATAAGTTAATGACTCAAAGAATAAAAGTAGCACATGGCTGATCAAGAATCTGTGCATAAGTTTTCCCATCAAGACGTAAAGCAGTAAGAAAACTGATAGTAATGAGGCGGTGCATTTCCACTGCGGAGATCCTGAATGGATTTCCATGTAGCCCAACCCACAGACTATCCAAGAAGAGAGCCTTTGTGAGCCTCATGCGCTGTGACCAGGCCGTGGTTGGAATCTTATGATTTAGTTTCTTCTTGTCAGTGTTGAGCAAGTTCCCCCATAGATCGGTCGAGTCCCTCCAAGCTAGATCTGGATATGCATCCAAATCACTACTGCTGGGGACTAGAGGGAAAGTTGAGGCATTGTACTGTTGGTCTAGATCATCTGCGATGGCTGAGTCACCATTACCACTGGCAGAGACAGCAGAAGATAGTGGCCAGTCAATGTTGCTAAATTTGAACATGCCTGAGAGGGACGCAGACTGGGCATCATATGATTGCAGGGATGCAAGCTCTATGTCTGGACCTTCAGAGGATATTAAGTGCGTGGTGGCTGAGGTGGTGGGCAGGAGGGGGTGAAGCAAGTTTGTCACAAGTCCATCTGTCAATGAGGTCATGGAAGATATATCATCACATTTTGCAGTAACATATCTCCGTATTATACGAGTGAATAGACGTGCATAATATCCCATATGATATGGGCCAGCAGACCATGGGCCGAAGGTAGATATATCCTCGACTGTGATGGATGGGCTGGGAGTGTTATTATTCCCAATGGAGACGGGTGGGCCCAGGTGGGGAATATGTAAAGTAGATGGGTGGGCTGATGGACGTGAATTTTCAATAGATGGATCAGCCGAGGTAGTTGGATATTATGTAGGTGGGTGTACCAAGGTAGATAGATATCAAATAGCCAGGTATATCAAGGGTGCTTGTTATCACATAGATGGGTGGGCCCAGATATATATTATATTAGACGGGTGGGCCAACAAATTAATATTATTTTGTAGATGGGTGAGCCGAGGGAGCGGTGAAAGATTTATTATATATGGGGTGGGCCAACAGTAGACATATATTGCATAGACGGGTAGGCTGATGTGGGGGTATATAATATAGACGGGTGGGCCCAGGAGAATGATAATTGTAGACATGATGGAGCTCAGCTAGTTGTAGATTTGCTAGCTCCCATTGCTCAAAAAAGCATAAAGCTTGATGGGATTTGGCGTACTAATCAACAGTGGTTCACACCAAGCTCGGAAAATGATGTCCTAACTCCTGGATGCATTAATTTATCTCCAGTGTGGTTTCACCAGGGGCATGAGGTAGGATCTGATGAGATGGTGATCTCAGTAGTTAAACTCACCAATCCCATAGAATCAGTCCGATCCAGAGGTATCTGCATCATTGAAGGGACCATCCTCTGAGAACATCCTCAGAGCCATTGTGAGGCTGGCAGCCATTGCCACAGCGGCACTCAGGGTGATGCATCCTGAGCAGTACTGGGCAGGGTTGCAAGCCTCGGAGAAAAGGCACGAAGCAAGGAACTGCCAAAGATGTCAGAGACTCTCCAGTACTGGGCAATGGTGTTTAACAGCCTCACCGTTGTATGCAATCGGGAAACCCTGAATCATCGAGACCCCCCATTGATTTCTGAATGCTTCAATATTCTCACTAGCATGGGGAATTATTCCAATGCTCAGATGAGTATTCCAAGCCTTCAGCTGGAGTTCAGGTACGATCTGGGGTGCATGATTGCATTTTCAGGAAGGATTGTCAGACATGGGGTTCATGCAGTGGAAGGGGATCGGATTGCCTGGGCATGGTATATGAGGGATGCTGTTCATATTTATGCCGGGATTCCGTCATGTGGATGGGCAAGGTTGGATTGGAAGAAGTAGAAAAGGTAGTTACCCGTGTTAGTACCCACCTTCAAATACATGATATTAGATATCATGCACTCCATACTTGACACTCTCAGGGGCCCGTCAGAATTTAGATCATTTCAAATGGATGTGATTTGAGTGAGATATGAGCAAAATACTATATACTGGGTGAATTTTGGCATCAGAGGTTCAATGCTTTCGGGCATTGACATGCAGATAGCCCTCGATCTCAGGGGTGTGACAAAATTCAGATTGTCTGAAACAGATATAATTTGAGTGGGATATATGCAAAATACCATATACTGACTACCAAGTCCTGAGTACCAAGTCCTGAGTGCTGAGTGCTGAGTGCTGAGTTCCAAGTGCCGAGTT
>JABBWI010000474.1:0-44496 GCA_016647755.1 Suillus subluteus
GAGGAAGTTGCAGGACGCAGATATTGACATCAGTTATGTATGTCATTTGGTCCGCAAAATTGGCATCACATTTCTCAAGGACTTTCCTACTGGTAGTAAGCCTCAAAAATGTTGTCACAAATCTGCTAGTCAGGTTGGTTGTGATACGCTCAGCCCAGAAGTAGACTTGGCTCTTCCATTGCCATTGGCAGCTAATTGTACTTTGTTAAATTTATTCAACCGCTCATATTGACTTATTTTCTATGAAGTAGATACAGAATCTGTGAGCATGACACAGAGCTGAGTCAACACTCAATTCTGAGGTGGCGCCCAATTCCTTCATTGTGATATTCTTCTGGCACAACATACTGGCATTAATACAGTATCATACTGTTCTGACTTGATACTACTATCCTATCTACCATATTAGCAGTCGCAGCAGTACATACTTTGAATTTATGTTTGTTTCAAGTTATTCTTCAATGGTCAAACTTAAGTTAAGAGCTGCCAGTGGTACTACTAGTACTACTCGGTTGCTCACTGTAGCGTGCTGTGTGATGCTATGTCACACTGCAGAAGTCTATTATATGTACTGTATGTCATCATTACAGTTTACACGGTTACTGCACATCACTACAGGTGCCTGCAACTGCTGTAAGATGCTGTAAGCTGCTGTAAGTTGCCACGGTAGCTATGCTAAATTTAGTGTTTTGCTGATGGACCGTAGATACTGCTCGGCCAGTGTTGTAGGACCAGTGCTGAATTGCACGCCTTTCTCTTTGACCACCATCTGGTCAGACTTTTCCCACACTTTTTCAAGCAGGCAAACTCCTGCCTGCTCTCATGATTAACAATCCTGCATTACCATCTCCTGTAATACCTGGTCCTAATGAGACCAGTACCACCCACCTCATGGAGATAATTGAGGTCAACCTCTTCATAGATGTCAACTCCTTGTCAGCAAACATTGTTTTAGCTACCAAAAGTCCTGACGGACTAATTGATTGGATCAAACTCAAGCCCAAGTTCCATGGCTCCATTGTAAAATGTGTTCTTTGACTCATCTCAAAACACGCAGCAAAATCCAAGATAGCTCCCACAAAAGAAGCCTTATTCCAATTCCTCATCAATCTCCTTAATGGCAGAGCTACATGTAATGCCTTCTTCTGTGAAACGAAGACTGCCACGGTCCTGAAATGTGCTAACAGGGAGAAAAAGTAAGGGCACAGAGAAGTTGAAAGTGCAAGTCGAAAACACAGAGAAGTCAGAAGTTAACTTGAATGCCAACAGTGTGGAGGTGAAGAAGACACCACCAGACTTGAACCCAGCCATTGCAACTGCCACCTCACTGACTCGGACTCCCACTCAAGTTAATCACCCTCCCGATCTGGAGGTGTTCCCACAACCACAAGTACCTGTGGTCAACCATGAACCAGAGATGATGAAAAGCAGATGTCCAGGGATCCAGAATCACCCAGCATGCAAGGAATGCCATACCAGGCCAGCTGCTGGTATCAAGCTTAACTGCTATCCCAAATGCACAGTGCACTGCTTCCACAGAAATAGAGATACATACATTGATGGATACACCAACTACACTTGCTATTGTGCTGAAGATTACGACCAGAGACATACCCCCAGCAGCATATGACTAAGCTTCACACTCACACCCCAGATATTCGGTGATGTCACCCCGCCAGAGAAGAAGCAACAGTGAGATGAGAGGAAAGAAGAACAAGGGAAGGGAAGAGGAAGACCCCAAAACACCATGCATCACTAACCTCATGCCTTAAGACAGCATCACCATCCCTGCCCAAGCACAGACCATTGCAGAGCATCGACACACCAAGGACAAAGCATATATAATAGAATAGCATAAGTACCGCATGTAGTGTCCACCATATGGCCCCGCTCCAGAGGACAATAAACAAGGATCCAAAAAAAAAGGACCAGTGCTGGCCAGATCCCTAGTGAGTGGTCAGAGGACTGTAGATACTGCCTGGCTGGTGTTGTAGGACCAGTGCTGGCCAGATCCCCAATGAGGGGTCAGTGGACCATAGATACTGCCCAGCCAGTGCTGTAGGACCAGTGCTGGCCAGATCCCAAATAAACAAGTGGGGGGCTGTAGATAGTGACCAGCCAGAGTGGTAGGAGCAGTGCCTTGAGAGGGTGGAGGGTGGTATGCACTGTCTGGCCAGATCTGTAGGACAAGTGCTGGCCAGATTTAGGACCAGTGCTGGCCAGACCTGTATGACCCGCACTGGCCAGAGGCAGCAGGTCTGTAGATACTGTCCAGCCAGACATGTAGGACTAATGCTGGCCAGACCCCCTTGAGAAAGTGAAGGGCTGTATACTATACTGACAAGCCAGAGCTGCAGAATCTGTGCTGGCCAGATTCCAGGAGCAAGGCTGTTCTACGACTGTTTGGCATGTCTGGGGTACATGTTCTATGTAGGGTTTTGACTGAACTATGTGTCTGTGACTCTCTGATTGCAATAAAATGTGACCAAGTCCCCCGAGTATGGAACTGGGGGACTCCGCTTGCCTACAAACATGAGACCTATCCTAAGTAGTGTTGCCGCAGGTTTGGCTAGCGCCGGCTAAAGCCGGTTCTGATTCACTGGTTTAACCGGAACTTCAAAGTCAGACTGCTTACATAATATCGACTCGGTCCGGCTGATGCAACCACGGTAAGTGCTTTAAACTGGCTCAGACTGATAATTTTAGCTTGATTTAAATTTAGAAATAGAAATTTACAATTAATTAAAAATAGATTATAATTTGAGATTATCGAAGATCAAACTATCTACGCACGATCGATAAGCGCTAAATGGCTCCCCAAGATCCAGTGAGTCGTTATGTCGTTAGCGTGTGATCAAAAACTAATGAAAAGTAGGAAATGTGCTGCGTTTCTCCCCCACGGCAGCTACATGAGCCACGCACGACGAAGAAACAGCAAAAGAGCACGGGTACCGTGGAGGACGAGGTGGCGGCGTTGGCTCTTGAAGATGAAGGGTATGGGGATCGTTGCAGGTGGTAGAACCGGGTGCTAATATTTTTGATGTAGGGGGTAGAAGAGACGCAGACAGAAGGCGGTAGCGGAGCTGGATGTTCAATTGGCTGAGGATCAGGATGGATGCCGTTGATGATGCCGTTTGGCTGCTCCTGGGTGACCTGCGTCGATTACATCGTTTTCGCCTTGTATGGCTCAGACAGGAGGTCAAGAATGTATGGCAACAGAATGGAAGAGCACGTACGATCATCCAAGCCACCGACTTCATCGAAGGTGACATTGGTATTCACTCCCAATGGGTCTGCGTCAGCCAACGCTGCGAACAGATAAGTTTGAGAAGATTTGCAAGCAACAACGGCAATCACCTGCATCGCCAATTTTACCCAGGTTTGAAGGGGTGCCAGCAGCAGCAGCAGCAGCAAGGTCGCCTGGTAGTAGACCGGCGCCACCTGCGGAAATAGGGCCTCCGGCACCAAAAACCCCAGCACCTCCAAAAGGTTTACGGGGTGTTCGAGTTGGAAAGTCGGAATCCTGGCATGAAAGTGCATCAGCTAATTTCTGAGTGTGGCAAAACAAATATCATGACGCACCGAATCATCTGCTGGGGCCATGCCCATCCATCTGCTCAGTTCAGCACCAGAAGCACTCCATCCTGGACCACGCTTTCGATTACCACCACCTCGGCCACCAGCCTGACGCGGTTTGGCTTGTCTCCTCCAGCGCTGGTGGAATGGCATAGTTGATTCTGGTACGCTGTTGTAGTGAGTACGGCCGACCATTCGGCTGCAATCTGGTGACATTTGGGGGTTGCCAGCTAGTGTTGAGGTGAGCCCCAGCTCCGCCATGATAGTTGGCAATGTTCTACAGTGCTTATAATATTAGTGTTCGCTCTGATTTCGCTGTACAAATTAAGCTGACCATTAACAAGGGAGCATACGACGCAGCGAGGACGATGTCACTGTTACGCTCTAGACCAGTCATGAATGCAGCTTCTGCCGAAGATCCTATCCTGGTGTCAGGTACGATTCATGGCCACGAGAGAGCACGCACCCTGCATATCAGGGTATACGAGGCGACCGTTGGCAGGTGCCGAAGATATCGCTGGCGTTGGTCGATACAACGGCATATTCACCCTCAAAATAGTAAGTGCCATTGCGCTTTCGGTTGTATCACAGTCAGCTTCCCAGTATGACGCGATGCAAATGTAGAGCGTACGAATTTCGAAAGAATCGTAGTAGAATGCATTTTCTGCGAACCAGCCAGGTGTCTGGTACACGTGATTGTCATACTGCTTTGGGATGGGATCGAGGATGGGATCGAAGGGGTACGAGGTCGCGATAAACTCTACCAAGAAATGCCTCAGTCAGAGGCAAGCTCCTGCGCAAATATTGCAGCGCTCACTCAGCTGAGGGAACGTAGCCGTCAAGTTGCCCACGAAGTCTCTCCAGCGGTAGATATACCTTGTAGCGTATCATCGACATGCTCATTCATCATTAGTTAAGGTCAAAAACTTACGATTCCGATGCAAAGAAGTCTTCATTGCCAATCTCGACATATTGCAAAGGGAATGGTTCTGGGTGGCCAAGAGATGCACGCAGGGCAGCTGGTTCACTCGTGGCGGGGTTCCCGATGACAAAGTTGATCTGGTCGATTGCCTGTTGGATGTATGGTGTGAGCTCGTTCTCAGGGAGGCTGGCCCCGTTGAGCGAGTACCCTGTGTGTGAAGTCAGCATACAAATGATATGGAATGCACGACTGTTATATACCTGCCCATACAGCCATAATGGGCTCCATTTCCATATCTTCGCACAGATACATATACTCGAGAAGACCTAGACCGCTGAGAAAAAGGGAGGGCATTTTGTTATTGATGGCAGAGTCAAGTCACTAGAATGGTACGAACTCGGTGTTGATGTATCCCCAGTCACCCACACGTCCTGGACGGTCAATTAGTTTGCCTACTGTTGCGTTCCATTGCCAGCGTGTAGAAAAGCTTTGGCCCTGGCGTTGTATCAATGATAAGAGTCCACAAATGGCAGCAACCCAGCTGTCCATTAGGACTGCCTGGTCGGCGCGAATCTGCTCGCAGACTGCGCAAGGTGGCCAACTAGTAGCAATGAAATCAATAAGCTATTTTGTTGACGTCACGAGAAATAACTGACCAATCCTGTTGGCGTGCCACCGAAGGCTAGAACGCACGATGCTGTCGCAGGCTGTGTTCGATCGAGAAGCTCTGTGTTTGCGCTAATTAAACATGATGAGTGACATACTTAATTTAGTGATTAACACGTCAGTACCTTTTGCGGCTTGAGCTTATGTGGACGGGGCTTCTCAGGCTGGGGGTATTGAAGTGCTGTAGGAGGGGGAGGTATGAGTCGACTGGCATATTTCGTGACCAGTATCAGAGGCTCTAGCCAGGAGGCAGCGGCCTTTGTCTTTTGACCTACGCGTTAGTGGGGTAGGATCGATGACCGGACGGGTGCTAATCCATCAATTTCATCAAAGAAGATGATACTCAGTTGGCAGTTACGTGCTTCCTCGAACAGAAGACGAAGTTGGCGTTCAGCCTCACCGACCCATTTCGACAGGCAGTCGGCGCCCTTTCGCATGAAGAAGGCTAGCAAATGATGAGAGGTAATGTGCTGACGGAAAGGGGTGTAACTTACAGACTTGGAGCGTTTTTCCTGTAACAAATGGTGTCGCAGGATTCCAAATCCCACAGGCGATGTACGGCTCGATTTTCAGCGAGTCTGTGTTGTGGGGAATGAGCTTGGTGAAAACACCGCCCATGGTCTCAAGGGTCAAGACTCAAGAGCACGTCCTAAAACTCCTTGCTGGAGGGTTGAAGTCAGAGGCGCACACTGCGGCTGGTGAAAAATAAATAAACAATTGAAATCAAAACCAGCACAACAAAGAGCAACATAGTGTGAACAAAAGGCGAGAGGCGAAATAGCAAATGACAGATGAAAAAGTCAGTAAAGAAGTAAGCGTCACTTGTCATAAATGGTAGCGGTGTCCTCAATATTGTCACACTCCTCCTCAGCAATGGCTCTGAGAAGAGCGTCATTTGCGCTGGCGGTGGCTGTCAACTGCTCGTTAGAACCTTGGTCGTGTACCACCCCAAGTTCCATGTCCCATTGGGAGGCTGCCCAACCTCTGGTAAAATTAAGCCGTTCTTTCTTCAGGAAAAACTTAACCATCTGTAAAGCTTCCATCAAAACGGGGCTGATGCGATTCCTTTTTTTCGTATGGGTTTCGCTACTCGACGAAAATACCCGTTCACACGGCACCGCAGAGGCTTGTATCGGGGCGTAGTCCATAGCAATCGAGAATATTGTTGGGAACATGGACTGTGAAGCCTAGTCAACAGCTCGTGGTTAATAACATAGGGTGTGACTTGAAGGAACGGACTCACATTCCAAAACGAAAGTATATCCGTTCCATGAGGACTAAGCGTAGCCGTAGCATATGCTGTGAATTCTTGCTCTATCGTTTGGCCGCCGTCGTGGTGATGCGCATGTGCATGCGCCCCGGGAAGTCCATAGCGACGTGAGCCTAGTGTGTGTGCCACCGTTCGTGGAACCACTACAGGTTGAGAATGCGTAGAGTTTTCCGCTCTCTTACTCTGCATCTGCGGAACGAGTCAATCCAATGTCGCGCTTTTGTTTACTACAGAGACGTACCAGCTTCAATATAAACTCCTTTGCTTCATCGACACGGTCCTTCTCCCATCGACTGTCCATCCAAGACATCCGCGTCGCAGGATCAATGACTACAAAAGTGATCATGAAATCAGCATTTATTAGGACAAAAGACGGGACTGACACATAGCGACCGCATATGCATGGGTTGCGCCCATCCGGTCGGTGTATTTGCTCGCCCAGAGTAAGCCTATGTCAACGATAGGCTTACAGTGAGGTGCGTGCAGGCCAATAGACTCCCAGCCATCAACCAACTCTTCAAAAGTTGGAACAGCATGGCTGAGCACGGGAGTGCTTTCACTGGAGAGTTTTTGCTGGGCGGCGTGGGGTGCCTGGTATGAAATGGTAAATTAGATCACAGGCTTCGAAGTTCGAATGCATTAGTACTTACCTCCAAGATCACTTCCAGGTCCTGGAGGAATTGCCAATCCATCTCACACAATTTTTTATCGGATATGTTACGTTGAGGATAAGCATCAAAAAAGGCGGTTATGGCCTGGGCCAGTATTAGTCTACGACATATGTTTAACAGTGCGAAATCTTACCTGGCGCAGTGTCCGCAAACGGTTGATCATGACATAGGTTGAATCCCATCTGGTGGGCTCATCGAGGAGGAGTTCTACGACCGGGAGCTGTGTAAGCTCGCCATTGTCATCTCGAAACCACCCTTCGTCGTTACCCCTAACGATGGTCTCACGAAACCTGTCGCGCCGCTGGTTTGATGCGCGGACCAATCGCACGATGTGCCTGGCTCGCTCGAGAGGTTTTCCCTCCATAGCCTGGACGTAATCGACTTTCTTGATGATCTGATCTTCAACTATCCATGTATCGTCCACAGTGGAATAGTCAACAGTGGAATATTCGTCAAGAATATGCTTCACGCATATGTTTATCACGTGCGGGAAACACGGTATCCTGTGTTCAATAGGATCTAACTCGATCCCGCGTTCCCCAAGCAGGCTGGAAAGCTCCTGCATCGCGGTGTGGTTGTTGCCCGCGTTGTCGAGAGTAAAATGTCCAGTCTGAACAACGTCAGAGCATGCAACACGATAGAGATAAGTACCGACCTTGGCCGCAGTCTCTGCACGATCGAGGAGATATAGGATCATAGAACCCAAAGATTGCCCGTCATGATTGCCGGGAACATGATGAAAAGCGATTAACGCCGAATTCAGCACCAACATAGAGTCTTTGTTAGCCCTCGCGATCCAATGAGCCGTCACGGCCATGAACGGCCGAGCTTTATATCTGACCACAGGTCAGATGAAAAGCAGACTTTTCCTTGAGCGTTCTAAAAGGAATCAGGTACTTCGTATGAGGCTTGGCAACTATGCACTTACTGCGAGATCTCGCTTCAAGACCAGGAAGTATTCCTGCCATTGCTCGATGACCATTTCGCGAGCCTTCGTGCGGTGACATAGACCAGATTCGCCAATTTCCGGGCGGAGGAGACGGATGAGGCGCCTGAATTCAGGGCATTCGATCACGTTTATCGCCTGGGGCGACTATTAATGGTGGCTGTAGGCATGAACTGCGACTCACTTGGTCGTCAGCCACAATGAATTTCACAATTTGACGATGCATTTCATCGAGCGTGAAGTCTGGAATTCTGTCTTCTAATGAGCTCATTCCTGCCAGCAAGGCACCAGACCCTGGTTAGGGGGAGGACCAAGTGACTGCATGGTGCAGGGGGATTTCTTGAGCCGTTCGCGAATTGTCGCCAACGACCACCCTTCAGCAAGGCGTTCATTCAGATCCTTGATCTGTATGCGCCAGCCAAAACGCTCGGCTGCTTCGAGGTAAAGCTCTGTGTGGTGGGTAAAGGCATGCGTACGGGGAGCTGAACTGGACGTTGAGCCTGCGTAAACCATGACCTTCAATGTTGCGTCGGATTCATGAAGTTTTCTGGTGAAGGGCGTGAGAAACAACAAAAAATTGCAGATAAGATACTTACTCGCAAGCAACACAGGTTTTGCTCTTGGTGTCGGTGTCAATCCGGTAGAAGTGACTGATATCGGTCGGGCCTTTAGACTGCTTGAGGTTGCCGGTCGCCAAAGGGTCCGTGCGGGCCGTACTGTTGACAGTCTGGAGTGGGCTTGAATTAGAGCCTGCAGGTGCCACAGCGGTGGGTGCAGGAATATTGCCTGGTTCCTCTTCATCCCCTGAAATATTGTCCAGGTCGAATACTTCACCCTCGTCTGGACCAGCATGAGCTGCATCGGTTCTGTATCTAACAGGAAGTTGTCGATGACGGGGGTTCTGAAGAGTAGTAGCGTTTGCTGCTGCAGCAGCAGCAGGGATAGCTGCATGGATAGCCGCAGGGACGGCAACGGGAGTGGGGACGGCAGCTAAAATAGCGGACCACAGCGGGGACAAGGGACGCAGGGGGATGGCAGCAGAGGCAGCAGGAAGAGTAATATCAACATCAGCTGCCCGGGCCTTGTTCTGCCCACGTCGACGAGGTGGCATTTGTGGTAGTAGTGGTGATATTCGAATGACAGAACCGTCTGTCTATATAGGTGTGTTCTTGCCGGGAAACCCCAGAAAACGACAATGTGCACGAGAAGTCGTATAGGCCAAAGCCGATGCGAGAATCGAGTCATTTACATGTGAGAGCGAGAAGCGAACAGTAAAAGTGCGACGCACAAGTTTGGCGCCAAATGACTGGCCAGTGACAGGGTGTGGGCGCAATTGGTCTTCTTCGTCTTATTTCCGTCAATGAATGCTCACAAACCGCTATAATTTGGTGGAGGTGAGGGTGGGGGAAATCTCGCTCAATGAAGGACATACCTGAAGTGAATTGGTTCCGTGTGGTTTTCTATATCACTGTGATCGGATAGATAGCTTGAGTAACAAACAGCTTACCTTCATCTTCAGGGTTTCAATTGCGAAGCCAGATCGCAAGGCAGTTCCAACAAAAGGTTAGTGATACTTTAGAAAAAGGTCCCCCCTGCGGCCTCGCATGTAGGTGCAGATGTGACTACCACTCCTAAATTTTAATCACCGCACGGCGCAGAGTACGATTTAATGATCAATACAATCAGAATTGGTTGGATGAATCAATTACCTTGCACAAGAAGTAGAATTGCGATAGTCGCCTGATCAGTGGCTCTGTGTGAAAGTCAAAACTTTGGTGGTGAATAACCACAAGTGCAGAGACCCTCACCTTGGCGATCATCAATCATTGTTTGATCAGCACGCGCAAACGCGATGGCAAGATATATAGTATTCTGGGTGATTGAGATGATGGTATGGCGCAAAGATCGAAGGCTGTGCACTGCGCAGCATGTTGAAGGGAAAATGGCCTGACCTAGACCGATTAGTAATTACTAATCACCACGCTGAAAGCGATGCACAATTACACATGATGATGCATTTGAGGCTGAGCTATTCATAACATATACACCGTATGTACTATGTAGTAGTATGTAGTAGTATGTACTATGTAGTATGTACAGTAGTCTACAACAGCGTTATTCAGTAACCGGTCGCGATTTCCGCTGTGGAGTTGACGCAGCACACCATGCGGAGCCATTCCGCGGGCGCAACCTTGTAAATAAGTTTAAGTTTGGTTCGAAGATATAGAACAAACGTTACTCACACACGAGTCGATCTGCGCACTACCTTTGGCGGACATGGTGAGATTGCTTCGGCCACACAGCACTGGTCAGGTGATAGAGGGGGAGGTATGGAAGGACCGTCAGGTGATAGAAGGGGAGGTATGGCAGGACCGTCAGGTTGGCTGAAATCCAACATGCACGTAGCTGGTGCAGGCAATGTGGCACGAAGACCGTTAAGTAATGAGCGGAGGTGATCGTAATCAGGATCTTCTGCGAATGCGAGAGAGCGGGTGTAAATAAGAATGTTGGCGAACTCAACGGGGATGTCATGACATATATCTGCAATGGTAGCATGTGCTTTGCGCTCGAGTATGGTAGAGTTGGACAACTTCTTGTCGTCGCTTGTTAACCATGGAAGGGAGCCACATAAGAAATAGATTAACATGTATGTGAGCGACTCAAGATCGTCACGACGACCTGGCTCAACTCCTAAGTGGTTGTTGATCGAGGTGAACGCAGGAGTACCAGAGAGACTTCAGCCATGGCGAAATGGCACATGGTCACTGGTTGCGGTGTTCCAGTACATCTTCGTGATACCAAAATCGATGATGAAGGCGGTGTGCCTCAGATTTCCAAGACCGACCAAGATGTTCTGTGGTTTGATGTCGCCGTGAACGTAGTTGTGCGAGTGAATATATTCAAGACGTGAGAGCTAGGAAAGTCAGTCGACCTATATACAAAGACTTCAAACGGAACGACTGACCAACTGGACTCCTAGATTCACAACGTTGAGAAGGCTGAATCTTCGATTGTTCGCGAGGAAGAGTTGGTGGAGCGATGGCCCAAGGAGTTCGAGAACAAGAGCATGATACGCTGACTCTCTACCGAACCAGAGGGTGCGGGGGATGCCAACTCCGCCTTCAAGTTGTTTCAAGATCCAGTATTCACGCTCCACAGAAGATGAGTGGTTGACAACGGTTTCGAGTTTGAGGGCAACATTATCATCATTGATGATATTCCGTGCAGAATACACGACAGCTAAGGCGTACTATATGTTGTGAACAATAAATTTGAATAAATTTTACTACATACCATAGGAGCCAGATCCTAAAACTTCTCCCAGCCTAAATCTACCATCTACTCGAACAGGGACCTTATTCATGGTAACTTACAGTGAATCCAACTGAATAGTGGGGACAATGGGGAGAATGAAGTTGGAGAAATCCTGAAAATGAGTTCGCCACACAACCCCCTTCAGCTGGCTTGAGGCCGGCTCAAGCCGTTGTTCCCACATTCTTGGCTTGTGCTATCTGGTGCCGGTTTAGGTGCCTTGCGGACCAGACCGAGTCACACGTGAGTGACTTGGTTCATGGGAATAGCCGAACTGCTGGGAAGTCGGTAACAGCCGAGACCGGACCGGCCAAAACCGAGCCGTGACACTACTAATCCTAAGTGTAGACTGATTCAAATCAACTTCGATCAATAATCAGTAGCGGCTCCAGGTGTTTGGCACACACGTGCAATCACTGATTGGCAAAGCACATCATGAGGTGATGCGCTGGAAGGTCCGGCAACATTGTCATAATTGATTAAAGACATGCAAGCTACTATTACCTTCATTATTCTGAGAGTCGCAGTGAGGTGATCCACCGTATGTTAAGTCTCTTGAGGCAACATCAGTTATAAAATCAGATATAATTTTGGTATCCTAAATAGGAGCAGGAAAGTACAAGAACGATCATGTGAGGGCAAGATATTGCAAGAGTATGGAGGATGGGGGAGAGAGTGGCATCAAAGGACTAGATACAAGTCCTCGAGTTGACTAGACGTGAGTTTCACAAAGTCTCTGCTATCAGTGTGTGGGTGCATCGCTGACAGCGAAGAAACGGATGGCGATGAGATGAGGATCAGAGGGATAATGAGGGGGATGTAGGATGAATGAAATGTTCCAAGTCTGTGGGAATGTGTAAGAAGCGAGTCCCATTCAGAGAGAACGAGACTGAGTTGACCCACACAAGGAAGGGCCCACCGACTGGCTGCCCCGTTGCTGTATCCCACAGCCGAACAGTCTCATCTGCCGAACCAGTGACGATACAAGTGCCGTATGGTGAGGACGAGACCGAGTTAACTGAGTCAGTGTGCCCCCACAAGGGCTCACCAACTGGCTACCCCATCACAGCATCCCTTAGCTGAACAGTCCCATTCTTTGAATCTGTGACGATGCGAGTGCCGTCCAGTGACAATGAGGAAGTGAAACGCGGATTGGAAAAACTCACCAACTAGCATCCAGACCCTCCTGGCGGCAGCGCAGGACAGCGTCCCACGAGCGGTAGAGCATCTCACTGAAAGAGACAACGTATCCAGCCTTGCCCTCGAGAAATGAGATAAACAGCCTACAAGAAACGAAGTCAGTACACATAGTAGGTAGTAGGAATAGATATGATAAAAGTTAGAAGCTGTCAGGCTTAAGTGCTTGGAGTCGCCTCCAAAAGGTGCGTCCTCGCAGCCTGACAGTCTCTGGTCCAAGTCACCTCCAAGAGGCGTGTCGGACCAGGAAGTGAAGCGCAAATCAAAAAAAAAAACTCACCAAAGTTATTGGGCTCACTCGGACGGACAGATGGCAAGAGGTTTAGGGTGATGAGTGGGATTGTTGATGGGACAGGAGAAGCGCCTGGTTGACGAAGGGGTAAGAATTGGGGGATCAGGACCGTCTAGAATAGAGCCAATTGACGTCATTATGGCTGCTTCACACCGGTGCCAGTCTTGAGCTTTGACAAGAACGGCAATGCTGATACATAAAGATGTGGCGTGCTGTGCAAGATGAGGCCGCCAAAGACTTGAATAAATCTTTGCACGACCATTGCAGCGGACGAGGCATCTTCGTAACCGGTGTGAACCTGCAATTGCGATTGCGCGTGAGTGAGCGACACTTAATATGTCAGTACAGATGATACTAATAGATACAATAAAAAACGAAAAGCCGTCAGGCTTAAATGCTCGGATTCACCTCCTAGAGGCGTGTCCTTGCAGCCTGGCGACCTCTGGTCCAAGTCGCCTCCTAAAGGCGTGTTGGCCAGGGAGAGAAGCACAATTGAATAAAAAAACTTACTTACTAGGTTACTGCGCTTGATCAGATGGACGGCCAGAGGTTTGAGGGTGAGAAAAGGGCAGGTGAGAATGCGAGGCAGGTGAGAATGTGAGGGCAAGGTACCGACAGACTTCAAGGGTTATGGGTGGCGTTGCCTAGTTTGCACAACAGGAATACAGTCTGTAGTTGAATGGGAGACATAGGACGTGATGGCGAGTGAGACTGCAAGGGCGAGCGAGAATGAGAGGCGTGTGCGAGGGCGGGTGAGAATGTGAGGGCGGGTGAGACAAAGAAACGGTCATGGATAGTGCAGAGCCACGCATTGAAGATGACTAGTAGCAAGTTCCGAGTATTCTTGAACGCGATCACATAACCTACCTACTCAATCAATCGATCAATCGATCACTTTTCAGCCGTGTAGCCATTGTAGTGTCCAATATTGCAACAACAGGAGCTATTAGTACATCATATCGAAGTAAGCGAAAGCGAAGTGACAAATGAAAGTGAGCGTAACGGCAACGAGAGGCTCAGTAAAAAAAACACTGGCAGTAGTACAAGAGCTGCAAAGAAAGATCTAAGTGTTTGTTTTGTCGGCTGCAACGGCGGTAGGAATACTTTGACCATCTCAAACAGGTTCGTTCGTCCGTCCGTCTTAATATCTCTGAGAGTGCGGCGAGAGCGAACAGGTGGCCATGGTTGTCATCGCCGAACTTGTGTTTGAGAGCGACACGCACAGGAGCAGCTGGAGGCTTCCTGATTCCGACCAATTGTACAGGTTTCGCATGGAATGAGGTACTACTGTACGGTAGATAAGTTTCATGTCAATTTGAGATTTAAACAAAAATAAAATCGTTCTTACTCAGAACCATTAGTAGACGTGATTTTGAGAGCGTGGAATGGCGGGTTGGAGCCAATCTTCATGGATTTTTTTGCGCCCGAGGCGTTTTGCTCCTGCACGAACACCATCACGAGCACTACCAACAAGGCTGAAAGTGTACTGCTATTCCTCTGGTACTGTGACGGTGGAGTAGTGCTGGGTGTCTCGACTGTGACTCTAGTGTATGGTGTGGTCTATGTACTCGTATGCTGTGCTATATGCTTCGTTCTGGCTGACTAAGCCTTCGGAATCGCCCCTTGGGGAACCTTCTGCTCCTTCCTGACCCTAGGACCCCCTACTCCAACGGCAGCGTGTCACAATTTTATAACCAAGTTTAATGCCATTTCAGGTTTGTTGACTGGTCCCTAAAAGTCCGACTAAAGGTCCATGAGTCCAAAAGAGTGACTATGTAATGAATGTGTGTATTGACGAGCGTCCACGAATATTCACTCCTCCCCCTCCCCCTCTCCCTCCCCGTCAGCTTCAGAGTCGCCCTCCTCGGGCTGATCAAACACACGCAAGGTGACCGGTTCTCTCTGGCGCCGCGGGTTGATGCCAATCGCCGGCCCTCCACTTTCCCCACGAGGAAGTACCTTCCATTCAGAACCCCTCATCCCTCCCGTTGCCCACATACGGTCTGTCTGGGCGTATGGCACCCATGCCAGCTTATCAAATTCGGCCCTGAGCACACGTCGGGCTCTGGACAGGGAATTCTTCGTTATAGCACCGGCAAGAGCCACGTATTTGCTGTAGTACGTACATTTCCCGAAGTTCTGGCGTTTAGCACCCCCAATGGTTTCGGGAAAGAAACGGTCAAAGAGCATCGTCCACTGCTTATCTGTGCAGATACGGTATTGTGCTTTAATAAACGGAAGGTCCGCGTTCTGTAGCAACTCTGGCCGTGCTAGCTCGTTGCGCATGCCGGTGGGGATGCTGAGGTACGACCCATCCTGCGCAGATTTTTGATTAGGCGCTTCCTCGACGATGTCCAGGAACAACTGCTCGTATATTTGGGCAATGCGCTGGTTATCATCTTGCTCGTCGTTCCCCGCCCCGTCAAGGTCTCGTCCATCCCCGTTCAGGATCTGCAGGTCCACATCCTTGCCTGTCAGGCGAACAGGACGTTTGAATCGGATACCCCGAACCTCCGTGTCAAGGCGCAAGCGCTGACGATCCGGTTCCCTGACGTCGTCAACATCACGAGTCTTTCGTTTGCGATTGTGGGTTCGTTCTGGGTTAGGGAGGTGCCTGCCGAGTGGGACTGCACTCCAAGCAAACGAGGAGCGGATGTCGTCCATGGACGTCTTGTGATAGATGCGAATCAAGGACTCTGTGTCAAAGGTGCGCTGCACTGGTAGTCGAAGAAAAGTTGGATTAGTGTTAAGCACAATGTCGCAGATGAAGTATGCGCCGTTGTCATACAGAACGGGTACGGTGGGGGCGTCTTCGTCCTCTTCATCGTCAGCAGGGTCTTCAAGAACTTGTTGACAACATCTCTCGATCAACTGTTCCCATCCAAAGCCCTCAGCAGGACGGTAGGAGCAAGCATTGGACATATAGAGGCTGACCGCCCCTAGCGCCAAATTAGAATCCATGGAACGCACTCTCCCATCCGCTTTTTGCAAGTTCTTGAGGACTAGACGGATCGCAGCCAGACGATAATAGATAAAAAGCCTGGGATGACGTATCAGCTGATGGATGCAATATAATATCATGCTGATGCGTTCTCACCACCACACTCTTCTTTCGACAGCAACAACAGAGCGCTGAATAAGCTCATCGGGAAGGGTAGACAATGAGTTCATGGCATCGGCCAACGGGACCCGGATCTCCAAGCGGGCGCAGCCATCGCGACCTTCCACCTCTCCTTCGCCGGCACATTCGAAAATATGTTACTCATGATGTCCATGTCTTTTATTATCCTGGCTTCGGTCTCCTTCTGCAGAAGCTCCTTAGCCTGACGTCGACGGAATACTCCTGGATTCAGAGAGTACGTCACGTTCTTCTCGGTGCAATATGCTTGAACATATGAGAGGCCCGATGCCCACGCCCAATTGGTCGTAGTCGCACGAAAGCCAGCAAACTCTTTGATCTGCAGTGCGCGGTCCAGATGAAACCGTGCCTTGTTGTTGATTAGGCGAGAGATCTGCGGTGCGGATGCGACAGGCATGAGATGGCTCAAGAGCTCGTGGTGAGAAGATTCGCGCCATGTGACGACATGCCCTGGTACGCTGATGGTTAGTGCAACGTCCACGTGCCACTGCTCAGCATTCAAGCTGTCAACGTTGACATGCTCAAATAAATCGTCCATCGCCAGGTGTCGCTCATCCTCATCCCTCCCGTTATGGATGGTAGCACCTTTCGTCCCTCTCAACTCATGCCCAAAATAGGCGTCCTTGAATGCAGGCCCCAGATCGGCAAGTTTGGCTAGCAGAGTCGGCGCAACCTCTTGTAACCTATACCAGGGAATGTCTGTGCTGCTGAAAGCAAGCGAACCGGTGCGGCTCCTAGACTGTGTGTATGCGGCTGCATAAGTGGTCGGCCATTTATCGCGTGATTCGGGCACGACCTCTATCATTGTAGGACGGAGGCATCGGTCGTATATTAATGCCAATTTATCCTGAGCCAATTGGTTGATCGACGAGTCTTGATTGTAGAGCCGTGGGAAGAAAATTCTTACAACGTGCCGTTGCTGAACTTTGCCCAAGGGCACATTGGGAATTTTGTGCATCGGGACTTGAATCTCTGCGCCCTGGTTCCAGTCAGAATGCATATACAACAACTACTGTCGACTGTATTTCTTACCTGACCATCATACGCACGACTCTTGACATGATTGTCTTTTTTTAATGTCTCTTTGAATGGAGGAAGGGGCCAGATCGATAACGTGCTAGTGTAGGGTAGTGTGTCCGATACCCCAATGACCGAGTCGAGGTCGCGAGTAACATCAGGCTCAGGGAGAGGGAGGATGCCTTGTAAACAATTCAGACGAACTTGGCATCGGTCGAGCTCCTCATCTGCGAGTGGCCCAACCCTTGCAGCTAGCACGAAGCGAATGAAATCAAGTTCCGTCTGATCGTCTTGCATCTGGGTAAACAAATGTCGAGAATGGCCAACGAATTCTGACATCGTTAGTTGGGCAAGATCAATGGTTTCATCCGGGTATTGCATAGCGAGCAACTGTAATGACAGTGAGAGGGAGCTGCAGATAACTACCAGTCACAGTGCACACCACCCATATATACAAGGGTGGAAACCGGGAGTATACTCTATATGTACCATTCTAGGGTTTCAAAGGGTTCTTCGATGACTCTAACGTTCCGACCCAGTCAATTCTAAAATGTCGTTTGTCAGAACCGAAAGTACTGCCTGAAAAATCGCTTAAACAGTGGTTACCATTCTAGGTATGTGATGAGTTTCAAAGGTTCTCCGATCTAACGTTCCGGCCTAGCCAATTCTAAAATGTCATTTGTCAGAACCGAAAGTACTACATGAAAAATCGCTTAAACAGTGGTTACCATTCTAGGTATGTGATGAGTTTCAAGGGTTCTTCGATGACTCTAACGTTCCGGCCCAGTCAATTCTAAAATGTCGTTTGTGGGAACCGGTGCATGAAAAATCGCTTAAACAGTGGTTACCATTCTAGGTATGTGATGAGTTTCAAAGGGTTCTTCGATGACTCTAACGTTCCGGCCCAGTCAATTCTAAAATGTCGTTTGTGGGAACCGGTGCATGAAAAATGACTTAAACAGTAGTTACCATTCTAGGTGTACGCTGAGTTTCAGAGGTGGTTCTTTCCTTCTCTCGAGAAAAATACGGTCCCACGGGCGCCTGCGATTTTCCGGAAATTAACGAAGATGAAGCGCAGCGGCCTAGCTTTCGTTCACGATGGGAAAGTATGCATTCGTCTTCTCGAGGGGTTCCATGATGGTCGTACAACAAGGACCTGCCGGTAGAAGATAATAGATAAATGCATTCGACAGGAGCAAGTATCACTTACAAGTTCCTTCTGAATGCCCCCATCAAGCTCCTCCACTTCGTTCTTGAAAGCGTGACTTGTCATGGCACCACCTGGTGTGCGATCTGCAGCGCAGTAGAAAGTTTTGATGATCTGGTGTGCATCAGTCGATAGAACCAGAAGGAGGGATCAAAGAGATAACACATACTCTACAAGATCTAACCACCGCTCGACGATTAGGTAGAATATCATCAACCCGTCAGTGCTCTCCACTGGCGCCTCAACACATGCAAGGGCAACGTCCAACACAGTCTCCACTTCTAGATCGGAAACCGATCTAGAAAGATCATGCAAAGAGAAACCGCAGCTAAAAACAAGGAGCCTTCCAACAAAAGAGAGTAAAAAGACGCACGATTTCAAGCACTAGCTCACCCTCCACGCCCTCTTCCATTTTGGCAGCGCTTAACAGGTCCTCGCATATCTCCTTGTTCTCCGTCGCACCTCCAAGCCGGTAGATGATACGCAAAACGAAGAAGCGCAGCACCTGTCATTTGGACTGCCCAGGATATTTTAGAAGTCCTGTTACAAAGAAGCGAGCGAGCAACATTGATAGCCCATACGCCCGCCTCAAGCACAACGCCGCGGACATCGACGGTGACGAACGAATCTGGGAGGTTCGACTGGAATAGAGCCGCGAACTTGAGAGTGAGGGAAAGTGAAAGTGCATGCGCATCTACTTCCCGCATGGCCTACGTAGGCGCTGGATTCGCAGATGGCGAAACGGGCTCTCTTTTCCATCGCTTTTTACCCGGCCTGTCTTCCAACTCGTTAGTTTGTATGAGTGAGGAAAGGTTCTGGTAGGTATTGAAAGTGTTTTTGAGAGTCTGGGTAATCTGAGCTGCCTCTTTTACTTGGGTGGGTGTGATGAATGTGCGGAGCGCTTGTGTGAGCGAGGAAAGATGGGTGTGCGCAAGGATAGCAGAGGTCCGTCCGCGGCCGTAGAATTCTTGTGGTGACACAAAGGATCTGGTGGAAGAAAGAGAGGTACAGGCGTCTTTGAATGTATGCGTGTAACGTGCGCGTCTTGGAGTGAAAGTCGAAGAGGAGGCTAAGAACGTTGGCTGATTTCTGTATGGAGGGAGATGGGTGAGTCTGGAGAAAAAGTCATCGGGAATAGCGGACATATTGAATTGAGAGAAAAAGACGAACGAAGAGGTAAAGCTCACCAAGATCAACCGAGGAAGTACCCTTCCTGCGACAGGCTCAATTACATCACAGTCGACCCTCGCAAGCGCAGTCAACACGTCCAAAGTCAAACGTACCATCTCTTATTCCGCTTCTTCTTTCAACACCCGTACCGCATCCTCTCTGACCTCCTCCACCTCCACCTCTCCCACACCCTGACTCAAATGCGCTCACTCTCACTGAATGAGGATATAGACAATAATGAGTGTGAGCGGTATGCGATTGAGAAGGGCCTGAAAACAAGCCAGACCTTGAGGCCACGTGCACCTGCCCGGGCTCTCGTTACGGTACGCTGCCATCTAAAACCTCGCGAAGAAGGGACCAGTACCGCGCATCAATTACCGGGTTGTCGCTGATTTATTGCTTGTCGGGACCAATGGCTACCGCACTCCGCATAAGCCAACGCATCTAGTTTTGACTTGTCTTTCAACAGTCGCGTGAGGAGTAGGATGAATTCGGCGATGAGCATGACTCGATGGAGGATGGATGTGTCCAGCTTTGGCCTATAGGCCTAAAATTGGCATACATCTTGAAGCTGACTGTGTGGAGTGTTCGCCGATAATAGAGGCCCCTTGACATAATGTATATCACCTCATGAATGAAGCAGCGTGAGGAATTAGCCAACTTGTAGTGTACATGTAGGAGCGAGAGAAAGAGAGCCGGATTATAGAAGCTAGGAACTCACCTACATATCAGGTTGTAAATGCCTTTCCTACTCATCGATCCGAAGGACTGCGACTCGAATGGCCTGGCGAACGATCGCACAGGCGCGCCGAAATTGATCAAGTGATGGTGTATCATTCACTAGGTATGGTGGATTTTTGGTTACGGTTCGATTTGCCGCTATGCCGGAAGGATTTTCAGTGTCCGATTGTTGTTTGTTTCGAGTATTGCACTTTATTTTATTTTATTTTATTTTATTCGATGTGTACCCTAGTTTTATTCTACCACTGGTTTGACTGCATATCGAAGCCTGCGTTCACATCGGATACCAGCAAGGACAACTTGATGTTTGCAAAGTATAATAAAGGCAATGCGGATTCCTTCACAGTCGAGAGGAGTTGCAAGTGGCGCCACGCTGTAAGCTTGAGTGCAACGAGTCTCTTGTGCCTGTACTACCTCAAGTGCCGACAAAGGTGGCGTCCAAGTCATGACTGCGGCTAGAAGATCTGTGGCACATGGAGCTGCTTACTTGGTAATGTGTATCCATATCCATACCTCCTTTCCTTGCAGTGCATATGCTCATTCCTCTCTAGCGCTTTACCACCACGGTCTTTCTGTTTCAGGCGGGCACATTGGCTCGGCGTGCCACTACCTAAACATCGACAAGATCAGTCTGTCCGCAAAGCCGCGTGAGGGGTAGATATGCACCCAATGAGGTGTTAGCATCAGATGTTCGTGTTGAGGGTGTGTTTGAGCCCACGGAGAGGATGATCAGTGTACGTACTTGTTATTTTATCTAAAAGTGGGAGGCGTGCATACTCTGTGACGGTTGTTTGGTAGTTTTGGGGCGATTTGAATGCAATGGTTTTGTTCAGACCCCCTCCTGCGTCTTGTGGATTATGTTAAATTTCAGGAGTGCAAGTAAGATAACGAAATACTGAGAATATGTGATAACGATCAACTCAACGCATGCGGTGTGAGGTTTAGAAATGACACAAGAAACATGTTCGGTAATGTGAAGATACAAGGTCAAAAATTACGATCAGTACTGAAACTTTAGGTACTATAAGGTTGCAAGCCGAAGACATGACAGAATTTGTTGCATCTGTGCATGGATTTGAAACTGTTGAAAGCAGAAGTGGAGTTCCTGCTACCGAAGTTCTTCACAAAAGCTCTGGATTGAACTTGTGTTCAGTATGATTGTCTCTCAGTAGCACTAATTCCAACTCACGACCCCATCAAGACTTGGCAGTCGGTGAGAAGGTCACCGGAACCTATGTCAAGTATAGATAGCCAGTCAGTCTTTAACTATCATTGTCATGCCGAGCACTCACCCTGGAAATCAGAAAGGTAGACCATGTTGTTGGTAAGGTGGTACTGAACGTGTTGCACAAAACATAAAAACAGTCCAACAACGGCTCCCAGTAAAGGCAGTTCGCCTCGTCAAGGGTCTTTGACAATTCGTCTTCCCTGGCATACCAGTGATGCCCCTGCCCTTGTCCCTTCCGCAAGAACACACATTTGGCAACAAGCCACATGGCTGATAGAATAGACAGTGGCAGTGACTCGAATGCTTCCTTGTTAGAGACCGAGGCGAGGTGACAAGTTTTGAAGCTCCCCGCAGAACCAATCATAGATTTGGGGCTGGTGTCGATGGCAAGTGTGGCAACTGTGTACTGGCTAGTACCGTCAATGTCAAATGGCATATTAACAAGGTCTGCGAAGCCAACGGAAGGAACATCATAGAGATGGAAGGTGGTTGAGGTACACCCGGCACCTGTTCTCACATAGTAATGTGAGCTTGTAATGAGAGGCATAGCTTGAGTCATTGGGTTAAATGATGAAACTGGATACAGACTTGAACTCATACCTCCAAGTTTTTGGCCAGTGTCACAATAACCAGCTACATATCAGGCGCAGATTATGATTAGTCACCAGATCTTGAGCCAGAGGATTCGACCTGAGAATGGCTCGATACCAAACATGTAAGAACAGCTGAAAACAACGCCATTTATCATGCTGATCAAACACCCAAATATTGTGAAGACCTGCGGTCCAGAACGTGCTGCACTTGAGTCGACGACTTTTCCAACACTGAACTTCATCTGGATGATGAATGTTCATGTACTGGAGAATTAAGGTTCTGAAAATTGTGCGATGAGCATAAACTTGTTGAAAGAAAATGATATATACAACCTTGGAACCATAAGCTGCTCCTCCTGAAGCAGTGTTTGCTTCATGTCGTGAGAACCTTGTTTTGGGAATCGTTGGTGAACACGTTCGATTGCAGGTCCAATGCTCTCGATTGTGTGTGCTTGCCCACGGGTAGATTTGAGTCCCCATTGTGAGTGGCGCTTTTTCAAGAGGCTAAGTCTAATTCATTTGAGTATCAGATGCTTCACTTGAAGGTGTTTAAGTATATGACCTACGATATCTTGAAATTACCGGTCTCCTTGTGTGTTCAAAGACATGATATAATCTCCGGATTGCTGTAACCGCTAGCAACATATCGCTCTACTAGTGGTCTTATGATTGCATCCGGAGCTGCGGTACAACATCAGTAGCATCAACATGAGCTCATGAGTTCAACGAGTCAATTCTAGTTTAAACTTTCAATGCACTTACGAACGGAACCTGTTCCATTTTTGCCTTCTGGGTTGGGCATTAGAGCAATGTGATAGTGCTGGGCTCCAGTGCTTCTGAAGCAATGGTACACTGGCACAAGAAGATGCTTCTGTACTAACAGTAGTACAATGGAGCACAAAAGACTGAGTCACTGCACTTGAAGTTAGGCTCACAACGTGGCATCACTTGCAACTCCTCTCGACTGTGAAGGAATCCGCATTGCCTTTATTATACTTTGCACACATCAAGTTGTCCTTGCTGGTATCCAATGCGAATGCAGGCTTCGATATGCAGTCAAACCAGTGGTAGGATAAAACTAGGGTACGCATCGAATAAAATAAAATAAAGTGCAATACTCGAAACAAACACCAATCGGACACTGAAAATCCTTCCGGCATAGTGGCAAATCGAACCGTAACCAAAAATCCACCATAACTAGGGTCCGAGTCCGTACAAGAATCGTAGTCAAGATATCGCATCATCAGTCGTAAGTAAGGAGGTAACCGTAATCTTCGTAACGAACATAGAAGATCAAGTATGATAGATATCGCAAAAGTCAGGAGGTATCGCAGCAAGTATAATGAAGCATATGGTTCACGAAGATGAATAAGGAAGGAAAAATCGCATCAATAGAATAGCTCTACCCAGTGCTTGGAAGAGAACACATCATATAGCGCTAGGTCATCTCAAATCTCGGCTCTTATTCGTTCTTAAAACCATGGTGTAGGTGTGCTCATCACGTCTTCAGAACCAAAAGTAACGGTCATTCCCGTCACCGCTGTATCATCGCTCGTTACCGTTGTGCCACCCACACTACGGATCGTTCGTTGGGAGAGCACCGAATGAGTGGAGAATGAAGGCATAGGACCAAAGATTGACGTGCGGCCGCCCGGCTCCGCAAACTGGTCTTCAAATTCCTCAGTAGTGTGGGACATATACTGTGAGGGATCTGCGTGTCCAAACGCGCTCACAGATGGTGAGATAGGACCAAACGGTCGACTAAAATTTAGCGATGCAGAGGACATAGTTGCTATGCATGAGTGGGCGGAATTTGCAGAAGGACGAGAGGAATTGAACCCTGAGAGATTGAAAGCACGTGCGAAGGATGTAGGTGCTGATCCTGAAGATGAACGTGCAGGGTAGGAGCTCAGGAGCGAACACAGAGTGCAAAGACCCTCGCTCAGAGACCAAGGGGTTCCCTTCATGGATGACTTGGGGCTGGATCAACCAATATCATTAGTCCAAGATTGTCAACGGTGGTCTCCGAACTTACAGTTCCAAATGGGGTTCTCTGTTCACTTGGGTCTGGTCCTTCACTGACACCAAGGAAGCCACCGGCTAAGTTCCTCCAACCATCACCTGCTCGTGCGGCTCAGCATCGAGAACATCGATTGTGACACCGGTGCCATTTGATGAGCCCGTGATCACGGACAACGAGTCTCCATGCATGGCGACTGCACAATGGGACAAGACCTAGCGGACGAGAAAGGTGCTGGTGCCGGTATATCCAGAACGTCGATACCTGTGGGAGACAATGGGCTGGGACCCCCGCCGTTAACAGAAATGAATGTGTAGTTTGAACCGTAAGCAGACGGATTTTGGAGCTGATAGAATTGCTGAAGGTCCATGTTATTGGCACACTGCTCAAGACAACCAGTGAGACCAAGCTTTCTGCAGTTTGTGGCAGACGTATTGTGGTCTACTGCATTGTACAGCTGCCTCAGGCAAGAAATCATGATTGAGCTGTTGCAACTCACATCAACCTGGTTGCCTGCAGGCCCCATGATCGTCCCAGATGGGCTCGAGACCGCATGCTACACCTGGTTAGTCCAGTGCAGCATGCTCTTGAAGGCCTTGACCTTGAAACAAGCGAACATCGTCGTAGGCTGAATCAGATCAATGTGGTCGTGCAAGATCTCTGGGAGACTATAGCTCGTAGTCTGTACGATGTGCTCTCCGGTCTTGTCATGCTTGTAAACATGGTAAGTCTAGAATCCCTATATTCAGGTTAGGTGTGCGGATATAACTTCTGCATGAAGATCTATCTGATAGGATGAAGAACGGTACAGGTCGATAACTTGAGTCATAGTGAGAACAAAATTTGTGGGGTGAAGGCGAAAAAACCAAACCTGTGTATCGCAAAAAGGAGAGCCAAAGCAGTCACGGTCTTCTACCCGCCCGAGATTTGTTCCATGTCGCGGAATCGCTTCATTGGTGGCATGGCATGACATCTGAGGCAGGCATTATAATGTTCTGTGATCAATGAGTGTAAAATGGCCTGGACTAACACACCAAAAGACACACCTCGCTGTCCTCTAAACTAAGATATATGACACATCCCATCAGTGAGCCCATTCAGTCACATTGTCTGTATTTTACATGTAGCCAATCTTGAAAATATGATGTTCCATACAGGCCAGTGGATGTTGGCCGATCAAATATACATGTCTGTGTCTAACATTCAGCCGATGGCTCATGAAGATATGATTTTAACAGCTGGGCCAATGCGTTGCGATGCCTGACATTAACATGTCGGCCGACGTTCAGTACAATTGTTGGTGTGATATTGTCAGCTCGGCCCACATACTATGGTGACTGTGTGTATCAATTGGCCGATGATGGGGGTGAAGCATATATTTCCTGTGTGCATTGGTCTGGAAATTGTGGGCATGAAGCCATCATATGGGCCGATTGGAGTGAAAGGCCGATGCCATCATATGGGCCGGTGATGGGGCAGTCAGTACCATCGGCCCATATGATATTATCAGGTATTCAATTTCATCGGCCCATACGTTTGCAGCAGGTGACTCGGCAACCGACCCGACCGACCACCCTGTAGCACCATGTATTCAGTTTCATTGGCCCATACAATAAGATCAGGTATTCAGTTTCATCAGCCCATACAATGAGATCAGGTATTCATTATATTTGGCCCAGATGATAGCATCATGTATTTGTTTCCCTCAGCCCATACGATGAGATCAGGTATTCAGTATATTTGGCCCACATGATAGCATCAGGTATGTGTTTTCATTGGCCCATATGATAGCATCAGGTATTCAGTTTTATCGGCCCACATGATAGTATCAGGCTGGGGCCAGCTCGGGTATCTACCCCCAATTATACTTATGCACACCTATGGTGCTATCATATGGGCCAAGGATACTGAATACCTGATGATATCATATGGGCTGAGGGAAACAAATACATGATGATATCACATGGGCTGAATATACTGAACACCTGATATCATTGTATGGGCCGAGGGAAACAAATACATGATGATATCACGTGGGCTGAATATACTGAATACCTGATATCATTGTATGGGCCGAGGGAAACAAGTACATGATGCTATTATCTGGGCCAAATATGATGAATACCTGATCTCATTGTATGGGCCGATGAAACTGAATACCTGATCTTATTGTATGGGCCGATGAAACTGAATACATGGTGCTACAGGGTGGTCGGTCGGTTGGTCACCAAGTCACCTGCTATGATGATATCACATAGGCCCAATATACTGAATACCTGATCTCATCGTATGGGCCGATGAAACTGAATACCTGATGCTATCATATGGGCTGATGAAAACACATACCTGATGCCATCATGTGGGCCGAATATACTGAATACCTGATCTCATTGTATGGGCCGATGAAACTGAATACCTGATCTCATTGTATGGGCCGATAGAACTGAATACCTGATCTTATTGTATGGGCCGATGTAACTGAATGCCTGATCTTATTGTACGGGCAGATGAAACTGAGAACATGGTGCTATGGTGTGGTCGGTTGGTCAGTCGCCAAAAACTGTCGTCGGTTATTATCATATGCAACTACTATGCTATTGAGACCGAAACTGAGAGAATCTAGTACACATCTGTGTAACCTGCGTACGATGGCCGAGGTGTCCCCATGAAATTATGAAGGCTGTCATGCATGAACCAAGCCCACACAATGTGATCACCGGTGTATGTGACACCATGCCTGACATTGTATCCAGAGCAGCTGACCATAACCCCTGAATTATATTGCAACTGAATACCAAGGTTAGATAATGTCATGAGCCCATCACAATAATGGCCGACACTGGTCATGATATCAAACCCTTTGGGAGCAGATCTTGGGTCTCGGTGAAGGGGGCATTGTCTGTTACAAATGACAGATGCACAATTGAACACTGAGGCCCAAAAATGCAGGCAAATGCACATATCACTAAGGCCATGTTCAACGCCCATTGGGCAAGGTTAATCTGTGTGGTGACAGAAGCCCAATACAACTTGGATTGCATCACCTGAAGTGCTGCGCGCTGCATAGATATTATGACCTTGGGACTGCCTTCCCTTTCAGTGTGGCCGACACTCGGGGGTAAATCCCATTGGGCGCTGGAAGCCCAGGCAAGATGGACTGTTGGGTGCCCAGCTACATTGCAAGCAAACAGCTGTTGCACAAAGTCACTAGCTATACATGTGGTATGCAACGCACAGTTGGCCGGAAACTGAAGTCATGATTTTGGAACAATAGCAACCAAGACCATATTCTCATATATATACTGACCGAATCACATTTGGTAATACTATATACATGTCCGGTATTATACATTAAATTACTTTTACAATGTCTGTCTAACATATTACCTGCTGGATTTCAAGAGCGCTTCCTCCAGCTGATCCATGGGCCCCTCGAGGTCGGCCATGGTTTGATGCGGCCACTGTGGCAGCCTTTGTCTTCTCCTCTAACAAACTTGCCAGAGACTTGCCGAGATGTTGGATGCGGGCCTTCCAGTGCCAGAATTTGATTGAGGAGGGGATCGCCTTCCACCTGACCGGTGATTACAGGGCCTGGCACAAGCATGGCTCCCATAGGCTACAAATGAGCATCAGTGGAAGTGCAGCATAAAATAACCATGACATACCAGTTGTTCAAAGTGGTCATGGGTCATGTCCATGACCTCGTTGACATCTAAGAATGGCAGGGGGAATTGCAAGGTGTCGAAACGATCCTTCCACCAATCATGAGCGTAGTTAGTAACTACTCTGTGAGTAGATCTCAGTTCAGGGTCATGTGGTGAACAGTGCGCAAAGAATTCATCATGGAATTGCTCCATGTTGATATTCCCGGTCTGCAACCTGGCAAACTTGCCGAGGATGCTGCGCAGGAGGTTGGGCATGGTCGGATGGGTATTCAGGACCATACATAGGTTGATGTATGGGAAGACAAAGCGCTAGAGATATTGATTAGACACGACCAACCAACCAACCAACCAACCAACTGATGAGGTACTTACATCTGCCTCCCATGTCATTTGCCCACCTGAGTGACACCGTTTATATTACTACTTAGTAATGTGAGAACGTACACTCTCGCATTACTAGTTAGAGGGAATAATCTATACTACAGTACTGCACCACTTACTTCAGTACTCAGCAGTGACTTCACAGGTACATTTTTTTCCTCTCGGCTTTATCCGACGGTGGCTTAGCTGACTGCAGTGTAATCAACTTTCGGCAATGTGCGGGCTGGGTGCCAACTACTCCCGCCGCTGGCCCCAATGTTCCCACAGCCTCTGCTCATCGTCTACAACGATGAGCACGCTATATCACTCAACCTTACCCAAATCTGAGCGCGTTTTTTGCGCATCCTTTCTCTTATGGTCCTACTCCACCCTTATGATGTTTTTTCAAGTGCATCTGTCTCATTTTAGGTACATATTCGGTGAGTATTTGTGTACCTTCTGTGTTCTGACTGAGCATACTAACTGTTGTTCCTCACCGCTATGGGGAGACAGCATCCGTTCCGCACAACGTCGCAGAGGGTCACAATGACCGTACTTCGTCATACAGGCACACAGACCACATCTGCAAGCCTGACCCCATATATGAGCAGACCACCTGTGAGCTGAGAGAGAGCTCCAACTTCAAGCTCAAGGTGAGTGTACAAATCAGTCTTTTTTTCATTCTTTACAGCGACGTATGAGCAGATCAACGTCGCACACAGCAGGCTGCCCTCGCTGTGGAGGCTTCGCTGGAAGCTGGGTCGACCATCGATACGATGGACCAGTTTTATGATGGTGAATTGTTGATGCAGCATTCAGACGGCAGCGATGGTGACACGGACACGGACATGGATACAGACACAGACATGGACAGCAACAGTAATGAGGGCTGTTACTCAGTTGAATCCCAGTTACTCTCTGCCTATGCTAGGCTGCAGTTACAAAACAGGTACATATTGTATTTCTTCTACTCAGTCTTTCTGGCTAATCAAGGTTACTGCAGCTCGTTGAAACACCATAGTGACCAACGGACACGAGAAGCATGCTACACCCAATATGCACGCTTCATGGCACTTGCAGCTGCCTGCACTGACAATGCGTATCTCACTTGGAAGCATAACAGTTCGCTCAATGTCGCTCAAATTTCGGCTCACAAGTTTCAGGTCACAGCGGTGGCATGTCTTTGGTACGTTTTTTCTAAAAGAAAGATTTCGTTACTTACATTTTCTAGAACTAGACTACTTTCACGATATCACACAACAGCACGAAGAAGTCGCGAATGTGTCTCTATTGCGTGTGGGTCTACTTGGCTGCTCTCCTACTGCACCAACTGTTGCAATTAGCCTGCAATGTCTTGAGCTCTATCATCAGCTTCGACGACGGCAGTCTTCATTCAGCATCCAGGCGTTCACAAAGGTCTTGTGCGCAATACATAATGTAAGTCATTCTTTGTGCATGGACTTACAGCATTCTAATTAATCATTAGGTCAATTATGCGCAAACATTCCGTGATCAATTTTCAATCATATTCGATATCTATCTCACAATACTTCGTAGTGTTCGGTCTCAAGTGGACATGGCACTCGGCCGCACAGATCCTGACTGGCGCCTTTGACATGGTTGTCCACCATGCACGTTTGAGGTCAGTGTGTTATTTTTTTAAAAAACATCATTGTCTGATCTATTTCAACAGCAACCTAATGAATGTCCGCTGTATCCTGCCAGTCTCAAAGCAATGGATGGGAACAATTCTGCGAAACGCATGGCAAATGCTGGCAGTGCCGATCTCCGCATCTTTCCCAGCAGATACATGATTCCCCCGGATCAAGTTGACGTGTTCAAGGATGACGTACGACTACGTCCTGGTGAATGCAGAGCCGATCAACTAACATTTTGCACTGACAATTGGAAAGCCACTAACTCAACAGAGGAGAACACTGTCCATGTTTTTGAACAGACTGGTATCTTTCTCTCTGTGTGTCGACATGGAATCATTCAAACAGTCACTGAGATGCGTCGCAGTGGTGAGCTGTAAGTGTCCAATACAATTCAATATTATGTTGCTAATGATTCTCAAAAGTGCGAAATATCCTCTCGCTACTATCAATAAGCTTCTCGACATCTTCGGTGACAATCAAGCCATTAGTAGTGATATCGGTTGCAGCTTATCTAAGACAGTCGCCGCCAGCTCTATACGAGACAAAGCCTTGAATCGTAAACTTTCGCTGTCAGTGAATGCATTCCACGGACACGCTCACAACCACAAATGCCAGCTGCAGTATCACCCCATGTACCTACGTGGCTTCGGACTTGAAGATCTCGAAACTTGTGAATGTATTTTTGCAAGCTCGAACGCCGCAGCATGTCTCATTCGTCATGCATCGCATTTTCATTATGGTCAGTTCCTAGACCTGCATTTCGACCAATGGGACATGGATAAATATTGGAACTCAGTGAGCGTTTATTGTCTGACTATGTAGTAATTCTGATTGATCTAATTGAAATTTAGGCCGCTTATTTTCAATAACTACAAACAAGCGGTTACCACTGATTGATGATTTCACCAAAGAACTCGACGCCTACCGTTTATCCTTTCCTAACCAAGCCATGGATTTCGAGACTTGGGTAACTGAAGAACTCGCATATCTGGAGTCCGTTGCATCGGAGCCCGCACGCGACGCTTCTCGCAGTCGATTACGTTGAAGCGCTTGAGAAGCTCAACACGTACCAGTAAGTTTCATTTTTACTTCGTTTGCTTATATTTTAAAGTTCACCAATCAATCCAGACAAACAGTTCAACTCATTCGGAACTGATAAATTTTTGACGTACTTGCCATCATCATTCACACCTGACTCTGGGTGAGTGTTGCAGCTTCTCAATCAACTAAACAGGCACAAGCGGCTCGGCGTGCAGTGGAACGCCGTCTTCAAATTCAAATCAACGTTGTTGAGGATCTCGAGACCCGCCTCGACATTGCTGAACGGTGGAACACCTGGATATTCAGATTATTGGGAGACACTTCAATATAGCCGACGACGGAAATTCATTCGTGCGGTCGAAGATCTTGAGGGTCTTGTCGTCCAGCGCTTGTTTGAGTTGTCTAAGGCTAATCTCTCATCAACCGGTACTAACTTAATGTTGATTAATGCATTCTACTGACGAAATCTTTCGCAGGCTATAAACTTGAAGACAAATATCTCGAGCCATCGTCAAATGATCAGGTGCAATTCGTACTGCACTAGACAAGTACAACAAGCTCACTGTCGTGCAAAATCCACGAAGGCCAACACTACAATATAGTGAGATTCTGTCTTATGCGGCGCTTGGCGAGTTTGATATCCTCAAACATTCACGACACAATATCCTGACCAAGCCTTGGAGCAACACCACACATTGTCAGATGGGTGTCAAGTACTTCAAGATTCTCCGAGCTCGTGAGGAGATTACTCGACTCAATGTTGAAATCTGCCGCTTGCACGCTTGGATCGATGCTGAGGATTCTGACATCAAACACGTGGCCACTGAGCTTGAGCTAACTAACCCTCCGCTTGCATCAGAAATTTGGAGGCTGTATCATCGGCAGCGGAGGGTCAATGATGTGCACCGTGTTCATATCAATCGCATATATTCACTTGAAGGATTTACTGGCTGCATTCCTTCTGATGTGACCGCAACAGATGACTCATTGGATGTAGATGAAGTTTCAGTAGAGATGATTGATGATGAATCAGAAGGAGACGAGTCGGCACGATTTGACTTATGTATTCAGCAAATGTCATTGTAGTTCTCTTCTGTGATTTTGCATTACGCACGAATTTGAGGATTAATTGTTAACGCATTTACCATTCCTTCACAACAAGTCTTTATTGCGAGGGGACAGCATAGCAAGGCTCAGAACACGATGTAAGGACTGAAGAAAGGGAAGTCCATGCTGCTACGTTGTTACCGTTCCCTCTGAACAGTGTAAGGACTGAAGAAAGGGAAGTCCATGCTGCTACGTTGTTACTGTTCCCTCTGAACACAGTGTAAGGACTGAGGGAAGTCCATGGCTTGCCATGGACTTCCCTTTTTTCAGTCCTTACACTGTTCAGAGGGAATGGTAACAAATAGCAGCATGGACTTCCCTTTCTTCAGTCCTTACATCGTGTTCTGAGCCTTGCTATGCTGTCCCCTCGCAATAAGGCTGAAGAAAGGGAAGTCCATGCTGCTGCTACACTGTGAAGACGAAGAAGTGCCTGTGCCAGAATGTATACAATCACGAAGATCTTAAATTGATGGGTGTATTAGTAGTTATTGAATGATTGGATCAATCTTAGATTGATGTGACGTTTGTACGCCACATTGCCACTGCATGTGTGCCACATGTGCATCTGCCCAATACCTGCCTCATATCTCGCTTCAACCTGCACTTGCAGACTGTCTGCAATGTGTCACAGTCATTAATTAGGAGAAAACCCTAAACCTCCCAGCCTTCAAAAGGCCAACTTTTTGGATGCCTTTCAATCTTATTTTCACTTTGCTTTTCTCCAAGTCTGTTACTTTCTGCAATCGCGCAACGTTGACTATGCCTACTTCAAAATCCACATTCACGACAGAATCAAGCGGCCTGGATGGTCATCTGCCTCGGCCATTCCACCGCCTTCACTATTTAGACCTTGCAGTTGGCGCTGATGATGATGCACTGGTGCACTTTTTCTTTCTGTCTCTAGAAACTGTGTGCACTCACTGTTGATTCAGCACGACTTCATATGTATTCAATTCCATGCAACATTTGATTTCGAACGGCCGGCAAAACATAAGTACAAACGAGGGCCTCAAGGACGCAAGATGTTCACCATAAAATCTCCAGACATCATACTCAAAGCTACTGTGTCTCATCCACCAACCTATGAGCTTGCCGATGCCATGAGTAAAATCACTACTATCTTCTCAGCCATTCGCTCCCTTGGATTCGTGACTCCTGGTTTCCAAACAACTGTTGGAAAACAGTTGATCTACCTACTAGACTACGACGGAGTGAGTTTTTTTTCCTTATTGCCAACTGATTCTCATCTAGATGCTACCATGACTGACACGACGTCCAACAATATCTCCGATGTCGAGCGGATCGCTTTTAAACTTAACGACGGTGTGTTCATTCCTTCCATTTTGTTTTGAACAGGATCGCTTAAGGTCACACTCAGGCACTAAAGAGCTCACGCCTGTGGAGACCCATCCTGGTGTCTTCGCTAGAGACACTACTGGTAGCTCATCTTGCTCAACGTCACTTGATGCATTGGGCCCTGGCACAATGGCCGAAAGTCGTCGGTTGCCTCAAGGTTCGGCTCCTGGTTGCCCAGTTGTCCGAAATCTCGGCACTGAATGTTTGAACGGCTGTGTTGGTACCCCAAACACTCCTACCTTTGAGGACGTAAAGGTCACCTTGCCCTGCATGATCTTCCATGTGGTGTTGTCCGTGAGATTCACTCTTGTGTTCTTCAAAGGGAAGGCTTCGAGGACACGCAGTGGCCATATGTTCTTGATGATAACTTGGTGCTTGAGCCTCGAAAATCTGCTCTTTTGTATGCTATGTATAATCTAGGTGAGTTTTGAGTTTCGGCAAAGGAGTGAAATGACTGAATCAAATTTTAGTGTCTTTGATCAACTAAGTACAATTTTTTGTAACATTATTGTATGTCAGAATTTCATATCTTCTTTCGGGTCCGTATTTTCGAGCGAGTGCCGTTGCTGCGCTGCTGTCCGATAAATAGCCCTCTATGTAAGTCAGAAATTTTGTTACTTACCTCGCCTATTCAGTTCACCATGGCACGCAGAAATACAAGCAAAGTCAAGAAAGTCCGTCCCCAGCTCACCACATGTCAGAAGGCTGTGCGTCATGCGAAGTTTGTTGCACTCACTGATGATGTGAACGGTGCTCGCACAACCTACATGGACAAGGTTCAAGTCCTTGCCAAGAAACATGGACGGTGAGACCTTCTATCATGATACATAATGACAGTACTCCGAGGCTCAACAGATGCTACTAGCTCCGAGCGTTGGACATGACGTCAACTTTACCTTGGGGGTCAGACTGTTCGGCGTTCTCGCGTCCAAACGCGTGGAATGCATTTGTTCGCCAACGACTGGATGACATAAATGAAGGTGTGTGTATCTATATCACTTTGTGCTCAATTTCAACTCCTTTCCAGGCCTATCAAAGGGTAACCGTTGGAAACTCACAGAGTTTATTGAGTCTCATAAAGAAACTCTTCGCAACAACTATGCAAACTCTCCTGCGCTCAAAAGAATAATTACGAGGTCGAGATTATGAAGATACGTGCCGACAAGCAGCGCATGGTCCATGACAACCCAAGAGCGGTCCAGCGCGACATGCAGGCACTTTTGCTGCTATGGACCAAGAGGTACTTTCTTATTTTCTTCGCCGCTCATTTTCTGACAGGCATATAATCCAGTGGACAGCTATTTGCTCCCGCCTCGTGTTGAAGGCTTTTATGTAGCTGTCCGTGGTGGAATTGAGGACCTTAGCGGTCCCAAACTTTTTTTTTCAGAGAAGGCCGAGAAGTTTGTGCGAGCTTCTGGATCTCGAGCCTCAGCACCTGGCATTAAAACTGGAAGCATTTGCTGTCTCTGGCCTCGGTAAGTTTCTATATTTTACTCTAACTAATGTGTTTTTAATGATGTTCTACTCCCGCAGCTGAAGACATACCAACTATATCAAGGGAGAAAAAATCCCTCAACCAGCTGGTCAGTGAATGTCGGACGCTCATACAAGACGAACTTGGTGAGCACCATCTCTATCATGGAGTTTTCATTGTTGCTGATGTTGATGCAGACTTTATCTTGCGCAAAAACAAACTCGCCAACCACGCGAAAATGAACTATACTAACTACGAGCACGCCATTGTTGAACACTATGGCGTGGAGCTCAAAGGTTGGCCCTTCGAACTTCTGCCAGTCCGGAATCCCTCTCGTATTGGCGGACGCAAGTCAGTGCAATTATTGATCAACACACTCATCGAAGAGACCTGTAAATGGACGAAGCTAACTGAGGAAGAGCTTGCAGACAGGATTACCAGCAATCATGCTCGGCAAGCAGCTGGGGAGACCGTCTACAAACCACGGAAGGCGCGCGCCAAAAAGACAGTAGAAAAGAGTGCTGCCATTGTTGAGAGTAGCAGTGAGAGTGACGAGAACGAAGGGGATGATGGGGGTAATGAGTAATCATTAGCATTATTAGTACAGAGAACATGTAATTGCTATGGAATACAGTATAAGGGCTGAAGAAAGGGAAGTCCATTGTGCACACTATTACTTCCCTTGAAATACAGTGTAAGGGCTGAAGAAAGGGAAGTCCATTGTGTGACATTGCTACTGTTCCCTCGAAACAGTGTAAGGGCTGAAGAATGGGAAGTCCATGCTGAAAGATTGTTACCGTTCCCTCGGAATACAGTGTAAGGGCTGAAGAATGGGAAGTCCATGCTGCTACACCGTCCGTGCCACCATCACTGCCATCTGAACGCTGCATCAACAATTCACCATCATAAAACTGGTCCATCATATTGATGGTCGACCCAGCTTCCAGCGAAGCCTCCACAGCGAGGGCAGCCTGCTGTGTGCGACGTTGATCTGCTCATACGTCGCTGTAAGAATGAAAAAAAAGACTGATTTGTACACTCACCTTGAGCTTGAAGTTGGAGCTCTCTCTCAGCTCACAGGTGGTCTGCTCATATATGGGTCAGGCTTGCAGATGTGGTCTGTGGGCCTGTATGACGAAGTACGGTCATTGTGACCCTCTGCGACGTTGTGCGGAACGGATGCTGTCTCCCCATAGCGGTGAGGAACAACAGTTAGTATGCTTAGTCAGAACACAGAAGGTACACAAATACTCACCGAATATGTACCTAAAATGAGACAGATGCACTTGAAAAAACATCATAAGGGTAGAGTCGTTGTAGACAATGAGCAGAGGCTGTGGGAACGTTGGCGCCAGCGGCGGGAGTAGTTGGCACCCAGCCCGCACATTGCTGAAAGTTGATTACACTACAGTCAGCTAAGCCACCGTCGGATAAAGCCAGAGGAAAAAAACGTACCTGTGAAGTCACTGCTGAGTACTGAAGTAAGTGGTGCAGTACTGTAGTATAGATTATTCCCTCTAACTAGTAACGCGAGAGCGTATGTTCTCACGTTACTAAGTAGTAACATAAATGGTGTCACTCAGGTGCATTTGCCTTACAAAGCTGGCATCCGAGGCACATGGCTTTGGTCACACACCATCCAGATGGAGGCGAATCGGGAAGTGGCAAACTCCAAGACATTGGTAACATCCCAGATAGTCACGTCGCCAATATCATATGTAGATGTTGAGGAATGCGACATGGGTGAAGAGAGGACAAGTTGGGTTTAATGAATGCAGAATCACATGTTATATAGACGTGACTAATCCACTTGTGGCACTTGCCACAGCCCTAATGTGGGTGTGGCTGTAAACCAACCCCTGTCACTCTGCCACCCTCACCACCCCTTTTGCTCTTTCAAAGCTATCTTGTGCTTGCTGTGAAAGTCGCAGATAAATTCGAGCTTGGCGAGCCGCATAGCACCAGTGACCGACCTGCTGGTTTGCATCAGCCTCTTGCATTCGGCTGACCCATTGTTGTGATTTGTGAATAAAAAAATCAACTGCCCATATCATTTCCTGACCAACCAGTAGCAGCTCCTCTGCCCATCGGTCGCGTAGTGCAAGCGTTCTAAGCCAATGGACGCGTAAACTTCACACCAAAATATTAGCACTGGGTAGTACAAGTACAGAGTTGCCTGTGCCCGACACGGTTGCTTTGTCCCTCACTCCATGGTTGATTTTCAGAAAGGCGAAAGGCAAGTGACATCTGCCATTCCTCATTCACGAGTTGACCATGCATCGCATGCAGACAAATGAACATGGACTACGCCCTTTGCGAGGCTGCACGACACAACATGGAAGGCATCTCCAGGGCCGTCACCTTCTATGACATCAACTGCCAATACAACAAATACTTTCGGACTCGGGTGGATGCCAGCCGGTTTCTGGAAATGACCCAGGACCTCACAATCATTCCTGGAATTGGGTTTTGGCATGTTCATGGACATCAGGACAGCTGCTATGTCTGATACATCCAATTTTATTGAGGGCATTGGCCGGATCGATGGCAAGATCATGGAGACCCTATGGGCACGTCTCAATCTGATTTCCCCTGCAGCTCGGGGAATGTCATCTCCGCACCACAGGAATGTCTTGATTATCAGATGAATGACTCAAATTTTTGCAAGATGATCTGCATGAAGAGGACCCTTTGCCGTAAATACAAGCTGGCAATGAATGGCATTACCAAAAGTGGAAAGGCATTCGATAGACTTGATGAAGTGGCGCCTGCACATTTGAAGACTAAATGGTCAGCCAGGGAGAGGAGAGCTCAATCAAGCAGACTCAATGATCCTGAGGCGATGGATGAATATGAGATCAATATCAAGAAGGGTGAGTCGACGTCCATCGTCTCAATATATGTCTGAATGAATATCGCACTCAGCACCAAGCAGAAAGGAGATTGAGCTTAGATTATTAGAGGAGAGCAGCGCCATCTCGCAGGTCTGTGGCGACATGGATATCAATGGGGTTGGCAATCGAAGAGGCTCAGATTGCATTGCTCATCGAGGTCCGAAGAATGGGAAGAAGATCTACTGAGACCCAGAGATTAGACATCGCCCAGCAACGGGATTGTCTCCGAGGCCAGATAGACGGATTCACCCAGTCCACCCTGATGCATCTCGGGGAAGGATTTGATGCAGATGAACCCGATGACTTGAATGTAGACATACTCGATGATCTCGATGATGACCCAGCAGATTTCTCCAAGACATCTGATACCTGGACAAATTCTCCCGAGCTCACTGTAATCCCATTGCTATCGAACCTCGGGTTGATCGATGCAGACGCTGCATGGCAGAGGATCTGATTCCACTGGAGATGTCGCTTCGTGAAGGACAGGCCAATGACACCCTTCACAATCTCTGGATTCACTTGTGCAACAAGGCTATCCTGTTCCGAACAGCTGTCAGGCAGGCCAAGTCCCAAGCCCTGAAAACCCGAGCTTGGTCCCAGGTGACATCAGTGCAGCAGGCAGTATCCCTCCATGCGAGTATATATACAAAGACCAGGAAGCAAATGATGATCCCATGCTCGCCTGGAACACAGTTCTGGACGACGTCTTTTCATCCCACCTCCTTGCATTTGATGATGAAGTCATCGCCGGACATCCCTCTAGGATTGTTTCCAACTATGAATGTCCATGGTGGAAGGGAAGTGGCACAATCCCGGATCAACCATGGCAATGGGATGAGGTGATGGCTTCCTGTATCTCTCATTTCCAGTGTTGGGTGGTAAGATGTTAGCTCAATTGCCTTGAGTGATGACTGATGTGTTCTAGTTTGGTGTTGAGGATGATGGTTTGGTTCTTCCTGAGAAGTTGCCAGACACTTCAACTCCACCACTGATGGGACTCAGATGGATTCGAGAAAGAATGGTTTCATTGATGCAGGAGCAAGATGAGGCCATTGAAGCAAAGATGGCAGAGGTGAAGATGTACACTGGCATGCTAGAGAAATTGAAGAGAGCCAAAGGACTGTAGTGAGAATAGAGTAATGTTCATTCAAAGGATGATGTAAAATACCATAGGCCTTCACAAATATGGATCCCTGACTGCAAAATACCATGTCCTGAGCTCCAAGTCCCACTTTCCACTATCTGAAGTTCCGGACATCCGGAACTCGGAGCTCAGGACTCGGGACCCAGGACTCACCTGAGCATTTGTAGTGCCAAATACTATCTTCTGAGTCCCAGAAATGCAGAAGTCGGGGCTCAGGGCTCGGGGCTTGGGACTCACATGATCATTCATACTGCCACATACCATCTCCTTAGCTCCGAGTTCCGTGTACGGGACTCCGATTCCCTGAAATACGGAACTCACAAATCATTTTTCCTGTGACATTCCATGTCCTGAGCTCCAAGTTCCAGATACCCAATTCCTACATTTTGGGAGTGATGATTTATCAAGTCCCAATTCCCGAGTTCCGGATTTCCGGGACCCCTGAGTCCCGGCACCTGGAAGTCGGGAATCGGGACTTGGAGATTTCCAATATGTTCACTGTTCAGAAGTACAAAAATTTGATTCATGTATATCACTTCCAATATGAAATCTTGAGTGCTATGTACTGAGTGCCGAGTGCCAAGTGCCAAGTGCCAAGTGCCGAGTTCCGGGTGCTGGGTGCCGGGACTCCGGGAGCCCTGACTCTGGGCACCTGGCACTCGGGACTCGGGACTCAGTAGGTGGCACTCAAGATTTCAGATTGGAAGTGATACATATGAATCACATTTGTTTATTTCTGAAAGGTGAACATATTGGAAATCACCAACTCCCAACTCCCAACTCCTGGGTGCCGGGACTCATGTACTGAGTGCCGAGTGCTGAGTGCCGAGTGCCAAGTTTTCGGTGCTGGGACTCTGGGAGCCCCTACTCTGGGCACCCAGCACTCGGGACTTGGGACTCAGTATCCAGATTGCTGGCACCCAGGAGTCGGGAGGCAGGACTTGGTGATCTCCAATATGTTCACCTTTCAGAAATAAACAAATGTGATTTATATGTATTACTTCCAATCTGAAATCTTGAGTGCCACCTACTGAGTCCTGAGTCCCAAGTGCCAGGTGCCTGGAGTTGGGGCTCCTGGAGTCCCGGCACCCGCACCTGGAACTCGGCACTCGGCACTCAGTACATGGCACTCAAGATTTCAGATTGGAAGTGATATATATGAATCAAATTTTTGTACTTCTGAACAGTGAAAAATTTGGAGATCACCGAGTCCCAAGTTCCAGGTATTGGAGCTCAGGTTCCGGAACTCGGGACTCGGGGCTAGAAATGCTCAGGTGAGTCCTGAGCCCCAAGTCCCAAGTCCCAAGTACCGAGACCTGAACCCCTGGACCAGGCAGTCCACAATGTTGGTGTTAGGGTTTCAGTGAACTGTTTAGAGAAATCACAACAGTCATTCATACATTTTGGATCCTCAATTTGTACATGGTATTCTTGTGTTCATATCTACATGAGTGACTACTCTTTCTATTTCTTTCATCTTTCACAGGCTGTATGGGCCATTCACACTTGCCCATCCACATGAGGGAACCCTGGCATAAATGTGAACATAATCCCTCAAATACCATGCCCAAGTGATCCCATTTCACTTCTGGAACTCCATGCCTCACAATCCTTCTGGAAAACGTGATCATACAGCCAGAGTTGTACTTGAACTCCAGCTGAAGGCTTGGCATTTTCATCTGACCATTGGAATAGTTCCCAATGGTGGTGAGAATGTCGAAGCATTTGGCAATCGATAAAAGGTCTCGATGATTGGGCATTTCCCGATTGGAAATGATGGACAGGGTGTTAAACACGGATGCCCAGTACTGCAGGGTCTCTGGATCTGTGGCAGATCCTTGCTTACTGCCTTGTTTCTGAGGTTCGACAAGGTTCGCAACCCTGCAAAGTACTGCTCCGGATGCATCACCCTGAGTGCCGCGGAGGCGATGGCTGCTGGCTGTGCAATGGCTTTCAGGATTCCCTTGGAGGAAGGTCCCTTCAATGAGCTAGATACCTCCGGATCTGCCACATTCTATGGGCTTGGTGAGTTTGACTGCTGAAATCGCCATCTGATCAGAACCTACCTTGTGTCCCTGTTGATACCATGCCGGAGATAAATTGATGCATCCGGGAGTGGAGCCAACATTTTCCGACCCATGTTTGAACCACTCTTGATTAGTTCGCCAATTCCCATCAGCCTTTACACTTTTTTCGAGGCTTGTAGAGAGGATGTCTGTGCTGCCCTGATTTCCTGCTGTAGGTACAATTAATGTTCAATATCCATCGAGTCACATGGTACATTACAAACCTGGGTGGTATCATTCAGGGCGTCCGGGAGGTACCATGCAATGATGGCACCAGATGAATTGAGAATTGTGGCTGGTACCTCAACCAACTTTGTGCCTTCATGGCCAGGAGGACACCTCTCAAGCAACTTCGCCTCTCTCTCATCATTAAGCCCTGTGTCCTTCATGGAGATCAATTTGCATATCTTGCGATATCTATCTGCATCTGGACTGTCATCAAGGAATTTGAATGATCTGATGAATTTTCCGAATCTGCAGGAAGACCCACTGGGATTTTTATGTGCCTTTATGAGCACATCAACCAAGCGATCGCACACCATCACCAGATAAGTGTCCAGGTTCGGAGATGGTATGACTGGGTCTCCTCCAGTCTTCTCTGCATTGAATTTCTGTGCAGTATATTCACCTGCTTCATAAGTGACAGTCAGGCCCAAGTGCGCCAGATGTCTATGCCATCAGGAGTGGAAGAGGAAGAAACATTCATGCTGGATGTCCTGACTGGTGTTAAAGGGGGTGGAGATAGTGAGGATCAGATAAGGGAGCCTTGCATGATGTTTGCTCTCAAAGATGTATTATCATTCATTGCGCAATTAAATACTACATGATTGGCAGTGTGCTGGATATCAGATATTCATTTGTCTAGTCCTGGGTCCCGGAACTCGGAACTTGGCATCTTGTAGGGCAACACAAGCCTCGCACCCCAGGTTCCACATCCTGCAAGACAACCTAACTTCCATAAAAGGCCATGTCAAGAGAGCACATCCTGCTCTCTTCTGAAGAATCTCAACTTCAGTTGGCCATTTAACATGGAAAGTCTTGACTGAATTGTGTCAAGACCTGGGTCCCAGGTTCCGGAACTCAGAACTTGGCGTCTCGTAGGGCAACACAAGCCTAGCACCCCAGGTTCCATGTCCTGCAATACAACCTAACCGCCCTAACAGGCTATGTCAAGAGATCACCTGCTGCTCTGGGAACTCAGACACTTTGATTTATTACCTCCTGATTTGGTTGATATACAACTACCTCAGCTCGTCATGTCTTCAATATCATACACATGGGCCCATCCATCTATAATTTATACCACCCTTGGCCCACCCTGTTCAATATAACATACTGTACAACACCCTCGGCCCACCCGTCTAATAAAATATTTTATATACACTCTCGGCCCACCCGTCAAATACAATATTTTATAATACCCTCGGCCCACCCGACTAATTTAATGTGTCTGGGCCCACCTGTGAATGTGATGACAAGTACCCTTCACATATCCCTCTATCTGATACACATCTACCTTGATACACCCATATACATAATATCCAACTACCTCGGCCCATCCGTCTACCAAATATTCATGTACATCGGCCCATTCATCTACTCTACATATTCCCTGCATGGGCCCACCCGCCTCCATTGGGAATAATATTCCTCCCGGCCCATCCATCATAGTCGGGGATATTTCTACCATGGGCCCATGGTCTGCTGGCCCGTATCATACGGGATATTATGCACATCCGTTCACCCGTATCATACGGAGATTGGTCACTGTAATATGTGGCCAATGCCCTTCTGGAATATTGGTGGGACCGACAGGAAACCCAAGTTGGACCGACCTTCAAATTCAAAGCCTGGATGGATGACAAGGGGAGAATGCATTCTCCTGTTGCCAAGGGTGAATCTGATGGTGATGCTGATGATGAGAATCCCAAGGCCAGGCCTACAAAAAAGCCATCAGCGACCACCACTTCGTCACTGACCTCAGTTCCCAAGGGGCTGCCAAGGTCCACAAAGCGACCCTATGTCAGCTTGGCCGAGGATGAGTCTGATAACACCAAAGCAGAGGCATCTCCACTGACAGCAAAATGACACCACCAGGGCCAAACAAATGCTGAAGACATTGACTGGTCAGATGACCAACCGGTGCCGAAGACCTTGGGCAAGGGTGTCAGAGGTCATGAAGACCAACCACGGCCTCCCATCACCAAAGCCTATCTACTGCAACAAAGACCATTATTTCTGCCCCTCAGGTAAGTGAGGCATCAGATGATGAAAGCAGCAGCTGCATCACCGGTCATTGGTCAACTCAAGCCAGCCATGGCAACCGCGCCTTGGGGCCAAATACAACTGGTCGGGGCATGGAAACTCATCGAGGTCTTGAACATCTTAGTGAATCACCTAGAGTGCAAGAACCAGCATTGAGGAGGACAAGGGCAGCCAGAGATGCATCGCTGGTGGTGCAAGAGAGGCGGCCAAAGAATGTGCCAGCGCCCAGAGAGCGTTCGCCAAGGAAGAGCAAGGCAGCTGGATTGGCTGCCATTGTTCCCTCAGATGCACCTGCCAAAGGCACTAGGAGCAATGCTGAAAACTTGCGCGCCACACGCACTCGGCAAAAGCCCAAGAAATATGCTGACTATATCTGATTCAGCAAATTTGCATTGGTCATTGGTAGGTGATTGGTCAGTCATTGGTCGGTCATCAGTTCAAATGTACACATGACATATGTGTTTTTGTTACATGTTACATACACTACACTACACTACACTTCACTACACTATGCATATGTCAATTTCAGCCAGCTGCTTTCTTCATAAGGTAGACGTCGTGCGGATTCTACGAACATCACGTGATAATTGTGACATTAGAGTGACAAAACACAAAAAATAGGTTAACAATTCAATGAGGCAACGAGAACAAAATCTGTAATGTCAAAGTGTAGAGAATAGCCTAATGCACATTATGATATTTGCAGAATATGAAAAAGTGAAGCCGTGCGTCAGTTAACTTCTGTTCTGTAGAATTTGCCTCCTAGCGGAGGTCAAAGCTCGTTGATTCCGAAGCAAGGCGGTGCCGTGAAGCCGAGATCCTCATACAGAGCTCATGGTCGACAAGCCGTTGTGGCGAAAGCGTCGTGCAGTAGGCCTTAATGCATGGTAGGCATCAAAAAGACAAAGGACAAGCTTTGATAGTACCTCAAACAACGATGAAAATGTGAGTAACAGGTAAACTTCTAGTGCTAATGAAAGCTCACCAGCATGTACTAGGCTCATGTCTGAGTCACAGATATCTGTACTAGCAGTACATCAAGTCAAGCACCGGTTTTGCATGGTTCTGTCGCCATGGGGGTTGCCGTTGTTAGTGAGCCTGTCTCTGAGGCATGGGTCCCATCTTCAAATGTCGAGAACACAAATTCAACACAAATCCCCTCACTAAAGCCACATCGTTACAAAGTGACCTGCAAGGAAATTGCGGACGAGGACAGCCCAATTGCAAATCTGCATGTGCACGGGAAAGAAACACATCAAGCTGAATCTATTCTTGGAGAGATTAATGAGTCACTGACAGAATATTCCCACAAGACTGATGGTGCTAATCACGATGACATCATTTCTGATGGCAGTCTAGGAGACGAGGAAACGGATGCTGAGAGTGACTGTGATGATGGGAATAACGGAGGAGATGAAAATATGCGAGACTATTCATTCGAGTTGAGAAAGCCCCCTCTGTGGAGGAAGCAAGGAAGGCATTGGATGACCTGAATA
>JABBWI010000475.1:0-44119 GCA_016647755.1 Suillus subluteus
CACATTCATAACGAACTCATGTAATAATTTGTTGACCATGGAAGGTGGGTTCAGACTCCAGAGCTCTTTAGTACTATTCCATCTTTACCTGTCTGATCGGTTGATGAAATGAAAACCACTCGCTATATCCCGAGTTTCATTGAGTTTCATGGACTTGAAGTCAAAGAGATCTTCAAGTTGGAGCCGATCAGTTCTCTCAGTATGTTTCTCACCTCCCCTATGCCTATCCCGCTGATCTGACTTTGGTTTGTCAGAAACCTTCAATGATGTCTTCTACCGTACTATGATTCACCATGCTGCCTCGAGTCCGTCCCTAGCCTTTGATGTTGTCATGCACAACAGTGAGCTCTCGGAGTTATGTTGTTTATGGTCAAGTAATTACTAATCAAAGTCTTCTAACAGATCACATGAATAAGCCCCTGCCAAAGGTCAACACAGATGCTCTGTTAGGATTCTTTCCTCCAACCTTTTGCATTTCCTTCCACACAGGCTGTAGCTCACTGGTACGTGGAGGAACATATGGGCTTCCTAACTTACGCGCCGATGTCCCAGGCCGTCTGGAATGGGCCGAGTTGAAGTTGTACCATCACATAAAGCAGATCCTCGTGCACGGTAAATGTCCGAGTCAACCCCCCCAGGTAACAAACAACAGTGGTACGCACAGTCATTTTGGCAGGGCTTGGTGCTGGCATGGGAATTAATGCCAATTTCAAGTCAGTCACAGAGAGGAGAAGAGGGCAGATGAGTTTGCAAGACGGTATGGATCAACTCTAGTGGGTGAGCATTTATTTTAAGGAGAGGAATTGGATGTCAAGCACAGCAATGATTTCCAGGAAATGGAGTTCCAAAGACGAGAGCCTCCAGAACTTGTTTATGTTCTGGGAATCGGAAAGCTTGTGATTCCACAGGTCTCGCTAAATTGGAATCTGCCATGTTCGACTTAGAGCGCACTGTACACAAGTCCAGATAACTTGAAGAAGGGGCTGTCAAACCTCAATGGACAATAATCTGTACGCCGTGTCAACACTGTATGTGGTACATTGGCGGTCTGGTTCCGGGGTTCATAACTTCCAGGTCTCGGTAATAGTACAAATTAGTTGGGTGCGCATGTAACAGTCCTGTTAGCAACTAAAGCTTTCAGGACCGCTAATTCTGCTGGGGTCAGAGCCTGGAACAGCAAAACAAATCTATCATGGTGAGATCTGTTGCTGTCTACCGAGAACTTGCTTCTAATATATGTGCCAGTCCTGCGTTTGAAAAGGGCCCAGTGATAGAGGGTAGCTATCATCGTCAACAGAGGTAGCAGGTTCCAATCTTCGCTGATATACTCATGGTACCGAAACTCACTGTCGTACAGTAGGTACGCAGCAAACACTATTATTGCCAGATGGGAAAAGGCCACCGATGTGTCTACCCCTTCGATCTAAAAGGATACTATATGGGCAGGTTGAATTGCGTAAAGCAGAACCCAAAACTTACAGATTGTATAGCATGTAGAAACACATCATTCACAATTAGACCTTGGACCTGCACTCCATGTGTGGTGACATGAGACTGGTTCACGGCGACAGCATAATCAAAATTGAGACCAAATTCATCATTCGAGTTTTGTGTGGAATCTTTCGTCTCAAATGCCGAGTGCCAAGTACCGAGTACTGAGTGCCGAGTACCAAGTGCCGAGTGCCGGGTCTTGGGGTTCGGGTCTCGGTACTCGAGATGAAACTCGAATGTCAAGGACTGAGTACCGACACCCGGCACTCGGCACTCAGTACTCAGCACTCGGCATTTGAGATGAAACCCAGCACTCGGCACTCGGCACTTGACATTCGACTTTTGTGTGGAATCTTTCGTCTCAAATCCTGAGTGCCGAGTACCGAGTGCTGAGTGCCGGGTCTCGGTAGTCGGTACTCGACATTCGAGTTTTGTGTGGAATCTTTCGTCTCAAGTGCCGAGTGCCAAGTGCTGGGTCTCGGGGTTCGGGTCTCGGTACTCGAGACGAAACTCGAATGTCAAGTACTGAGTGCCAAGACCTGGAACTTGGCACTCGGTACTCGGCACTCGGCACTTGAGACGAAAGATTCCACACAAAACTCGAATGTCGAGTACCGAGAGCCGAACCCCGCGACCCGGCACTTGGAACTCAGTCACTCAATCAATGGACTGGCAGAGGTTACATTCATTCAAAACTTGTATATACATCTACCACTATGCAATTATGTAGCCATGTCAACCTCCCCAGAAGACTCTTCAAGCTTCACCTCCACCTCAACATCCATGTTGCTGGAAGAGTCATATTCTGGGACAAGGTTGCTTGGATCACCTGGGTCCACAACGTCGCCGGACACATCTGGGTCCTCTGGGTGAACGACTTGGTTGTAGTCGAACAGGAGACCCTCAATGGCAGAGGCATCTGGGAATGTCGGGGCTGTGGGTGTGGTAGCCATAGTTTCCATACTGAGATCAATCAGAGGAGGGAGCGTGGATTCTGGGGGTGACATGGTGTGGGGGCCAGATTGATCAAGCAACAAGGATGTTGCAGGGGCAGGAGTGTCTGGAAGTGGGAATGAGGGGTGCCGGTCGATGATTTCGCACCCAAGGCCTTCATGGAGGCGTTGCAGGGTATCAATCTTACCATCCTGCTCTGCCACACGAGCCTTGAGAAGAGCGATTCGAGCTGCGCCATCTCGAATCGCAATGGACATGGCATGGAGATCCGGCATGGGCAACCCGAGCGCTGCAGCAGGGACTGCCGGGCCGCGTGTTGCAGCAGGGACTGCCGACCTGGAAGACGGAAGTGCTACAAGGGAAACTTAAGGTCAGACGGTGAAGAATGAAAAACTCGGGTGACTTACGAGCTGGTGCAGGTGCAGGTGCAGGTGCAGGTGCCTTGACGGCAGTGATGGTCTTGCTGCGACCACACGTCTGGGTCTTGGGAGTGGTCACAGCAGTGACACTGGAAGTTCTGGCCGGTCCACGAGACTGACTGCGAGTTTGGGCCCTGGACTGGGAGGCACGGGACACTTTGGAGGGGGTGGGAGTTTGGGACATGGGGGGAGCCTTGGAGGGAGTCTTGGACGAAGCCCTGGATGGTGTTCGGGACCTTGCCTTCCGGGTAGTAGAGGAAGCACGAATGCGAGGAGGCGGGGATCCCATAGTCGCGGGGGTGCACTTGATCTTCTTTGTCGTGCAGTAGATGCACAACATACACGGAGCCCCGGTCCTCTTGTCCGACCGAGTTGCGCAAGGCCATTTTTGCTTGTGGCAAGCATAGCATGGGTTGTTCTGTTGGTTGTATTAGTGTATGGACCCACTTGATATATTTAAAAGTACTCACCGGTCCGGGAATGAGAATGTCAACTGCAGGGATGACTGGGGGTGCCTGCACCGGAGGTTCAGGAGTTGGCTGGGCGGGCTCGACAACTGCTTTGTGACTGCCGGCAATCACCTGGTATAATGTAAGCAAACGCCCGAGGCCCGGACGAATAAATGACACTTACTGTGGCAGGGCCAAAAGGTTTCTTCTTGGGTACCCGGGGCGAGCGAGGTGAATTAGGGGTCCTTGTGACAATTGTGGAGAGCCGGGGGAGGACAATCTCCGGCACTCCACCCGAAAGTGGCTACACAAAATGAGAGACAAAAAACAAATGAACAAGACGACATACCTGCATAACCGAGTCTTCATCATCTTCCGACTCCACGATGGGCTTGGACTTCACAACACGAGCAGACCTCTGATGCTTGCGAGTCTTCATCGCGGATTTCGGGGGTTGGGAGGAGGATCCAGAAATCAAGGGGGACTTCCTCTTCTTACTCCCTTCTGCCTCAGGATCCGGGTCAGCGAAGACGGCCTTACCTTTCCCCTTGTCCTGGGACTCGGTGGTGGGGTTGGTGGAAGGGCCGGCGACATTGCCGGCAGGGATGGCTGGGGAGGGAAGGTTGACAGGAATCGGACCTGTGGATGGGGGGGCAGCAGTTGGGAGATCGAAGGTCTGGTCGCCTAAGGCGTTCCAGGCGAGGACCTTGGGGTGCCAGGGGTGCCTCAGAATGCGAGGATCGTTGTACCCGATGGAGTGCCAGTCAGGCCAGACCTTGGGAACCATGTTCCGGATGTGCTGGAGCTCTTTGGAGCACGAAATGATGAGGCCGGGAATAGGACCAACCCCGGACCCATGCTCCTTGGCTACATCAGACTACCTAGATGTTAGAAAAGAAAAAGCACCAAAATAAAATACATACCACCAGTGTAGCAACCTGTTTTCCCAACGCCGCGTGGCTGGGACCCGGGGGAATCTGCTGGGCGGCGCTGATGATGGCCATGATCTGGGCAGTGGATGCCTTCAGATGGGTCAAAGAGTCGTCAACTGGAGTGGACATGATGAGTGGGTTGAGAGATTGAAAGATCTTGAAATCAGATTGAAATCAGTTATCAGAAAGATGAAGTTTCAAAACAAACAAGACATTTGATGGGCGATCCACAAAATCGTTGATTGTTTGTGTTTGTTTGGTCGTGGTTCAACTTTCGGCAATCGCCGGCTGTGTGTTGAACTTCGAAGTTTTTTAGATCATCAGTCGATCAGTCCACCAATTCTCCACACATGAGTTCCCATCCAGCCGTTAGATTTAATGACCCCCCGGTGACCGACTGTAATTCTATGGATGTGGATGACTCATCTATGGGCCAGGTATCACTAGGTATGTTGTATTCTTATCATGCCTTATCTATTCACCGGGCATCCCTTAGATGACTTAGATGACTTATACCTCAGGCTGGATGATGACATAGAATATGGTTCTATGTCATCCGGACCCCCGGATGCATCAGCTGCAATACCCGGTATGACTATACATTCCTTATCATCGGGGATCTCCATGCATGCTAACTTCACCCTTGAAGATCAATCACATACGGGTCAAGCTGAGGATGCCAGCTGTCTCATTGATCCAGACTTGTACCTTGGGCCTGAGGATGATGTCATTGAGGTTGATGAGTTGCTGGATTCTGCCGATCCTCCCACTTTTGCTCTGGCCACCTCAGAGGTGTCTATTTCATGTGGGTCATTCATTCCAGACCATTATTGATACTTATCCTATCTCCCAAGCTGACATATCATCTACCGAACCTCGTGCAGACCAGCCAGAGCTCGATATCGAGGATGTACATTTGATGGTCCAGGAGCTCCATCCTTTCGGACAATACCAACACCCAGCATGTGAGTATCTCAAAGCAGAGCATTTATACTTTTGCTAATCTTTCTGGAAGACCAATCCCTCCAAGATCGACTACTTGATTACAAACGCCATACTGGAGGTCTTCCTGACCCTTCCATCCAACAACTAATCGAGGTCGAGCGACCATTCCGAACTGCTTGGGCAGAAACATCCGACAAGCTGAAGAAAGCTGATGCAGACCTGCAGAGGTTACAAAGAGTTGAACAGATGAGCATTGAAATGCTCAAGGTAGTAGATTCCATGATTGAACACTTTGAAGAACAAATGACCATGTAAATTACTGTATTGCAACCTCTGAAGTTTCATTGACATGCCCACATCATGTACACTACCGAATTGTTCAATACATGTCCCCGGGTGTCGAACGGGACTGGATACACGATGGTCAGGAGTTGATAATTGGGACTCAACACTTGACACTCAACGTTCGGGACTCGATTTTCGATGTTCGGGACTCGCTGCTCGATAGTCGGGACTCGGTGTATAAAGAATCTCAGGCTTCAGGTTTTGGGACTCGAGGTTTGATAGTCGGCATTCGATGGCCAGGACTCGATGCTCACGACTCAATGGCCGGGACTCAATAATCGATGTTAGACGTTAGGATTACCATACTCGATATTTGGTAGTCGGGACTCGGCATATAATATTAGGTCAGATATATGATAGTTCCACATTGACATTTAAATACAAGCAGGTAAAGGCAGGCAGTTTATGATCAGTCCATTACTTCTTTCCCCTTGCTCTCGTCACTCGAGCCCTTGTGTCCAATGGCTGTTGTGTTGACTTACTCCGGGTTGTCCTCGCTGATGGCTCAATCACCGCTTTCTTTCCCCGCATGTTCTTTGGCACCGGCAACCTATTGACTCTTTCGGTTGCACCATCCTCCTGAACATGTCCAGTGACTTGCTCAGTCAGCCCAGTCAGGAGGTCGCCCATTCGCGATGTCAGCAGCGCACCAGTCTTCCCTGCATTGACCGGGCGAGGCATTGGAATTGCCCGTGGGACGGCTGTCCCTTCATGTGCTGTCGAAGGACCAGGCTCTGTTCTGGGTCTCTTTTGCGGGGATCTACCTTCCTCTGTGTCATCATCAGCATCATCCTCCATGTGATGAGTGTCGCCCTCGGGATTGCTCTCTGGATCACTCTCGTGATCGGTCTCAGGATCACTGTCAGTTTCGGTCGCCGAAATACGAGGCCTTCGGATCATAACTCGTCTGACTTTACGAGTCCGATGAGAAGGCGAATTCCCAGATATAACCGAGGCTACCATGTCCCCATCTCTGTTCTTCCATGCTTTGAACAGGAATGTCGGACCTTCACCTTTCTCCTGCCGAGCATACCAGACATTCAGTAAGGCGGTCGTGTCCCAATGTTGCAACTTCGAAGGCTCCTTCAAGTCCACATCCGCTGGAACATACTTTCTTGCCACAAAGTCAGCCTGACTTTGTACGATGGCGCTCCATGGCACAACTGCCTTCTCAATCCCAGAACAGATACCTGCATAAATGCATTCAACAAATGTTTGGGTGTTGCGACGATGGACTCATGATAGTGCGATGTGAGAAATGCTCTCATGATGGTTTTCTTCTCCTCGAGTTTAGTTTCGGTGATGTCGGGAAGCACCGGCATCCCATCCCCATTGATTTCGAGTTTGAAAGCAGGCTTCTTGATTCTCTTTCGACCTCCCTTCACCTGTTGCCCGCCATCTCGTGCCCTGGCACCTATCATGATGAAGTTCAACAAATTAATTCCAGTAGCCGGTGATCAAGCACTCACCGAATTGTTCCTGCGCATACTCCTGCCAAACTGGCTCGATGTCCTCCCAATCCTTCGTCTTCATGAAACTTTCCCCATCTCCTAATGCCTCATTATCATCGTGCCTGCATGAAATGTATTGAGATTGAAGATCTCCAAAGATGTTCGATGACCAAATTGACTTACATCCCGAACAGAACCTCTCCCTGTTCATTCTTCCACGCCAACATCACAAACACTCTCATCCCGCATTGCCTCCACATCTCCTTCGAAAAGTGCTCCATATATGCCGGTCCCTTCTTACGAGCCACTTGTGCTTGTATCTTGGCAGGAGGAAAGTTGTTGGACCATTCTTCGGCCGTGTCTTTCGCCTTCTCCAACTCGTTGTCGGACAATTCAGCCATGACTCTTTTTACAGCTGCCTGATAATGCTTGAACATATCGGGACCTCCTGGCTTTGCCCCGGACTCGTCCTCAATCCTCTTCAGCACCTCCTCCCATTTCTGCTGGTAGATCACCTGCCTAGGAGTCCATTTCCTCCCATACTTTATCATGTCCTTCCTTTCCTTCTTTTTCTTGTTGTTGAAAAACCATGTCTTGTACATCTGAGAGTTCATGGAAGAATAAGATGTTAAAATTTTAGTTTTGAATGAAGCATGGATGAATCACCTGCTTCCTCTTCTTCCATTGTGCTTGATCGACCTTGGGAGCAAATAGCCTGGCAGCCCTAGCTATGGCAGTGAAAACGGCCCTCTTCTCATTCCTTTTCGCCGAAGTCCACTCAGGAAGGTAGTTCTTCAACTGCGAAATTTCATTATCCGTGAGCTTCTGTGTCTGTGGTTGACGCGCCCTATGCCTTCCAGAAGTGGAAGTCAACTGAGTGGAATGACCTGATCTTGCCATCGTGAATGAGATTGCAGAAAGGGCTGAGGATGAGCAAGGTGGAAGTAATAATGGTGACAAGTTCAACGCCTAACAGTTGGTTAATCGACCCATATTGGACGCAATTCCATTGTTGGAAATGAATTTGTAATGATGCATCCAGACTGCATAACATCACATTGCAATAACAATTTATTCACATTCCTGAGCTGATGCTTGGCTTGCAGCCTTAGAAAATAACATGAAGATAGGTAGATACACCCCACTGCAAAAATCCCACAGGGTTGAAGCAAGGGGCAACAGAGGTAGGAAAACTTGGGTCAAGGTCCCACTTGCAAGCACAAAAAGACGTGCCTACAGGTCCATGCCTAGCTCTCCCCCAGAATCACCAACAATTCGGCCTGTTGAGGCACCACCTCTTTGGGAAGACATTCCTGGCAACACTTATGAGCAAGACCAAGGCTCATTTGAGCCTTTGCAACTCCCAAAAACCATGGCAAGTTCATGTAAAATGTTGCATTGCAATTCAAATGATAGCTAAGTATAACAAATGCAGAGTCAGAATGACTACCTCAGGCAATGGCTGCCAAGGCAGGAATCATATCTGCATCACCTCCTCGATCGAGAAGCTCCACCAGAAGATAGGAGATGCGTCGTCTGCGACCAGGATGGGGTCTAAAAATGTCAAGATTGTCTTGGGGAGCCACTCTATTGCACTGGCTGTTGCAGAAGTCAACATCTTTGCAATCCCTTCCACTGGATCAGTCAATGGAACGGTCAATTCTTCGAGCAAAGTTGTCTCGCTCACGTCGGACTCATCATACACCTCGGTCATGAGGGCAAACAATGTCCCGTACTTACAGATAGGTGGGATTTCTTCGAAGAAGACGAACCAGAAGACCAGCTTGAGCCTGAAGATCTACCATCTGTGTCGGGACCCGAGTTCTAGCCGAAGGAAAACACCATGGTCATCATTGACAAGTCCAGAGTTCATCGCCTCCGGGTTCAATGCTGCGAGTGTCCAAATGCCATGAGTCCAGACCTTCAAATGTTTCGACATGGATTTTTCCCCGCTTCATTTAACAAGCCGAAGACTTTGTTCACCTTCAGGGTTCTCGATGATTTTCTATTGGACAACCTTGAATGTGGGACCTCGGCGATGAACTATTACAGCAAGCTCCGGCAAATGACCTCGAGCATGTTTCCACACCTTGTACCGGTAATGCTATATCTCTCATCTCAAGGACAATATTTTGACAAAGAATGTGGCAAGGACCGATATCGAGAGCTCATGAGAGTCGCCCGACAGTGGAGGCAGTTGAAGACGATGAAATGGCATGGCTTTGGCCATTGTTCCGACAGCCCGAATGCAGGAGATCTCGCATTATTTTGCCCGGCATGTCCTCAGCCTGGGATTAATGTGTCCTTGTCAGGGGATGAATCACTTGATGAGTGAGTCTTCCTCGACACTGAAGTCACCGCGGCGATAATAACAACTCCAAGGTGGAAATACACCCGGTCATTTGTTATGGACGGAAATTTCAAAGCCGAACACCTGCATCCCATGAAGCCATTTGATGAAGTTTGGCTGTCGGATGGGTTGGGATTCATGGTGGGAAAGGACAGGTATAAAACGCATCTTGCAGAGGCTGCCGACACTTTAGAAAAATCAAGCTGCAACAATCACCGGGCAGTAAATCAAGCAAATGCGGCTCAGCACAAGCTGGAATCCACAGGCATCGGGGGAGTAGCCTGTGCTCGACACGGTTGCTTTGTTCCTCACTCGATGGTAGATTTTCAGAAAGGCGAAAGGCAAGCCGACCCAGCCATTCGACATTCATGAGTTAACCATGCATCATTCACAGACAAATGAACATGGACTATGCCCTTTGTGAGGCTGCACGGCACAACATGGAAGGCATCACCAGGGCAGTCACCTTCTATGATATCAACTGTCAATACAACAAGCACTTTCGGGTTCGGGTGGATCGAAGCCGATTTCTCGAAATGGTTCTGGAATTGACCATCATTCCCGGAATCGGGTTGTGGCACATCCACGGACATCAGGACAGCTGCTATGTCCGTTATGCATCGAATTTTATCGAAGGCATCGGTCGGATCGATGGAGAGATCATGGAGACCCTATGGTCACGTCTCAACCTGATTTCCCCTGCTGCTCGGGGAATGTAATCCCTGCATTGAAAGGAATGTCTCGATTATCAGATGAACGATTCCAATTTCTGCAAGATGATCCGCATGAAAAGGACCCTTTGCCGAAAATACAAGCAGGCGAAGAATGGCATCGCCGAAAGCGAAATGGCTTTCGACAGACTCGATGAAGCAGCACCCGGGGATTCAAAGACAGAGTGGTTAGCCAGGGAGAGGATCACTCAGTCCGGCAGAATAAGTGATCCCGCGGCCATGGATGTATATGAGATTAATATCAAGAAGGGTTAGTTGACTTTGTCTCCATCAAAGTCCGAATTAATTTTTCACTCAGCACCGAGCAAAAAGGAGATCGAGCTTAGACTACTAGAGGAGGGCAATGCCCGAAATGCAGCACCTGCTCACAGATCTGTGGTGACATGGATATCAATGGGGTTGGCGATTGAAGAGGCTCAAATCGCATTGCTCATCGAGGTCCGAAGAATTGGTAGAAGAACTACCGAGACACAGAGGTTAGACATCGCCCGGCAATGCGATCGTCTCCAAGGCCAGATCGATAGATTCACTTGGTCTGCTATTACGCATCTCGGAGAGGGATTTGATGCAGATGACGATCCCAAAGACATGAACTTAGACATTCTTGATGATCTCGATGATGACTTGGCAGACTTCACCGAGACATCTGACACATGGGCAAACTCCCCCGAGCTCACTGTAATCCCATTGCCATCAAACCTCGGGGTAGATCGATGCAGACACTGCATGGCAGACGATCTCATTCCGCTGGAGATGTCTCTTCGTGAAGGGCAGGCCAATGACTCCCTTCACAACCTCCGAATTCACTTGTGCAACAAGGTGATTCTGTTTCGAACAACAGTTAGGCAAGCCAAATCCCAGGCCCTGAAAACTCGAGCTTGGTCCCAGGTGACTTCGGTGCAGCAGGCAGTGTCCCTCCATGCCAGTATATATATGAAGACGAGGAAGCAAATGATGCAACTGGAGCCAGGGCAAGACCAGGTTCAGAAATACAAACCCCTGCTTCGTGAGCAGCTCAAAATCAGCACTGCCGTCAGCAATCCAAATGCCCAGGGTCAGCGAAACAAGTCCCTCGCTTGGTTCTGGTCAGTTGAAGTCGACCTTGGGGGTCCTGATCACTCATGGAATGAGGAATGTGAGTTCGGGCATGCTTGACGTGTCCCACGCTCAGCTGACGGACCCGTCCGAAGTTTACCGAGTTCATTGGCTCAGGGCAAAGGCACTAAGGGATCGATGGAAGGAAGAAATGATGTTGGTCCAATTGGAGATGGATTGGACATGTAACTTTTTCTTGTGGAAAGCAACCCAATGGGGTGACAGGATGCGCGAATCATTGGTGAAACACCTTCCGGGTCATGCATGCTACTTGGGAAGGCAATCCCAAATGTATTCATTGCTTGCACAGGATGCCCAGGCAGCATTTCAAGACCTGAAGAGCGGGTTTATAGAGGCTCGAGATGAATGAATTTTTTTGCCAAAGATATGAAACAGCTACTTCGACCCAAACATTTTAGTCCCGGGAATTGGCCGGGTCGACCCATGTCGGAGTTTGAAATTTTTTATCAATCAACCAGTGGCTCATATCTTCACTTCCGAACCAACTGCCATTGTCATTGTCATTTCCAGCTTCAAAATCCTGCATTCACCATGTCTGTATTGCATACTCCTCCCACATCCCCTTCTGATTCTCAGACTTCCGGCAATGAGTTCCAACCCCTCACACTCACTCAGGCAGATATTGCAGCCACAATGTCAATGGCTGCATCTCGCATCCGAGTGTCCATCTCTCAATATCAGATGGAGGCTGCCCACACCGAGGAGCCTTCTGCTGCTCGGATCATGCACTTTAAAGCCGGGCTGCAATGGGAGATAGCTGTAAGAGACTCATGACTGTGGTGGTAAATGCTGACATTTCCAACAGACTTTTGTGACTCCCATCCTGCAGTACTCAGCTGCAAGGAACATCATTTTCATTGTTCCGAGCCCGGTTGCTCATATTCTTCAGTTGATTCCCGAGCTCACCTGGAACATGGTTCCGGACCACATCTTTTCATCCCACCTATGCCAGTTTCAAGATGTTGCAGATCTGGGGGATCCCTCCCGTATTGTATCCACCTATGGTGCTCAATGGTGGACCAGACCAACTGCCATCCCGAATGAATTATGGCCATGGGATCAGGTATTCACTAATTGTGTCTGTCACTACCAGCATTGGCTAGTAAGACTTTACAGAATTTCCTTGAGTGATGACTAATCCTTTCTAGTCTGGCGTTGAGGACGAACGTCTTGTTGTTCCCAAGCAGGTGGATGAAAGCTCGGTTGCAACACTGAAGGCACTGAAGTGGATGAGGGAACGCCTCCTGACAGTGATTGAGGATCAACAAGCTGGGATCTGTGAAAAGATGGCAGAGATTCAGATGTACACCGCTGTCCTAACCAAATTGAAACCAAGGGGACCAGAGTAGTTCTAATGCTTCAGTTCACAATGTTGAAGTCTAAATTCTGTACATGATGCAATCAGCACTGAAAATTACATAATGACTTTCAAATACCTGACCTATTGCTATATGCAGAGTCCTGCATACCAAATATCGAGTCCCGAACATAGAGTCCCAAATTTTGAGGCCCAAATTTCGAGACCCGAAGTTGTCTCCACTATCAACCATCAAGTCCTGACAATCGAGTCCAGAAACCTGAACCCCAACCATTGAGTCCCGACAATCAAGTCTCGATTCCTGAATATCGACACCCGAACAGTACCGAGTCCTGAGTAGCATGGAGTCCCGAGCACCGAGTGCCGACACCCGACACCCACGAGCACCGAGCACCGAGCACCAACTACCGACTACCGACTACCAAGCACCGAGTCCCGAGTCCCGAGTCCTGAGTGTCGAGTCCCGACACCCGACACCCGGAATTCGGCACTCAGGCACTCAAGACTAATGATTGGAAACAACAAAACAAAATTCGAAACTCGAAAGTACTGACTACCGAATACCGAGCACCGAGCACCGACTGCCGACTACCGAGCACCGACTGCCGACTACTGAGCACCGAGCACCGACTACTGACTACCAACTACCGAGCACCAAGTCCCGAGTCCCGAATATTGAGTCCCGACACCCGGAATTCGGCACTTGGCACTCAAGACTAATGATTGGAAACAACAACAAAATTCGAAACTCGAAAGTACTGACTACTGAATACCGACTACCGAGCACCGAGCACCGAGCACCGACTACCGACTACTGACTAACGAATACCGAGCACTGAGCACCGAGCACCGACTACCGACTACCGAGCACCGAGTCCCGAGTCCCGAATATTGAGTCCCGAAACCCGGAGACCCGAAACCCGTATCTCGAGGATAGAGTGCCTGATATCTAGTATCATGTATTTGAAGGTGGGTACTAACATGGGTCACTACCTTTTCTACTTCTTCCAATCCAACCTTGCCCATCCACATGACGGAATCCCGGCATAAATATGAACAGCATCCCTCATATACCATGCCCAGGCAATCCGATCCCCTTCCACTGCATGAACCCCATGTCTGACAATCCTTCCCGAAAACGCAATCATGCACCCCAGATCGTATATGAACTCCAGCTGAAGGCTTGGCATACTCATCCGAGCATTAGAATAATTCCCAACGCTAGTGAGAATATCGAAGCATTCGGGAATCGATGAGTGGTCTCGGTGATTTGGGGTTTCCCGATTGCATATGACGGTGAGGCTGTTAAACACCGTTGCCCAGTACTGGAGAGTCTCTGACATCTTTGGCAGTTCCTTGCTTTGTGCCTTTTCTCCGAGGCTCGCAAAGGCTTGCAACCCTGCCCAGTACTGCTCAGGATGCATCACCCTGAGTGCCGCTGTGGCAATGGCTGCTGGCCTTGCAATGGCTGCTGGCCTTGCAATGGCTTTCAGGATGTTCTCGGAGGATGGTCCCTTCAATGATGCAGATACCTCCGGATCGGACTGATTCTATGGCATTGGTGAGTTTCACTACTGAGATTGCCATCTCATCAGATCCTACCTCGTGCCCCTGTTGAAACCACGCCAGAGATAAATTAACGCATCCGGGTGTTAGAACATCATTTTCCGAGCTTGGTGTGAACCACTGTTGATTAGTACGCCAAATCCCATCGAGCTTGATGCTTTTTTCGAGCATGGGAGCTAGCAAATCAGAGGCCGCCCAAATTTCCTTCTGTATGTACCATTTGATGTTCAATATCCATCCAGTAACAATATATATAACACACCTGGGTGGCATCGGTCAAGGCGTCTGGGAGGTACCATGTGATGATGACACCGGATGCATCAAGAATTGTCACGGGTATGTCGATCAACTTTGTGCCCTCATGGCCGGGAGGACACCTCTCGAGCAACTTTGCCTCTCTCTCTTCATTATGCCCCGTGTCCTTCGGGGAGATCAATTTGCTATATCTTGCAATATCAATTGGCATCCGAACTGTGTTGAAGCAATTTGACTGATAAAATGAAATTTCTGAACCTGCAGTAAGACTCACTGGGATTTTTATATGCCTTTATGAGCTGATCAACCAATTGATCACAAGCCATCACCAGATCAGTGTCTAGTTTCGGAGAAGGTATAACTGGGTCTCCTCCTGTCTTCTCTGCATTGAATTTCTGTTCCGTGTAATCACATGCTACATGAGTGACAGTCAGGGCCCAAGTGCGCCAGAGGGTTATTTCATCATCGGAAGTGGAAGAAACATCCATGATTGAATTGATCTTGTGAGATCAGAAGCTGAATCCTGAATGTCCGCACTTTGGTGTTAAAGGGGGTGGAGATAGAGAGGATCAGATAAGGGAGCCTTGGATGATCTTAGCTTTCAAAGATCTATTATCTATTATCATCTATTGCTCAATGAAATACCAGATGATTGGAGGTCTGTTGGATGTCAGATATTCGTTTGTCGAGACCCGGGCCTCGGATCTCGGTACACCTCTCTCAATTTTCGATACCCGGGACTCCATAGTCGGAACTCGAGTCTCAAATCTCAGGTGTCAGGTGTCGGGTGTCGGGTGTCGGGTGTCGGGTGTCAGGTGTCGGGTGTCGGGTGTCGGGTGTCGGGACTCGATTCAGGACTCGTTGGTCGGGACTTGATACTTGATTGTCGGGATTCAATGGTCGGGCGTCAGGTTTCAGGACTCAAATCTCGGGCTTAGGGACTTGGGTTCCAAGACTCGGTAGTTGGGACTCGATGGTCGATTTTCGGGATTCGATAGTCGGGGCTCGGATATCGGTACGCTTCACTCAATTTTCGGTAGTCGGAACTTGGCATTTGGCATTTGGTAGGCTTGGATGATGTTGGCTTTCAAAGATCTATTATCATCCATTGCTTGGAAGTGTGCTGGACATCACATATTCGTTTCTCAAGACCCGGGTCTCGGAACTCGGTACCCTTCGCTCGAGTTTCCACTTCACCCCTTTGCAAAGCTCTGTGCCATACCACATCATTAGATGACATTGAATTATTACCTCCTTTGATTTGGATGATATATAACTAGCTGAGCTCCATGTCTACAATTATCATTCTCCTGGGCCCACCTGTCCATATTATATACCCCCACGTCGGCCTACCCGTCTATGCAATATATGTCTACTGTCGGCCCACCCGTATATAATAAATCTTTCACCACTCCCTCGGCCCACCCGTCTACAACATAATACCAATATGTCGGCCCACCCGTCTACAAAATAATATTAATTCGTCGGCCCACCTGTCTAATATGATATATATCTGGGCCCACCCGTCTGTGATAACAAGCACCCTTGATATACCCGGCTATTTGATACATATCTACCTTGGTACACCCACCTACATAATATCCAACTACCTCGGCCAATCTGTCTATTGAAAATTCACGTCCATCGGCCCACCCATCTACTTCACATATTCCCCACCTGGGCCCACCCGTCTCCATCGGGAATAATAACACTCCTGGCCCATCCGTCACAGTCGAGGACATATCTACCATCGGCCCATGGTCCGCTGGCCCGTATCATACGGTATATTATGCATGTCCGTTCACCCGTATAATACGGAGATATGTTACTGCAATATGTGAGTAGACAAAGATCCTTGCAGCCTGCACCATAGCGTCTTGTATTTGGTCAACTATAGGCACGAGCTTGTTAATTGGTGCATCCTTGGAACACTCGGAGGTGGCCCAGATCCAAAGGTTGTCTAATTTTTAATTAGTTCAGTCATGGTCACCTTTAACTACCTCATGTTTGGACTACATACCTTGGGATTGTCTTTGGGCGACACTTTTCCACAAAGAGTTCACTGACGAAGCAATGGTGGCTTTCATAGGTAATAACAAGTTATTGAAAACATTCCATTTCATTTCTTCTTGACACTCTAATACTAGGATCGGTGTACCCCAAGGAATCATCTTCATCGCTTGTTTCTTCGACGTCACGGAGGAGCTATGTGTTGCTGTGGTAGGCGACATATCACCGCAACTCAGGCGTGCATGTTCGCTTCAAGCAATGCCAGTCAGTTTTTGGTGCTGGCCCTGAGATCGTTTTCCGGTGGTGGGGTACAAGTGCCCGCAGAAGTTCAAGAGCCGGGAGTGATGGTTATCATTGTCGATGGGGTCACAGTGGGAGGACGTATCCATGACAAGGCTGGCCTGGGCCTGTTGACTCGGAACCACTGACGGTGGTAGATTTGCATATACGAAAGGATCCAATGATATCTTGGGGTGAGGATCAGAGGGGTAGGGGATCAGTGGGTTGGTTGGGATATCACAGGGCTGCAACTGTGGCCAGACCTCATCGAAGTTTGGTGGGGGAGGCTCGCAGTCACCACCAAGAACGCGATGAAAGAGACTTGGATGGAGCTGTGGATGGGGAATTTGAACAGGTAGCAGCCCGGGCAGAAGGAATGACTGAGTGTGTGGTAGTGCCATATCTGGCGCATGACCAGGCAGCCACTGCGGCCATGATGATGGCCCGGGACACAACTCGTAATCATGTACCACCAGCCCTAAATCAGAGTCATGACACGGTTGGGCCTGCAGTGAGTGTGGTTCCTGACTTGCCAGCCACTGTAAATGGGCCTGCTGCAGTGAGTGCGATTCTTGAAGTTGTTGATTTCCTGGCCACTGTAAGTGGGCCTGCAGTGAATGTGATTCTTGAATTTGCTGGTTTCCCGACCACTGTAAATGTCATTGATGTGAGTCGCGGTGCGGTGCGGCAAATTGGATGATTATCAGCAAGCAGCTGCAGAACTTCAACTGCAGGCGAGAACTCACTGTGACTCCTGATGGCCCGCTAATATGGCCTGCTGGCTCAGACGAGTCATATCGCTGATTGCCCCAGTGTGGTAACATCAGTGACAAGTTCAGTGGGTGGTGTGCGGTTTCAGAGAGATCATCGGGAGTAGAAGAATTTTATTTGGCTTTCGCTCATTTTAAACACTACCGTACTATGGCTCAAGGACGAACACGTGAGGTTACTGATTGAATTGAACCCCCAGGCCAGGTTCTGCTTGTGATGTAAAGTAAAGTAATAGTACATTCTGCAATACTTAAAATGGCAATCCTGGTGCTTAACCATTACCTAATGCCGCTTGAACTATCGATCAGCCAATTAAAATCATTCATTATTCCATTATTCAACACAGAAACAAACAACTGGGTAATCACCCTTATCCTGTGACTACATACACCGTCATGCACTAGTGCCATTGAACAGTCATCTCGACTCTAGTGACTGTGGCTAACACTAGCTATGTTTGTCATACCCTTCATAGACACTATGAAACCAGAACTAACTCCACTCCACAGGGAAAAACACGTCAGCCTATGATGACTTGGAAGCCAAAGGCTGAAAATGGCCAGCCTACTGATATGAAATCAGCCACCCCAGTTTTCAGACCACTGGGTAATGGAACTGAGTCTACAACCACCACCTCCAAGTTAAAGACATCCTTACCACCTGGCATCCATGAGACTGAAAAGAATAAGATACTCAAACTACAACAAGCTTCCCCTGCGGCTATGGTCCCCGCAAGCCCTTTATTTGACTCAGATGATACAGGTTATCATCATGCGAGTCATCGCCTTACATCAAGTATGTTGTATGAGAGTCAAAGAGCCAACTGATTCTGATCAATATTCAAAGATGGCCGAAGGATACTGAAAGAAATAACCAAAGAGAATTCAGAGACTGGCCGTGTCATGGTGTGTGATAGTATTCTGAGCCAAATCAAGTGTGCAGTCCATGCTTACCAAATATTATAGGAATTTCACGGCGTTGAGGCGTGGGAATACGATACATTACAAAATGTGCTGGAAGAGAAGGGCCAAGTAAAGCCCAGGTGTGCTTATTTTTTCCGTTTCTGGCAATACTACTAATTGAGAAGTTAAGGCTGACCTACGACTATATCAAGCACGTCCTCCTTGTCGACATGCCTAGTGCCATCCATGAAGCACCCTTCACCAAACTCAAGGACTCCTTTGCTTCCACATTGAAACTTTTTCCCTACAACCACAAAATCATTTGTTTGGACGTTAACATGAACTTAGCATTGAAGATTCAAGGCAAATCAGTCACGCCTGATATATCTATCACAATGATGAAAGCAAAAGGACTCCTTAACAAGCTATTGGTTCCGCTCATCGGAGAGTGCACATGCTCAGACACTGTGGCCAATGCCTTACGAAGAATGAGGAGGACTATTAAGGCTCATCCCAAGGTTGCTATGGCCATCTTAGCGGTAGTTCGTGAGGTGAAGGTGTATGAGTGTCCGCAGGAAGGTTCCGTCGCATCAGAAACTCTCTCAACTTCAGAGACACCCATGCTTCTTGATCAATTCATCACCGAAGAATTCTCACTTGGTGAACCTGTCCAGATCGCAGGTCATGATTGGTGTCATCTCCACTCGGTGGAGTATATGGTGTGGGTGAAGCGAGATGGTGAAGTGCAGATAGATTTTGATAATCAAGATGAAGAATATATGGCACATGGCATACATTTTTCCTCAACATTGAACAGTCAAAGTCGCTGACTGGGACATCTGATCCATATACAGATGTTGTTCCCCGAGATCAGCATGGACACTGTTATGAATATGATCCAACGAGGGTTGGAAAAGGTCAAAGATATTTTTGTCAATTTCACCCAATGCCTTGATGAGACCATCAACGTCACTCGCCTCAAGGAAGCTCCAGTAATCTTTTCAATCGACTGGGACGATACTGTCTCATTAATGAATGGCGCGGTGCACTCAACCTCTTATGCTCAATACTTAAATTGGCACGTCGATGTCCAAGCCAAAACCGAGCCCCAGCAGATCAAAGCCGGCAAACATATATGGGATTCCTCGTATTCCCCATCTCTCTCCGAGTCTTCGTCATCAGATGATGCTGACTTGCAAGAAATGTCCACCATAAGTTCACGTGGACATCCCAAGCACAAGAAGTGTCCCGCCTCTCAGCCTCCTCCTTGCAAGTCTAGGTTAACTAGTCGGAAACGCCACAGTTAGCGGCCACACTTCATGAACAGTACTAGCACCGTAGTGACTCAACATTAGGCCCGTGAAGCTGGATTAAAAATATCAGATTATCATTTGACAGTATCGGATTTTGTATTGCCACGGCTGACTCGGACTCAACAGTAACATATTTCTCATGAAGGTTAATAGTGTACTACATGTCTCGATACCTCCAAGTCTGTCGCTGAGACTTGTCTACAATGCTTACTAATGTTCAAAGTATGCTTGGACAGAACTTGAATGTAGAAGACCTTCCGATGAGGCTCCTTGAAGGGTGCGGTCGCTTTTTATTGCACAGTGATGAGACTTGGGAGAGATTTGATACTATGGTCAGTTTACAATGCATGCAGGCTGACAATCGCTAAATGTTCCTGTTGCAGCTTGAGCCCATATTGAAGGCGGTACTACTGTTAAGTAGAGTATGCAGCACATCAATCAAAGACAGATCCTTCTGCTTGAAAACACATATTATCAGGTCAGTTCGTTGTACTTCGGATCAGCCTTACTCACATAAATGATGCAGTGGGCCATGTAACCCACCTGGTGAACACTCTGAGACAACAGAAGTAGTGTACTCCTTTGGAACTTTTTATCTGCCATCTTATATATGATGTTCTAGCCAAGTCCTTAAGCTCCTTCACAAGCTTGATTGGGATGATCCAATTGTTCAGCTGTGCTCTGCATAGAGTTTTCACCAAGCCTTGGAAATAAAATATGGCCACATCAGTTTGTTGGCCATGCTGACACACAGCCTCCAACGTTATCACCCCATTTTCACAATACCAGTCATGGATCAGGTTCTCAAAGAGGCTTAGAATGGAACATTTATAGCATGAAGCCAATGTCACATGGCCGCCATAAAATATCTGGGGAAACTCTATCTACCGGCTGTTGGAGTCGGTCCTGGTGTGCAATACATCTGGTCACATTTGGACATCGTCAATACATAACATGACTTGCATTCTTCAACTAACTCCTTTTCACAGCTGAAGGGCATCCATTGCCCCATCAGCCTTGCCCACTGGATATGCCTAACATTTTTTCTGCACCCATCTCGTTTGCGTTCTGCTTGACACTGTTAGTATGTACTTCGACCGAGGGACTCAGAAGCGGAAACTTGATAATTTCCTCGTCTTCTTCTAGGTAAGAGTTGCTAGATGATGATCTTATCCGCGTTGATGCTTACACTTTGGCTCTGCAGCACTATGTTTTATGCAAGGAAGATCTGCCCATGTATGCTGAATTTATGCTCTCTGATTCAATTGAGGCAAGTGAGTCTGCTTTGAATAGTATGTCTGATCTCGACTCACTCGCTTGTCATACACACGCGATCTTCACAATGTCAAGGCAAGATAGGGCAACAACATCTCAAATGTTTGATCCTGGACTATGAGCAGAGAGAGGAAGCGGAGCAAATGAAAGGTTCGATCCACAGGATACAGATATTGCACAAACATTAACATGTTGATTAGTGCGCAACAGGGCTGGTGCAATCAAGATCCGCTATGTCGGATAACATGAACTATATCATTTATCGCATCAAGCCTCATCCACAGCCTAGATCGATATATCACCGGCGGCGCTCTGATGTCGCGACAGTTCATGAACGAGTTTCAGGGCCCTTCCAACGACTTGTTCGTGAAATCACACAGGACTTCAAGGTTGGTTCTATTTTTATATCAAATGCAGTCGTCTCATCGCTTTTGCCAGACTGACTCGCTGCGCTTCCAATCATCTGCCGTGATGGCTCTTCAAGAAGCTGCTGAGGCATACCTCATCTCATTGTTCAAGGACACCAACTTGGCTGCTATCCACGCTAAGCATGTTACTATTCAACCAAAAGATCTTGCTCTTGCATGGCGGCTTCGCGGCGAGCGTTCATAGAGGGTTCTTAGTACATGTCGTACCTCTAACGTCGTGGCATGAACGACCAGAGCGCGCAAGGTATTCTCACCTTGCTCAACAGCATCCACAACAACAAAATCCTTAAACCCATGATGGAGGAGGGAAAGTGCTGGAACAAGACCAGAGGGTCCTGCGCCAACGATCAAGACAGTCGTACTGTTTGGCATACTAGTTATGTCGGCCATACCGTGTAGAATAGATAGGGAATTGTGCTGCAAACAGCTATTCCAGCAGTTAGCTTTTATGCTGTCCGGTGGCCAAACAGACACAAATCGTGCGGCTGCCGGCAATGGTATTGGATTCCGAGAGCAGCGCATCATTGACTCGTTATGATGAACAAAGTCCAGGCTGTACTCGGCCAACTCATACAGATCTTGCTGACGTCATGCAACCACGCAACGCGTCTCATTTAGTCACGCACTTTTGATTTCCATCCAGTGCTGCAAGAGCCTTTCAAGTGAATGCTTCGGACCAAGCTGAATTGAGTCTTGAACTCGAGATCTTATCAGCCATCAATCTCCCTCCACAATTCACTACTGCTTTGTACCCAACTTCATCGAACTATGGTTTCTGCAGCTGCAGACCGCTTCTTGGCCAACAGGGCTCCTCTGATCTGCCATGTCAAGGTTGCGAAGTCTTTCTCACAACTCATGTATGTATACTTCTGTTTCCAGAGTTCGGCTGTTGATTATTATGTAGACCAAAGGAGAAGCTCTACACTCATTACGTCGGACAAGCTTCATGGGCAGGGGCTCAGATCATTCAAGAACAGTGGACTCCCCAAGCGCTAAGGCTCTACAATCTCCTCATACTCACCTTAAGCTCCAATGGGAAGTTCACTGATTTGGATGCACTCAGTCAAAAATGTGGCATCTCTCATGAAGATTTTGAACAAGTACTGCAATATTCATCCCAAGCAAGTACTCCACATTCAAATCATTGTGTACCTCATGCAGCTGACTCCTTTGATTCAAGGTTTTGCACAACTTGGGAAACTACAAGAATTTCAGTTTCACGAAGATCGTACCTCGCGTTTCCGAAGCAAAATTCACTGCTGTGGTCGAGAAGTCAGCCAATGCTGTCCCTTTACGGAACAAGGCGAGGGGCTAAATGCACGCCGATATCCAAAGCTAACGGGACAATTTAATTAGTTGAAAGACCATATCTATGCACTCTCACCTGAAAATTCTCTCCATCGGCAAACCAAGGGATAGACATATCTCCAACTATTACCTTGGTCAAACAATCATGGTCGAAGAGGTCACAGCCGTTCAAGCTGCCGCTGAGAAAATCGGAGTTGATGTGCTGAACACCCGGTAAACATGACACTCAAATCTGCTATGTATACAGAACACATCTGATTTCCTTGCAGTGTCCACAAGAATGGGCCCCATGACTTTACCCTTCTCACGGCCTCTGTCAATAAGACTGAATTGATCGTTCATGAGATAAACGCAGAATTAACATCTATCAGATTGACAGTCGAGTATGGTGACTTCTCAATGGCACTAGCAAAGGCTGTGGCGGCTTTGCATGAGGTCGAGTCAACTTTATGTTCATCCACATGCTTTTATTTCTTACCTTCTTTTTCAGGCCAAGAAGTACATGGCCAGTGACACCCAGACAAAGATGATTGAGGGCTACATCAATTCGTATGTCTCAAATTTTACAATCTTGTATTACCTTTGGTGTACAATTCAATTAGCTTTAAGACTGGTTCGATCGAGGAGCACAAGGCTGCCTCTGAACATTGGGTAAAGGACGTCAGCCCCGTTGTCGAAAGCTACCTAGGCTTTATTGAAGCTTACGTTGACCCATACAGTGGTCGTGCCAAGTGGGAAGGTAAGCCATTTGTATTCAACTGATATTCACAATGCTGACTGCCTCTGATAGGTTTTACTGCCATCGTGAACAAAGAACTCAGCGCCAAGTATGACATACTCGTCAATGGTGCACCAGAGTTGATTAAGGTCGATCACTAAAGCCGTGTCGCTTTCAGTCACAAGTAATCCAACAATCCTCAACATTTTTGGCGTGAGTCTTCCCCTCTCACTGCTTGTGCTACTTACTGACAGCCCTAATTACAGTATACCGATAAGAAGACTTGCGATGATGTCATTTATATCACCTTCTTGCTAATGGCACATGCAGGTCTATGTGCTCTTGAGTTCTATGACCCTGCCATGAAGAAACACAGCCAGGCACACATGCAAGCTCGGTGAGTTCTGCGGCTTCTACATTACATGTGCCAGCCATCTGACTGTCTTGGCATCACCCAGCACATAATTAAGGAAGGTCTAGTGACTCTTGAAGAAGTTCATGGCACAGATAATTCGCTAGAGAACATGTATATTCACGTCAGTTTCTTTGTACTGCACCGTCAGCCTGAGATGATCCTGCCTTATGCCTTTCGATCAGCTTGACCACCAGAAATGCTTGGCCCATGGACAGGCTGTTGCAGGAAAACTCCTCATCAACCTTCAAGTCCAGGAGAGCACAGCTGATGGTGCTGGAGCATGGGACTTCTATACCAAGTTTACCACGCCTCTTCCAGGATGGGATGGTGAGAATCGGGATGTTGTGTGAAGCTCACAGTTGATACTCCATGAATACTAGACACACTTCATTGCACCCACTGCGTGCTTCCGAGTCCACCTGAAGGGGATTGTTTGTATCTCTTTTCGAGCCTGGAAAGTAGTATATATCTTTTAAAGAGAAGCTTACCAAAACAAGGAAGAACGAGAATAGCTGGCAACTTTGAGAGTCGAAGTGCACTACCATACCTTGTGTGTTGCGATGGCGCTGTGTCACAACTTTGTGATGGAATTTAATAGAATTATACATTGGTTGGGTAGTGCCAAAGCTACTTTCCGCAGGAAGGTCGTAGATGACCTCAGGTAACATTTTAATTTAGAGGAAAAAAGAAAACAGTACACAACGTTGAGAGGAGTGCGCTACCATACCTTGTGTGTTGCGATGGCCCTGTGTCACAACTTTGTGATGGAATTTAATAGCATTATACATTGGTTGGGCAGTGCCAAAGCTACTTCTCACGAGAATGCCTTGAATGGAGTCATAACCTAACATATAAATAAGGCAAAACGACAATGCTCAAAATAATTGTCACAAGCAAACTATCACCCCTCATCTGCTGCAATGGAGGAATATGACGATATCGTCGTGGACTGCTCATGTTACTCTGCATTTATAGGCAGCAATAGCTATGTATCTACAACTCCAATTTCTCGCAGTATCTATGATATTATTTAGCAGGAGCAGAATTGTATCTTTCTATAGTTCTCATGGCTACGATATCAAGGAATCATGAATTCACTGATGCTAGTGATCCGGATATGAGCTTCTTTCCATCCGATGTCCAGGCCAAGTCGAAAACGTAATCATAATTATAGTCGTATTGGATTGCGGAGATCAGCTCGCCCGTTCTGGCATCCCAAATTTTCAGTGGTAACCTTTCCGAGCCTAGTCCAGCCGTCGCAATCTTCGTTCCATCAGGCGAGTACACCACAACACTTACTCCAAGGTGGTTCGTCTCCAGTGGACCTAGGATGGGTTCGCCGCTCTGGCCATGCCACACTCTTGCCGTCCTGTCGTAGGATCCGCTCACAAGTCGTTAACCATCTGGACTCCAGCACATTGACTGCACTCTCTGAGGGTGCCCTGTCCATTTGACGGTGACCTTCTCCGTCCCAATGTCCCACAAACATATCGTCCCATCTTCGCTCCCACTTGCTAGAGTAATGCCGTTTGGAGACAATGCTATTACGTTCATTGATCTGCGGTAACCTTCTCGCTACTTCCCGCCTATCTGTGCGCCGCTCTCCAGGTCCCATACTCGGATCGAGGTATCAGTTGCACATGACGCAATGCATTGTTCGCCAGGCAAGAGCACAACATGTTTTATCAAGGTGGGTCCATCATTTTTGATTTCCATTATCTGGCGGGGTATTACCTCCAGCGTCTCCTCCATCCGTGAGCTGGGCTAATGCTGTACGATCGGCACTTGGAGTTGGGGTTGCCAAGGCGGATCGATTATTGTCGGGTTGACGAGCCTATTTCTTTCACTTCAATTTTAGTCAATAGAAGTGCATGAGACATTGCTAATGACAAAGTCTGCTTACCGGACTTTAATCTTGACCCAAAGGACGGCTTCAGGACTACTATGCAGGAAACCTTTATGGGGATCCAAGTCGCTAGTATTCCCGTCATCAGCTGCCTTATGTATGTGAGGGGTTAAGTGGATATACATACTATCTCCCCTCGGCACTTGACAGATATAGTGGTAGCAGGAAGAGTAGCTGCAGGTCCAGTCGCCGTTGATCGTCTGGGTTGTCCTGGAAGAAGCGCCCGAACCATCTCTCACGTTACCATCTAGAATCACTTAGCGCAAATGTCCCACTCTTACGAGAGGATGATGTGAAGATGACTCGGAAGCGCTCAGGTCCCGCAACTGGCGCTATGCGTATGCTCTCCTATTGTTTAAAACCTTGATGATGAGCGCGACAAAAATGTAGCAGATGCTGGTCTCGGTAATCGCGGGCAGATATGGGGAATAATGATTAAATTTATGTGGCCAACGGAAGTTCATGAATTTCAGTACCCCTCTACGCAGGTGAGCCGCACAGAAGAGCACAAATGCCAGCTCTATATTCATCAAGCGATCATTTATGATAGCATAAGTTGATGTCTGCCATCTCAAACAGAATCAGTCTGATTGTTAATTTAGATGTGCGAACCCTCATGCCGAATATGCGAGCAGCGAGGAATGTAGTTACCCCAGAGGAGGAAACATCGGCGGTGAACATTTCTCACTCAACAAAGCATGTACACACATCATAATCCCAGAATCTACCGCTGGAGAATATCCGGGATATTCAGCGACTGACACTTAGGTCCAATGTCAGAGTCAAACGCATGATTGATTCGGTGTCACTATTATCTATCGGTGTATTGCGCAGATGCACAGCATATAAAAAGCACAAGACGTGCCCACCATGAGAGTTTGTTGACGACAACAACAGGACTTGACTGTTCCGCCGCGCTTGTGGTAGTAGCAGGATCAGGGGGTGTTGTGGACGTGGGGCCGGCAGCAGGTAGAGTTTGTGGTATCGATGTCTGTGCTTGGCCTTGCGATTGGCCGTGTTGCGGCTTCACTTTGTTGTTAACTCGTGGCCGTGGTGGGGAAACATACAATGCCTGCGTAGAAATTATTCAATGATTGGAAACACAACGGAGATACACGTACCTGTTTGTCGCGTATTGCAGCAACTTCGACAGCATGGGGACCGCGACGAGAAAAGATACTTCGCCTTGGAGGTTGTTGGAGTGCCGTTGTTTCATCAGTGTTGAGTTGAGAGCGGCGGATGAGCGAGGAAAGGCGAGAGAAGAGCACACGTGAACGCGGACCAGATAGTCTGAAAGAACCGCGGCGGTGGCGTACAGAGGAATTGTGATAACCTGGCACGGAAGACTGAGAGAGAGTCAGACCTGAACGAGAATGGGCTAACTGAGATGATGACGACGCACATAATTACCGTCTGGAGTATCGTCAAAAAATCTCCCCTGATACTCCTCTTCAAGCTCAGCTGCCAGTGGAAGTCCCGTAGCGTCCGCCTAAACTGTCCATGTTATAATCATTGAAAAAAGACGACACGGTACCCACATCTAAAAACGACTTGTACGAGTGAGGTATTAATATCGTTAGTATTCCGGAGGAACCACGAGATGATGCACACCTTCTGGAGTTCACCGTCAGTAAGATGGAGTGAGTGGTATATTTTCACTCACATCTGGAATGGTCATGAGGTCTTCCGAACCAGCTTCTTTTACGATGGCATGAGTGTCCCAGACGGACACATCTTCGTCAGCACCTACGACTAGCTTTCCATCGTCAGAAAAGGCTAAGCAGTCCGGAACATTATTGTGCATGAGAGGTGGACCAACTGGTAGGTTGGTGTCGAGATTCCATAAGCGCACGTCTGACCATGTTGCACTCGCTAAGAGGCGGTCGTTCCGAAATAAAGCGACGTGTCTGACATGGTGTCGATCCAAATTGATGATGGCAATCTCCTGCCATGTGGCGGTGTCGAATATCCTGATCCAGCCACATTGGAATCCGCAAATAAGCTTCTTTCCATCAAACGCCCAAACCAAGGTGAAAACTGGTTGACCGATACAACCATATTGAGAATCCTCATCATCGATAATTATAAAAGAACGCTCTTCCTGGAACTCGACCGTGGAAAGCAGCTCGCCCGTCCTGGCATCCCAAATTTTTAATGTGTTCTTCTTTGCTCCGCCCGCCGCAATCTTCGTCCCATCGGGTGAATATGCCACTGCACATACAGTTTTATATTCCGCATTGATCATTGGATTGAGACCCAGTACGGGTTCTCCGCTCTGGCCATACCACACTCGTGCTGTCCCGTCGTCGGATCCGCTTACCACTCGTTCACCATCTGGACTCCAGCACATCGACTTTACTTTGTCAGCGTGACCTGTCCATTTGACGATGACCTTCCACGTTCCAATGTCCAACAACCTCACCGTCCCATCTCCGTACCCGCTTGCAAGAGTAATGCCGTTTGGGGACAATGTTATGCTTGTCACTGACATGTAGTGACCTTCAACTTGCCACCTGTCACCTATCTCTGCGCCGTTCTCTAGGTTCCATTGTCGGATCAAGCCATCGTTTGAGCCGGTTATGATGCGCTGTTCGCCAGGGATGTGCACAACATCGTTTACACTGGGGCGATTGTGGAGAACTATTATCTGGCAGGGCAATACCTCAGCCTCCTGAATCTTCGGCGATTCAGCGTAGTAACGCTGAATGCGCGGCCCAGACATGGAAGTTGATCCGGGATCGGCCATTCTGCTCTTAACTGATTCAGATCACGCAGTGTGTATGTGATGCGAGAGCAACCTTTGAATCTGAACCAGATTTCTTGCAAGGAGAGAGATTGTGGGTGACTATATTCTTTTTGGTCAATAGAGGCATGTGAAGGACAAAGTCTACTCACAGGTCTTTGATCTCAACCAACAGGATGACTTTGGTATACAAATCGCTGGTTAGTCTCGTCTCGTCACCAGCGGCCTTATTTTGGCGAAGGGTAAAGACACGATGTCCCCTCCCCACTTCAAATAAAGGGTGGTTGGAAGGCGAATGGTTACGGGTCTATGTAGTCATTGCTCAACGTCTGGGTTGTCCTTTTCCTGGATGAAGCACCCATTACTTAACGCAGATGTTCTGCTCTCACGAATGATGTACGGTTGAGGAAGGTGTTATCTTCGCATTCCCATGGTATTTGTTTCATTGGGTAATTTGCAGATGAAGCGCTCAGGTCCCACAACTAGCGCTATCCCCGGGTTCTTGTACTTTATTTGATATCTTGACTGACAGTTGCGACGAACATGCAACAAACAGATTACTGCGCTTCATCTCCGTGGTTCATACATTTTCTATGTCTATTTTTGAAACTTGATGACACATGTATTTGCAGGGCAATGTGGCATGGTACTCCGAGCTCCAACGCTTGATAATCAATGTCATTGTAGTCTGAAGCGGCCAATAAGCATATTGTTGTGAGAGGCGTGCCAAGGTGTGTTCTAGATTTTTGAACTAGATGATTCTATCTTAGTTCTGAAATTCATCCTTGCCCCGAGTCGAGTGCCTCGCATTCGTGGCACTTGCTGCGAGAGTGAACATCTCGTAGATGCATTGCCTGTGACGAATTCTCCGCTGTCTACGCAGGTTATAACATTTTATCTCTCTCATGCCGCCAGCTGTTGCTGATCCGGGCGCCACTCTTCATGTCCCACAGTTAGAACGAACCACCAGCTGGACACCGGGCAGGTGCACAACACCACATACCCACATGGTGCAGCCTTTTGCATCCCAGTGATTTCACTGGTTAGATGCGCTGTGCAGATGAGTGCTTTTCCCACGCACTGGCGTTGTGTTTATTCGTGACAAACACCAGTGATATCCTCGTTTTCCGGGTACTGTCTTCAGACTTTCACCCTCGGTAATCCAACGTTTTCATCCTCCGACGTTCTAGTGCGGTCAGCACATTGGTCCATGTGATATTATAGTGTTGACAGAGTAGAGGGACGCTGCCATTTCACGACAGGTCAGGAGTCAGTTAAAAGCTCTGCGTTTTCATCTGCACTGCTGAAAACGCAGAACTTGTGACTGATCCGAGATGCATGTCACCATCCGAAAAGGGCATGATATCTGGAATTCCGTTAGCCTTGGAAGCTACTTGTACTGCAGCTTACTGCTGGGAGTCCATGGGTTTGCATGAACCCCCGTCACTTCAAGTTGGTGGTCTGTCCACAGTACTAGGTCATCATGAACTTATTTCTGACTTCTACACTGAGTTAGATCATATGAGCAAGAATATGCACTGGGTGCGGCTGACCACTGCTCGACGAATAGAAACGTCAGCCTCACAAGCCTAGGCTGATACCGACGCTTGTCAGCCTCCCGGCTGGAGACATAAAATTCGGACAGCCCAAACCTTTCTACCTGCCCCGATCTTGTCTTTGACGGTAACCTACGAGCTCCACTATTATAATCTATCTCACCTTCGTTTTCATCAAACCATGCGTGCATTCATTCTTGTCACCACCCTCGCCACGGCCACCATCCACATAGTCCATGCTATGCCTAGCTCCAACCTCGCGGTACGCAGTGCTTTCCCAGATGCCGCAGGCATCCCGCACGTATCACATCCTTCCCACCAACACAACAGCCTTTACCAAGGAAAGAAGGTTGGCGAGGGTGAACAACGGATGGTTCTTAATCATGCTGCGCCAGGGTCCGTTCATCTAGCTGAGCCGCGTGAGGAGAAAAAGGCGCCGATCGTTAGAAGGGAGAAGAAGACCGGAAGAGGAGAGCTTAGGGAGCGGATGATCAAGAACGCAGACTACGGTTCCGGAAGTGCTCCTGCAGGGGAGGCTGTTGCACACTCTCAAGCTGAACCTGCTCCCAGCCCGACAAGCACGCCCGCAGCCGCTCCTGGTCCCGCGAGAATCTCTGATGACGCGGGACCCCCTCAAGCTGCCCACGCCTGACACGTTTCGAAGGATGCTTCAGTGAGAGGTCGGAAGCACAGGAGGGAAATTCGATGAATCTGGTGAAATGTATCATTGGGCTGTATCATCGAATGTCATTGCATCGTATAGCCGGACCGTTATTGAATATTGAATGACCAAATTGTCTGCCATCCGCCACGAGCATGACTACTGCCACCAGTGAATGAACGCAGCTTGGCAAATGGAGCAAGCGATGACATGCACAGCCACATGTTATTATTCAGCAAGGTTTGGACTCATATTACTTGAGTTCATCGGCCTCTGCCGCAGTGGTTACTTCACACCATTATCTCTTGCCACAATGAGCTCAAGCCAATACCCAGTTCCACCACCATCGTACCTACCGTCGGGCTCGTCTAGCAAGCCTGTCCGTATTCCTGAGGACAATGCGAATTCGCCGTTACTCGGTCGCTCCAGGTCCCCGGGGGGTGGGATCTATGATCAACCCCAACAAGGCGACCTTCCTGACGACTTCAAGGTATCTCTTCCGAGAAACTATATGTTATATGACTCTTCTGACACTTCTTTTGGCAGTACGGCGTTACTGTCTCCGAGAGTTCTCCGGAAGTTCGAAGCGCATTTGTTCGCAAGGTTTACACTATTCTATGTGCGTGCATGTATCTCTCCTGTTGTGGATTTTGCTCATCAAGCTACCTGCCGCAGTCTGCCAGATTGTATGGGATGCTTCGCATTGGTTTCCGAGCATATACTTACATTCATCTCCAGCTCGCCACTTGTGTTGTCGCCGGTGGAATCTCCCAGTCATTTGAGGCTATAGCTTGGGTTACAACACAGTGTGTCCTCATGCTTCGAAATGACGCACCGCTGGTTTACTCATGATGCTTCTCAGCACCTGGTCATTCTATGTTCCCCTTTTCGGTACCCTAGTCAACCTTGGATTGCTGTACTGGAAGCGTCATAGCCATCCCCTTAACCTGGTACTGCTGTCCACCTTCACGGTAATGGAAGGATTCACGCTCGGCGTCGTAACTGCGTTTTTTGATAACATCATTGTTCTGCAAGCACTGTATGTCCCGATCGATCTCTTTATTCTACTCGAGGCTGAGCAATTTGCCAGACTGATCACGCTCGGTGTATTCTTGGGGTTGACTCTGTTCACTTTCCAGTCAAAAGTATGCTCCTCGAACTGATCTAATGCTGCTCGATTCTGATAATCTATTCAGTATGACTTCTCCGGTCTCGGCCCCTGGCTCTTTGGTGGTCTAGTTGCCTTGAGTACGTGTCACATTTCATATCTAAAACTGAAATTAACTTTCTTCCGCAGTCATGACCGGTATGGTCGGCATCTTTATCCCCTTCAGCTCCACGATGGACATCATATTTGCTATTGGTGGATGCCTTATCTTCAGCGGCTATATCGTCTACGACACGTATATCATCAATAAGCGCCTCTCACCTGATGAGTTCATCATGGGTTCCATTAGTTTGTACCTTGAGTAAGTCCTTTACCTAGGCACGCTTTCTTAGCTGACGGGACGCTCGCTTTCTAGCTTTATCAACCTTTGTACGTCATTTCGGCGAGCTTATATGATATTTGCATTTACTGATCATCGGTTTCACAGTCCTAAACATCCTCCGTCTCCTGAACAACATCCAGGACCGGTAAATTGTCTTATTTCTAAAGACAAGGGTGGTGTAATTTAAGCCCTAGTTAGTGGGTTATGGGCCAATATCTTTTATTGACGGATGGACGTTTCTGTGTAGTTTCCGTATGCGACTGAACAACAGAATGATATAAATTCGGGCCGTGCATGTTTAGGCTGATGGTTCTGAGTGCTGCGTGTTTGCATCCTTCTTGCGAATATTCCGTGGCAATGAGGTCCCGCGTCGTTTGGTGGAAGTGGAAATTTGAATATACCCAAGAACCTGGCCCATCTTGCAAACAAAGTCCAATTCAAAAGGCTGCGCAATGCACAATGACAAGAACTGCGTCAAAAAACCCTAGGTGACGGTACAATAATACAAAGGAGTCACTGCCTGTCGTGGTGCCACTAATTTCGAATCAGCAACACGAAATCATACGAGCATTGTACATGAATTCGCCCCAGACCCATGGTCTAGACCATCCGCACAGCTCTTAGCATGACGCATTTATCAGCTGGGATACCCTTTCCTTCACGTGGTTATGGCGAGGGGTGAAGATACATGGGAATACAGGGTGTCTGCATCGGCCAGCTCAGATAAACTGTAAGGAACCTCGAGGATGACTCACGTCGTTACGCCCCCCGTCCATTTCACTCCTTCAGCATCAGGCCCAATATTCCACCCTGGTGCACGTTCCACCCGGAAAACCGCAAGAATATTCACAACCGCAGCGAATAAGGAATTATCCGCAACATATCGTCCAACACTGCTAAAAGGTGAGGCAAAACCGATTATCTCCAAAACTCCGAACTTCGTACCAAACACGCCTTCCAAATCCAAAAGCAAAGGAAATGTCGTCACGGCCATGCGTTGACGGCTCTTCGACTTTTGACATGTGACGCTCAGGCATGAACCTTGTCGGGTTAGGATATTTCTCTGGATTGCGCGCCATAAACCTTGCATAAGAGGAAATGATTATGGTTTGATCTTTGTTCACTTGATATGATGAATCACCATGTGTTAACCATTACGGTAGCCCCTTGAAAAATAATTTTAGAGCGGGGATATGGCTTTCGGCCAGTATAGACTCACCTTTTGGAATGTATTGACCTTCGTAGACGTCGTCATTCACCGTGGCATGGGGAATGCCTAAATCAACGGTTAACGACTGTGCTAACCAGTGTTCGACGAGGATTCAATACTACTCACCCAGAGGGACAACAGGGAACCACCTCAGCGTCTCTTGTATAACAGCATTGACGTAGGGCATAGAGGCGCGATCATCCCAATCGGGTAATCTTTCAAGAGCTTCCCCAATGACGGAATCAATCTCTGCTTGCGCACGTGCTTGCACCTCAGGATATAGAACCATCGCAAGTAGGAAGACGTATAAAGTGGACGTCGTCTGGGACTTTGGTCAGTAGATAGCTAAAATAGAAATGACGTCTAAGCATACAGTTTCTGAGGCGGCTAGAAGCACGGAAAAAATCAGTATAAATACATCAAAGACATACGTGATCATCACGAACCAGCATAACCAGATGCACTGGCTTCCTTTATCGCTTTCTCGAGAACAGCAATCTCATCATCATCTTTGGCTTTATCTGGTATACGACGCAATGCATCCGACACCATGGACGGTGCAGCCGTTCCCGCGGCCTGAGGATCGTCATTAGCCTCATCTAAATAATACTCAGATCAAAAGGCACTTGGCACTTGCCATGTTCTTTTTCACATGTTCAAACGGCGGATCCACAATCATGGGAACGAGGCTTCTCTGAAGTATAGCACCCCTTACAAAGCTCGCTCCAGGGAGCCAGGGAGGAAGTTTTTCCACTGTGAGTGCATTAGAATAGGACTACAGTTGAACGAAGTTGACACCGCAGAACAATACGCACATATCGGGAACTCTGATACAACAGCTGCGACCTCAGGCCTGAGTTCTCTTACAGATATCTCAAGTGAACGCTCGACAAGCGCAATAAAGGGATCATCTAGAGACGCTGTCGAATAATCATACACGATAGACATGATGACAGACGTGCTGAAGCTATGTAGAAAGTATGGTTCAGCCACGTAATACATGAAGGGGAATGACTAACGTGTGGAGATGGGTTCCATACACATCCGGAGAGGCTAGTAAGTTTAGTATCAAATTGTGAGCATTACGCATTTGAATCGGACGGAAGGATGGCGCTGCTTCTAAACGGAATGCTTGATGGAAGATTCGCCTGTCTATGAAGCCCCATGATAAAGATAAGAGAGCTCGAAGGGGATATTACTAACGAAGTCTCCACCTGTCCGAGTAGGGTAGAAAGATGGAAGCGAACTCAGTACCGAAACTAGGACTCGTTGAACGATAAGCATATAAAACAACGGGAGGGCCTCACAAGTCAAGAACGCGCATAAGCCCTGAGGGTCTTGTGGAATAATTTTGTGAACGACGGTCGAGCAAGTCATGCGCAACTCTTTCGGAGTTGATGATCACGATATCCTGACTGAAGAGTCGAGAGTAAACGATTTCCCCTGTGTAGCAATTCAGCACGTCCACATACGCAAGTCGGTGGTTCTACGCACCATACTCAGCTCCCCATTTTGAGTACGCTAACCACGGATGATCTGTGTCAATTCCGACCACGTTTCCGACAAAAGGGAGAGGTGGAGGACCGGGGGGTAAAGGAAGCCCCTTTGTGTCTCTCTTCTTTTGCAAGGACCGCACTACCACGAAAGAGACGAGCGACAGGAGAGCGAGTGCAAGCGTTGAGGCCATGACTGCGATGACAACAGCCAAATGCCCAGAGCATGTATATATACACTCGAGCAACCGATTTGCCGCACTAATTTAGCCGAAATAGTTAATACTTGCTACAACGAGTGTCAGAAGAAATTCCTGAATATGGTAGACAAACTTACAATTTAAATGGTCACAATAAACGTGGTCATGCCCGAAATGAACGGGAATTGAGGGATACAATAACAAGCTGGGCACTAACTATGTTTGTGCGTAAACTAGTGAGCATAAGATGTTGTGCCGACTTCGCTTCTAAAAGGCGTATACGTCAAGTTGTATATGTGCGAGACTGAGGATTGGTAGTACGGGGTGAACGTTAACGAGTGTGGAGACTGAGAACTGTGTGTGCCGATGGCAAACCATTAGCCCCGTAGAACCATTGAAGACGGCCACGTGCAGTTTGAGTGTTTGCTATTACAGTTTTATGCGGGTTCAGAATACAAGGTAATGCGGGAAGTACTGGCTTCTTAAACTCCAGTGAATTATAGTAACGTTGGATTCGGAGCGCAGTGACGTTTCGAACCAGTCCTTTTCCGAATATATGTGTTGCTTGGAATGGAATAGTTGTACTGCGGGATCTGTAATGGTAGTCGGCTGCCAAATTGACTCAGGGTGTGGTTGGCCCTTCGGTTTGTTTCCCTGCTATTATTCATTGAAAAAAGGTCCTTCTCAGAGACCAGTGAGTCACACCGTGCTTTTATCGCACATGATCAATACGTACTCACCGAAGAGTACAGACATTACCCTGCCCAACTCCACTAGTACTAGTACGATGTGTTGAAAATGGTAGACTCCGACTGTATCTGATCATCATATCATTCGGGTGCTTCTGCTGGGTCTAGTACGTTGATGCGGCAGGACAGTTTGGCGTATGTATTGATTGAAGTTGGAGTTTCACCGTTTTCAATCGACCTGGGCTGTATTAGCCTTCGTCGAAATGGGGATATTTCGTGTATGAATGAGCCCGGATTACGCATCAATTGTGGACAGTCTAAACAGGATGGACCGTCACAATCATTCCACTGTGTTGCAGTACCAAAGGGTATGAATTGATCTCTCTGTTAACTTCAGAACCTTGATGGGATTAGGTCTGGTGTACGAGGGATCCGAGCATGATGCGGTTAGGCAGTTTATTTCATTTGTTTCCACGTTACGTCGTACGAGGTCGGTTCACGCTCGCCCGTTGAACAGCTCCGCAATTCAGTTCTTTGAATTATGTAGTGAATTGCGGGGATCCGAGCTGACACAACTCATTGGCTTTCCGCTGCCTTGGTGCGGCACCAGTGTTGTTGGCAGAACTCGAGAGTTTTGCCAACCGGTCTGGCAAAACTAGTTGTGCCCGGGCCACGGCCGAACCCAGGTGCAAGGGTGGCAGAACCTGGTAGAACTCCAGGGCATCCGAGGCTCGCGGGATATAATTTATCTGATAACATACATACGGTTTGAATTCAATAGAGCACGAAAACCAACTGTCAGTAACTCCCTGAAGTAAGATGGTGCTTAGGCCCTTTCGAGATCATGGAAAACCATCCAATCAACTCCGAAACTCACCCACTCGAGGTCTTTGCTGTGATGATTCTCACATAGTAGTAGTTCTGCCCTAAATTATTATATTGGTCCCAGAACCCTGCAGGCGTTACCGAGATAGTATCGATGGAACTTGAAAAGCTTGGATCATTGACAATCACTGGCTCAGCTCAGAAATGTTGAGGGGGTCAGAGTCACTGGTCGACTGGTCGATTGCCAATTGGACTCAGTACGTCAACCTACATTAAAATGTTATATATTATTGACTTAGCTACTGGCGAAGATCGTCACAAAATTTAATGAGCCCGAGCTCGGGTGCCTGTACTTCAGTTGCAGCTCAAGCGCTCATAAACAATAAACACTACTTATCTGGTACATCCGAGTCGACCTACGACTTGATCTCCTTCAAAGTTCAAGCTATCTGACAAATAAAGGACGAGCCATTCCTGAGCACCCTCATCGGCTGTTCCCTTGTCGAGGCCTCAGTCTAATGTGAGTGCGACACGAAATATTGTACCTTATTACTTGAACCTTCAGGATCATCATATTAATGATATCCGAGTCATGTTGCACATTTCCCTGCATCTACTGTGACTATGTTACGATTCATTAAGCTGGTAGCGAATAGTGTCTTGGCAAAGCAACCGTTTAAAGTGACAGGATGCCAGGAAGCTCGTTGACACCACAGCGGACGGAATCTTTTCAGTGGAAACCTTCTTCCATCGACATGGGCAAGTTGAGCCCCTGGAGCTTCTTCAGCGAACAAGGACGAGACCTTCCCCTTCCAAGAGAGTTGGTGGACGGGAAGACGGTCGTCATAGCTGGAGCGAACGTTGGATTAGGACTCGAGGCATCGGCCCATGTCGCGAACAAGAAGCCCAGCTTGCTCATTGCGACGTGTAGAGACAAAGTAAAGTGTGAGCAAACTTTGAAAGGTAGGTGCGATGTTCTTTATAGTGCACTAGTAAATGGTCACGCGTATGCTCTCAGTTCTCCACGAACGCTGCGCCGGAACTCGACCAGCTAGTCTCGATTCATGGCCGCTAGAACTGTCTTCTTTTAACAATGTCCGCTCTTTTGTCGACAGGTTCAATGCAGAAGGGCCAAAACGTCTGAATATCCTCGTCGCCAACGCGGGCACATTCAAACCAGTTTATACTCGAACCCAAGATGATTGGGAAGTAATGTCTGCTTTAATTTCAAGCCATGTGTCATTCCAATTTGCTAACGTGAACGAAAGGCTGCAAGTCAACTATCTCTCAATGGCCCTTTTGAGCATTCTCCTTCTGCCTCAGCTACTCCATTCGGCAACTTGTGATGATCCATCCCGACTGGTCTTGGTATCAAGTTTGGGACATTATCTTGCGGAACCCGTGTTGACAGGTTCACGGAATTGGGATCACGTATTGGGAACTATCAGTGCGGAGAAGTTTAGGGCGTCTGGGTTGGTGCTTTTCATTTTCAGATCTACAGAACCTTATTGAGTTGGTACAGGATGTCCAGGTACAACCTGTCGAAGAGTACGTTGTGATCTGGTTAAATGATTCTACTGTTACTAATGGAGATACATAGTGCTCCAGGTCGCGTTCGTACGCAAACTTACTGCCCGGCTTCCTTCTCCCACTCCATTGGTCATCACTGCTGTTGACCCTGGGCTTTGCCACTCATCCTTACAGCGGGAACTTGAGAAGTACTGTCTCTTACGTATGATTCTTGCATTCGTGAAGTGGCTTCTTCGCGCAAGAACCTCGGAAATGGGCAGTCGTACTCTTGTCTATGCAGCTCTAGCAACAAACGCGCAGGATCTCCATGGCAAGTATATGTCAAGTTGTGAGGTCGTCGAGGAATGTGATTACCTATTGAGTGCTGAGGGCAAAGCGTTCTCAGAGAGACTTTGGGTAAGTTTCTTAGCTTCAGATTAATCTATGCAATCCCTTGAATTGCATTCACAGTGGGAGACTATCGAAGTGTTGTCGAAAGTAGATGACCGAGTGTCTCAGATCGTAAGCACTTACTTGTTGGCTAAGTAGTGCCTAGGTCCTGTCACGAGAAAGTGAATGGCAGCTCTTTTATCTTATTTGTCGAGCGGCCTGGCGGTGCCTTGCAGTCTAGCACCATGCCCCGCAAGTAGCCGACATGCCACATACCGATGCAGAAACTGCAAGTCCGCATTCGCGGCACATACCTACCCCGGTGGATTCTGTCACCCAGAATAGCACCGTAACCGCACTCGAACCAAACCGCTGATACCCCTGGGCCACGACTCTGGTATTACTGCATTATGACAATACTAATGATGCGCAAAAGGATTTCAAATTGGATCGTCGCATCAGAACTACACATATGCTTCGTTCCGTGGTGATTCGAACTTGTCGCGCAACTGAATGACTCGCTCAACCTTCTCCACATACATCCACTGTGGTCTCGATTGCAAGAGTCTGCCATGCGTGAGTTTACTTACCAGCCGTTAACTTGTTGAAATCTGACTGCTTCATTTACTCAGTTGGCGATTCAGATCGGCTTCCATTCTCCATATCCGATTGTTTGCTCAATTATACCGGTAAGACCTCGCCCGGGGTCCACGAAGCTGTTCACTTTCATGGTTCCCTTTCACGATATTCTGACCCCGTCTGACTGTGCCTTTTGATGTAACCGATGAGAGGTAAATATGACTCTCAGCATGGCTTTCTTTGGACATTCATTCTAGCATGACTGACTTCGTACCTTAGCCGATATGAAACCTGTAGTGGGTTTCACGCTCTTGTACCAGATTCAAGACCAATGAAAGCGATACGTGCCTTACAGATAACGATTTGGACCAATGTTACTGGCCCCAGTGGAGAACATTTCAACTGTTTATGGCAAAAGTGAGCCTGGCAATCATTATCATGACGTGTCACCGTATCGTATAACTGTATGATATACATAGGCTATCGACGTATCGTGGTGGCACGAAGAACTAAGCAGCTGCCCAATCGCAATAACCGAGTTGGAGTGCGTAAGTGTCAGATTAGCACTGACATCGATAAGGGTGTCGTTGCGTATGCATGCACAATGGCTGAGCAAGCAACCAATCCAAGAGGTTCCGGTTAGAGCTCAAGCTGACCAACAAACGGTCGGTGTTACTACGGCTATCTTTAAATCCATTGACTCAGCGTGATAAACATAGATCCCGCTTGAGTTTTGGGTCCACGGTCCACGCTTGTGGGGAGCAGTGAAGACTCGGAACTCCAAATCGGCCCTATGCTGTGGCAGGGACCAGTCCACCGGGGTGCTATAATGATTCGATTTCTTTCTATTGTCGGAAACTACTCCTACGTCCTAGCAAATATGCCTCTACCACCGTCACCGTGTTCTTTGTGGAGTCAGCACGCTCCAACCGGCACCCATAATCCCCAAATATAATGATCACGTCGTGACGCCATTGATCAGATCCTCCCTCACTCCTGAAAAGGACACCAGTCTTCGGCTGTTCACGCGTGCCGGTGTGATACGACTCAGACTGTCAACAAATGCCTCGGATCGAAACGGGGAATGGCATGGAGTCGCGCGATCGATGACGGCGTTCTTCAGAATCCTCATAATAATATGTCAGGTACCTAGAGGTCGGTAGCCCGGACCCACGGTCCTCCAAAACTTCTTGTTGACATTACACAGCTCTCAAGCGACTACGTTTTAACGTGTGTGTACTCACGTACATGGACGTAAAGGATCTCTCCGGAGCGTCGCATACGGTAAGCATCCCACTAATCACAGCAATAACTTCGGGCTATGTATACATAACGTATTCGCGTGGTATGTAACACACGCATCATTGGCAGTTCGTAGCTAATTCTAGTTTCTATTACAAGGAGTGTTTCGATATTGACCTAAGCTCTATATTCGTCAGCTGTGCTGGTAGGCTAATAGATGACGATATGGTCGGTTTCAAAGTGCGCAGATTTGATATTGATATCATGGTAGCATGATGAGTTTAAATGCTGTGTTCGGGCATGATCTAATTTAACACGTTTCTCTCGACACTTGTTTTCATGACAGTGATAGGTTGGTTTCCCATTCGGAAGCGACGTGGCGGTTGTTCGTACACTGATTGCTGGACAACTAGTATACAAATGCCACGTTCCCCCGATGATGGCCGTACTCCGTAGTAGTAGATTTGTATATATATAGTAACCAGTCGGGCGACTGCAGAGCAACTTATCGCAACTATGCCACGTCTCCAAGTTCACTGCAAATGTTGGTTGCTCTCCGCTAGTTGATGCATTATAAATCTGGGTACCCTAGTTGTCTATGTCAACTACACAGCGCTCAATCGACACATTTGTATCTGAGATGAATTATAGCATCATACACAAAAGAGTACAAAGAATGCTACACCATAAACGTAGCAGACACCCGTCCATGCATACGCGGGCATACTAGGCATAAGCCTCCAGAAATCATCAGCAAGGGATTAAATTAGCATAACATAAGCTTGTTCCTCGCATTCAGGATGTCGTCCAGTAAGATCGCGACGTCCTCTTTCCGGAAACCCAAAAATCCATCCCAAAATATGTAACCTAGAAAACCCACCATCGCCCGCGTCCACGGCCACGCTGTGGTTCCTTTACGCTCACGTCGTCATCGCCCACACCAGGCGGTGCGCCCAGGCCAGCGACACTCGCAAAACTCACGTATCCCGATACCTGCTTACAAGCTTGTGATGCCGCGCGCAGATCAAACTGCGGAGGATTCACTGGTATTTGGGAATTGGCGCTCGAAAAACTCGAGAGAATCGCCGGGTTGGTGTGAGTGCGGTGAGGGCGTGGCATATGATAAAGAAGGCAGCTTCTTTGTTGGGGTCGAGAATGGCGAAGGTGGGAGAGGTGTCGTCATCCACGGCGAAGTCTCTCCCTGCGATTGTGGTGATCGTGGCGATTTTTGCGAGTAAGTTACAGGACGTCGACCGCGAATATCTATTCCCTCGGCCGTGTTTTGACGATATAGATGGCAGTATCAAGGGATCCACATCATGTGCAGTCACACAGGGTTTCTCAAATGTTTGAGGAATTTGCGCATGAATTAGAAAGCGAGCGCGCTGATGAAGAGGAGGACGCTGATGAGGACTGCACAGGGTGTTACATATTAGTATTTAATTCAGGGGCGTGTGTGTCATACATGATGGGCGCTCACCTCCTCTTCCGGCGACCCTCTTTATTCGCCTTTCCTCTTCACGCATTCCACGATGTAGCACGCCATTCCAAACGTGACCTCAGGACAGGCCTCATGAGGCGCTGCATCACTGCCGAGAACATAGGAGCGTGGTAATGATGTCGCAAGACATTCATCCAATTTCTCTTGCCGGACAGGAGCAATAGGGTAGCCCTTAGCATCCAAGTCTGAGCTTGATCTGAGTAGCTGAGCATATGACGAGTCCTCATTCTCGTTCGGCACGTAGAAACTTTTTGACTTGAAATTCCGAGTGGAGGCAGCACTATTCCTGCGCGACGATTCGAAGACCAGGACGGGTTGGAAGAAGTCGTCGTCATCACAGTCACTGCAGGATGACCGCGAGCGCGAACGAGCGCGGGAGGTGACGGTTGTACGAAGGGTATTGTCTTTCCTGAGAGTATCTCGCAGTAGACGCTCTGACCGTGATGATGGTCGTGGGGGAGGCGAGTGAGGTCGCTGGATGCGTGAGGAATTGCTCTGTTGCTGAGGGGTGCGAGGATTAGGAGCAACTATAGACATTGCAAGAGTAGGATGTGAGTTGGAAGAGGGAGTTAGCTTATTCGGCGTGCAAATGCGACCTCGTGGTGAGTGTGTTCGAGAGGATGGGACACGTTTCGAAGGTGTGGTCAAGTTACAATTTCCCGAGGAAGTCGTTGCGAGCGAGCTAGGCGATCTTGAAATCGTCGAGAGAGATTGAGAAGGAGATGGTGGTTCCAACAAACGGATGGTCATGGGAGAGGATTTAGATATTAAGTATGTGTTAAAAAACGCTTTGGCTACGCTTAAGAGTTGTGGGTCTTGTGATTCACATAGACCGCCTCGCTGAAAACACGAGGATAACACGAAGTAAAAGAGTCCACAGGACAAGGCAGGAAATAAAGGGGAAACAAGTGGAAGATTCGTCGTAGGAGATTGCCTGGCATGTGTGATTTGAATGAGCAGTCCACACGATTCACGGCAATATCCTGCGACCCCAGAAATCGGTGTTGTCAAACCTAGATCCGATGTCATAGATGGTGAACTTCCTAATTCGTATAATATTTCACAATTATTTTTTTAACGTCACGCCGTGGTTCACGCCGATAATTTACCTTTTTGTTTCATCACATTGTTTCATAACATGCGTTCAACACTCAGTCCAAGCGACATGCACATGCTGGTCTTTCCGCGGAAAATCATGCTCATCAGTACAAGTTCAGCCCCGAGGATTGCGCGTGCTTCCGAAAGCAATTGCGTATTCTCTGTGCCGTGCCCACCGCATCAAGGCCCTATATGTGCTGGAGCGCCACGCAGCTGATCAATGAGTCACAGTTCTAGTTCTTATCCTCCAGCGCTCCAGCTCCAGGGGTACACAGCACAGTGTTGCATAAGCCATTTCGTTTTACGCTTTATAAGAATCTTATTCATAATCATCTCCGTTCGGCGAACGTTGCGACTCACGGAAACCTGTTAAGTAGTACTGCCGTCGACCTGCTGAGTTATCATCTACTCCTCTAGTCAGCTTGTGTTACTCCCCTCCTCCGATTTCCGCTAACCTATGACCCTACGCTGGTTTAGTACTAGTTTCGGCTTCCCTTTGCATGTCTCATCATTCGATCCGCACCTCCCGCCAACGAAGCAAGGTTTTACTACTCTCGTTACCATTCCATGGCCGCCGTACTTCCGACCTTTCACTCGTCCGATCCCGTGCACTTTACGCTTGTCGGCATACTGGGTGCAATCTCGGTGAGAGTCAATACCTGGTGATTGATCACGTCTGGACCCGCGTGCCTGGTACATGTTGATCCATGATCGATATTCATCATGGCCCGTCAGTAATGCGATCATAAGTATCGTCATACTTATACATCACCCCGCATTCACCAAGATTAAAGTGCTTCTTGGAAGTTCATCATATGTTAGAGTTTGTGGATAACACGTTTATGCTTCTTCCAAAGGGCCGTTAGGTTATCCCATTGCGCTCCGTCGAACTATATTTGTTTCCCATGTGTGGATCCGACCGATCACCGGTGGTCACATCCGACATTTTTGGGGTACACTTACTTTCCACAGGGAAGAACATACATTGTGTGACATCTGTCCACTCAATGTCGTACGATGGACAATAGACGTGAATGGTATTCGCTCAGGCCTCCATATCTAATGTATTGTTCCCTGCCTAGATTCCTACAGCATCTACACTGCCATTGCGGTTCTCGAAATCATCAGATACATCCATTTGCAATGTAACTCTCGATTTGAGATTCCGAGTCGGATTCCATTCGACAACACCACAGCAAGGATGGATGATCGAGAAGGCATCCAGATCAAGACAGCCCCTTTGACTAGAACCCAAGAATCCAGGTCTTCTCAACTTGTAACGTCAC
>JABBWI010000476.1:0-43828 GCA_016647755.1 Suillus subluteus
ATAATGTTTCAAGAATAAACAAGGCGGATGTATAGCCGAAGAAAAATAGTCGTTGCCCGGGAGACTGCCGCATCGGACTCTGGACCAATGAAAAGAGGCACTGGATGTAGATGGTTAGTACAGTCCCGTAGCAAATGCCCGTGAAAAGTGTTAAGCTCAGGAGGGATATGCCATCGTGCTGGCGTTCAGACGGTGATTCGGTAGACATTACTACCAACCAACTCTCGGCTCAGATAGAGAAACTGAGATCTTTAAACATACTCCTGCCATCAATCAATCGCAGAGAGCTGGGCCACTAGTACTAAATATCAAATGGACAGAGTGCTCCAGCCGCGGAATCTCGAGTGGTGCATGGTATACTAAGTGTTTCGTGGCAATCAGTCAATTGCATACATTTAAAATTTGAACAGCTAATCACCGCATTGATAAAGAAGGCTCAAGAGTCCTTCGAATTCTGCATATCAACCGGTCCGACTACGGGGACTACATCGCCGCATCTGATGAATACTACCATTGGCGACCAACTTCTGTACATGCGATGTCGCACAGACCAATATTACATAATACTACATACGGTGCTATTTTTCACTTCAAAGCTCAGAGCGCTCATACCTCGTGCAGCAGTGCTCTCCTCCAACACAAGCCCGTAGATGGGCCTCTGCTCGTGACCAACACTTACTTACTCTCGCGGCGATGCCATAGCTGATCCAGCCTTCAAGCCCGCAAGTAGTACCTCGGCCGTGTTCGCCCTGCCTTTCAATAACTCGCCCATGTGTGCACTGTGCACACCCTACGCCTATTCTGCGCTGGCCCAACTCTGCAAGGTCGTGACAAGTAGACGCCTCCTCGTGGCGCCATTTCGGATTAAGTGCTTGGAAACTCCTCAGTATTTGTCGTTTACCGGGAGCGTTGTCGCAGAATGTGTATGATGCAATTCCCGTGCTTCGTGAAGCGAAATCAACAACCCCGGATTTGTGCTGCCGAACGGATGCTCGCAATATGCCACATGTACGATTTTGTTGCAGATACCACTAGATTTGCGACGGTGGTTTAATCGTGGGTACAGTCCCAATGTAATCTCAATCTAATTGTGATTCATCTTACAAAGCCCATCCATTCCACAAGTTGACGAGGCTCTCAATATACGTAGTGCGTAGTAGCGTGGTCAGCTAATTCAATTATTTATCGTTTACACTGCAGGCGTTTTGGAACTGCTGGTTCACTGATAAAACGCTAGCAAATCTTTCGGTGTCAGGGATTTCCAATCTCCACACAAGCTGCTGTGAACGAATTAGGGTCTGGGAAGCATAGTAAGGCGCCCGTGTACTGGTTGGTGATATCTAAATGATTCTGATGATATTAACATGGCGGCAGAGTAAATTGGATCATTGCAACGTACTAGCCTTTTGCAGTGTTAAACGAGATGACCGAATTACCAGTAACCAGAGGGTCCAGATATTATGGCGAAATCGGAACAAGAAGTAAAAGGTCTAGGAAAGACCTTCACTATCCATTCAACATCATCACCAAAACTTCAAAACCTATATATGGCCAGCGAAGGTCATCTCATGACATACCATCGGTCAACAACCCCAGCAGGGTGACCTAGGCCTATCATGACGGATCAGCTTCGTGTCATCCATATATACATGGATCAGGAATCGCTGTTCAAGATCAATTGTTCGTCATATGTTGGATGTATGCTGGTTTCTCATCATGTGCTAGTCATTGCGAAGCCTTTAGAACTGCTGGGACGCTTATATGCACTACCAGACTGATATTCCAGGATAAGCGTATATCATTTTCATGCCACATGGCGTGCATTACAAAAATCTACAACATGCATGATTGAAACTCTAGGGCACCGAGTGACGAGAAAGGTCCGAAATGGAAAAGCAGCGAGTGATGGCGTGCGGACAGCAACAGACAGCAATACGAGAGCAAATGAGAGAAAGAGCCAGTGAAAGTGGCGTTCCTGCGGGACATGCAACGGATGCGAAATCGTGATGTGAGACATAGTAGGATCGAGTGACGAACTAGTTTTGAAACAGTCAAACTAGTGTACAAGGAACAAGAAACATCGTACCGGAGAATGCCAAGTTACTTTCGGCCCTTGCGTTTCCTACCAGCGCTCTTGCTACTCTCACCTGCCTTGCCCCACTTGCCTGGTTTTGCACGTTTTGCTGGAGAAGGAGCAACTGATTCCGCTTCGGTCAGTGGGCTGTCGCTATCACCCAGAAACTCCGCGGATGGGCGCTTTTTGGACACTACAGTATGGGACACAGTGGAGACCGAGGCGGGCTTCGGCAAATGGTCAGTAGGAGTCAATGCTCGTGTAGAAGGCAGAGTGGGTGCAGAAGGAACATGAGCACTCGAACTTGAAGAAGCAAGTTGAGTGGTAGGTTTGATGGGGCGAGGTCTAGGAACGGGCCTTGCGGGTGGTGACACAATCAAGTCTTCTGGAGGGGGAGTAGTTGCAGGAGAGGATGGTTCCCTTCTCGATGTAGACGCAGTAGTCGAAGCATCCATCATTGACGTTTCGGAGTCAGGCTCGAAAGGTGTTTTATTGGCCTGCGCATTAACAGGTCCAGGCCGAAATGAAAGACAAATGAAAAACGTATCATAAAATAGAATAAAACCACACCTCAGCCGGTCCCTTTACTGTACACATCGCAAACTGTTTCCTCATCAAAGCATAGTCGTCTTCTTCGTCTTCGTCTTCGCTAAGGTTGAAGTCAAGTATACCCTTCTTATTACCGAACACCGCGCTTCAAAATTATAGAACTTCAATATATCATGCAGGCGTGAAAAAAACAACACTCACTTATTCCACCACTCAAGGAGGGACTTTGCCCAATCAGGGTTGGGTGCCTCGCGAATAGCTTTGATGGTGCGGTAGTATGCATCACGGTAACTGTATTTTCCGTCGTTCTCAGACCACTTGTCACGCGAGGAGATACCATAGCGAGCCTGCCACCAGTAGATCAAATCAGGCGTTGATATCGTATCGGAAAACGTACTTGAATAAAGGCATAGGCAATGTGTTCCGCCTCTACCTTTTGCATGTTGTGAAGTTTTGCGTTGCCAGAACGAACGGTAGTCTTCTCTCCGTCATCGATGAGTGCGGAGGAAGGACTTGTGTAAATATGCCTTAGAACCTGAATGTATGAGGTGTGCGTCAATAAACCTACTAATCCTATCAAAAAAAACCCTTACTCATTTGAGGGGATAGCCTTGCAAAAATCCTTCCTGGACGTTATCGGGGTCGAAGTCTTTTCCCGGAGGATCACCGGCATAAGCAAGTGCCGGCCAAACGCCTGCGTGAACTTTGATCTCGCCATTTTGGAGTTGCGCTTGTACTCTGAAAAGGAATGAGAGATAACACCAGAATCGTTGTACACATACTTTCTTGGCTCATTCTGATAGGATTGCATGTGCTTGATCGGACAGAGCATACCAGCAAGCTGCGGGTGATTCATGCCCATCTTGGCACGAGACTTCGAATGGTCCGAGTAGATAGGAGGATGCAAGCCGTCGTTGTCAGGTTCAGCAGCAGTATAACGCCCTATGAAGGGCTTGAGATGACTTGCGTCTTCAGAACGAATTTGACCAATGATATCTTGCATCTGTTTGCGATAAGTCAACATAAAAAATTGCATACATATGCGCCCCCAGAGATGTACCTCGGCAAGAATCCTATCTAGTTCTCTTTGTTGCTTCTTGTTACCTGTAGCAAGCACGCCCAGATGAGGCGCCAACATGACGATCCTCTGAAAGGTATTCATGTGATGCTCTTGGACATCCTTAGTCCTATGAAGAAATTAGTCGAGTAAAGATGACAAGATTCAAATATGTACAGATGTGCAAGCATTTCCTTGCGCTCCTTTCTAACAGCTTCGTCTTCTGGCTCAGATAAGTCTTGTGCAGCCTCATCTTGCCTCACCAGATTGGCGATGCAGAATACATCCCTCAGGCTGCAGAACATGTCAATCCCACGAGGTATCCAGCGTGCAATATGCAAGCATTGATCTCTCGGACTCGTTCCCTTCCTATTACTAAGACAATGCATTAATGACATTAACATTGTGGTGCGATCATCAACTTACCTTTCATGACTACCACCCCTATTGCCTTTTCTATGGATATATGCGCTATTAGTAGACTGATATTAGATTATTTAATGACCCAGACTTACTTGGCTACCCTTTTTGCGTGTTTTATAGCCTCCTTGCGAGGCTTGGCTTTGATTTCTGGAGACGAAAGGGATTCAATATCCAACGAAGGCGAGTCATCTCCTGATCCAGATGATTGGGAGGATGAATCACTACTAGAATCAGAGAGAATTACTGCAGGAGTAGGACATTTTGAGCCTTTTTTGTGAGCCATGGCCACGATGGATCTAGTTCTAGGAGGTAAGATAAGATAAAGTGTAAATCGCACTGAGAGACGCGTTGTTTTGACATATTGATATCGGGGTTTGAATCCACCTCGCCTCTGTGACGCTGCCTCACGATATCGAAACCGTAATCAGCCACGTCTCATCAACATACATTTGCCTTCAACCTGGTCTTATTGGATGAAAATGTCCAGTTTCACTTTGCCCTGGACGTGTAGGCTGAGTTGCTGGGTGTGTTAGCCAAACTTTATGTCCTTTGCAGTGAGGATCTTAGGTGTGTGTCCTGAGCTTCAGAAATTTGGATCTTCACTGATCAACGGCTCATTTCTGCCAGCCTTCAGAATAGACTTATCTAGACATCGTGAATCATCACATTCACGTTGTCTGTATGTAGACTTGACAAATCAGAATACTTCCCTGACACAAGTACTTGAATGTGCGATGCCATCTGGCAGTTCAGTTCGCCCAGCTGCGCCACCTTGTTACATCTCACTTTGTGCTTTTGCACTACGCCCTCACTTCGCACTTTCAATCTATATGGATCTGCCTTGTCTTGCATGTGGCAGGACCTTCACCGCTCAGAAGAAACTCTCTGCACATGTTTTGCAGTGCCCACGGAAACAGGCCTTGAAACTAACTGACCCGCTGTATCACACCAAGAAAAAGCGAAAGTCAGATAAGGCAAGCAGCAAGAAATCCAAACGAGCACGGAGTGATCACGTGGAATTAATTCAACTAGGTATTGATAATGAGGGTCCACAAGATTGTATGGACATGGATATGACCCAGGGTCCCGACGCCATGGATTTTGAACAAGTGAGATTTACCAACGCCTTCACCGTGATCTGAAGTTTAGACTACATATTGTGTTACAGCCCGAAAATATTGCAGGACCGTCGAATATACCACAGCACTCACCCTCGCCTCCTCCCCCAGTTACTTCGAAGCGCTCTGGATGTACAGTGTGCATGCCTTGGCGCTTCATCGACTACCTTCCTGGATCAGCAACATACCTCACTCATATGTCTCCCACCAACCGGCAGCAACGAGGGCGTGCCCTTCATGTAGCCGATCAATTCAATCATGATCGAATGCTATCTCCGTCACCAGCCCCTTCCTCCGATACAGAAGATCCCCGCCCTGTGCTCATCCCATTCCAGACGGAACCCGACACCATGGAACTTTACCGCGTGTACCCAACTTGTCCTACTCTAGCTCCAGAGGGTAACTTAACATTAGAGAGAGTGACGGATGCACCAACCTTGGACAGTGACCAAGCTGCAGCTCATGGAGTCCACCCTGGTCTCTCCACGCCTGAGATCAGCGCCAGGCACTTGTTTGATGGCTTCTCAAACCACACTTCCAGTGTTTTGATGGCATGGCATTACCTTGGGACCAATAGTAATTCCGGTGTCAATGTCAACCGTCTTGCTGAATTCCTTAGTTCAGATCCTCATTGTTCCCTCGCTCACCTGAGTGGATTCAATTTCATGCGTGAAATGAAGCTATTTGACAAGTACATCGAAGACAAGTCAAATCCCTTCCAAGAAGAATATGGATGGCGCCAATCTACTGTCAAGATTCAATTACCAAAGGAGAAGACGAAGTTTCCATCAGAAGCTGATGCTCCTGAACTCGAGATCACGGGAGTTCATCACCGTTCTTTGACCGACATCATCACACACGTTTTCGAGAGTGACGTCTCCCAGTCATTCAATATGACGCCATTCAATCAGTTCTGGACTACACCCGATCACCAGACGGTAAGAGTGTTTGGGGAGGCATATGCATCCCCTGCACTGATGGAAGCTTACGAAGAAATCAATGCCCTCCCGCTTGACCCTGGAGACAACCTTGAGCGCGTTGTTGCCTCACTTATGGTGTGGTCAGACGCTACACACCTGGCTAACTTTGGGGATGCCTCCCTCTGGCCGTTTTACGTGTATTTCGGCAATCAGTCCAAGTATACACGAGGCAAGCCAACAGCTCGTGCTTCCCGTCATTTGGCATATATTCCCACTGTACGTCTTGTTTTTCATTAATTTCAGTATCTGATCATATCCCTTGCAGCTTCCAAATAATCTACAAGATATCTATGTTGATATATTTGGAGAAGCTACGTCGAGCGATGTTCATACACATCTGAAACGTGAGCTGATGCAAGCAATATGGAGATTACTATTGGACGGTAAGTTTATGGAAGCATATGAACATGGAATAGTGATCCGGTGCTCTGATGGGATCACACAAAGAGTATTTCCGCGTTTTTTTTCATATTCAGCGGACTATCCTGAAAAGTAAGTATTTCATTTTGCGCGTGATCTGTCAGACATGAGGCATTAACATGTTTTGCGCTATGCAGGGTTCTACTTGCTACTATAAAATTCCTTGGAGGGTGCCCTTGCCCATGCTGCCTGGTCAAGAAGGCGGATGTCCACAAGATGGGCATGAAACTCAACATAAAAAATCGAGTGACTCACAAACACCTTGACGATTTCCGATGGCAACGCAGTGTTGAAGAAGCGCGTAATTTGATTTTCAAGCTCGGAGTCCCTGTGAGCGGAAGTCATGTCAAGGCTATTCTCAACAAAGCTTCATATGTTCCAATTCGTGTAAGTAGTGCTACACACTCTACATTTATTTCACTGATGTACAGATCTAGTCTGCATTTTCAGAGAGACTTGCAAAACATGGGTTCAACATGTTTGACATGTTCCTCGTCGATCAACTTCACGAGTTTGAGCTTGGCGCTTGGAAGGCCAAATTTACACATCTAATGTGAATACTTCATGCAGCTGGAGGGAACACGATTCAAGATCTCAATAAACGGTACTTTTTTTGCATATCAATTGTCTTCGAAGCTCACAGCATCTTACACTAGATACCGAAAAGTGCCGACATTCGGCAGAGGAACTATACGATGCTTCGATGGCAATGCTTCCGCCATGAAAAAGCTTGCAGCCCGTGACTTCGAGGACCTCTTACAAGCAAGTCAACTTTAAATGATCATTGATCATATACCTATTTTTAATTTTTGCAGTGCGCTATTCCTGTCTTCGAGAAGCTATTGCCCGACAACCACGATAAGATCGTCCTTGATCTTCTATTTGATCTTTTAGTTTGGCATGCTTATGCAAAACTTCAAATGCACACAGAAGACACACTTTCATCATTCGATACCACAACCGCAGTCTTGGGCCAAACGGTCCGTAAATTTTTCAAAACTACATGTAGTCACTACCATACAACAGAGCTCCCTCATGAGTATGCAGCACGAGGACATCGAGAAGCGAAATTAGCAGCAAAGCAGCCTCCGTCATCAGGAAAAGGAAAGGAGAGGTCTGGTCCAAAATTCAAGGCCCTCAATTTGTTGACTTACAAGTTCCATGCTCTCGGACATTATCCCAACACAATCCGACGTTTTGGTACCACGGACAGCTTTTCCACCCAGCCAGTAAGTTAATTCCAAATTGAACAATTGATATCTAATATCTAATTTTTAGGGAGAACTCGAACATCGACGAGCCAAGCGTTGGTACCTGAGAACACCAAAAAACAAGAAGACGATGATCACCACAATGACCCACCTTGAAGCCCGCGAACGAGTTATAGCATGCATCAATGAATGACATGAGGAATTATTGAAGCCACACCGACGCCCGCCACATGAACGTTCATCACCCACCGCCCATTATCATATTTCAAAATATCCTAAAGCATCTTACGATATGACATCATGGCTCAGCGAACTCGAAGGTGACCCCACAATCAAGGTGAGCAGTTCTTTGTATTTTTAGATCTATTAAAACGATGTAATAGGACTTCATTCCGAGATTGAAGAACCACCTATTGGCCAGATTATGTGGTCTAGAATATTCTGGAGACGAGGACAAGTTTTCTGATGAAGATCGGAGCCAGATCATTCTCGCTAACAATCAACTCTTCGAACACACTATCCTGCAGATCAATTATACTACATACGACCTTCAACGAGAGCAAGATTCGATGAACCCGAGAACTCATGCTGATGTCATGATGCTATCACACAAGGAAGACAAGGACCGACACCCCTATTGGTATGCCCGGATCATCAAAGTATTCCATGTCAATGTGTGGAACTATGGCCCAGGTATTTCTCAAACAGCACCTACTCTCATGCATGTTTTGTTCGTGCGTTGGTTCGGACGTGACATTACCTTCAATGCTGGGTGGTCTGCCAAACGACTTCATCGCATCGGATTTTTCAAAAGCGATGATCCTGACAGCTTCGGCTTCGTTGACCCCGATCAAGTGATCCGGGGAGTTCATTCAATTCCCGGATTTCATTATGGATGGACTGACACTCGACTTGGACCTTCATTTGTCCGTCCACCTGAAGATAAGGACACAGGCTGGTTGTATTTTTATGTAAATCAGTATGTATTCATCATTCTCTATACTATTGTTACACTAAATTCTAATCTATGTGTTTAGTTTTGTGGATCGCGACATGTTCATGCGGTTCCGAGGAGGCGGTGTCGGACATAAAATGTCACAAGATCTGTACGAGCTTCTGCGGAGTGATGGTGCCATTGCATTGGAGAGTGCCGAGGAAGAATTCAATCTTGAACAAGAAGATGACGAGGAGATTGATGCCGAGGAAATTGATGACGAAGAGATGGGTAGCGAGGATGAGGGTAGTGAGGATGAGGGTAGCGAGAATATGGGTAGCGAGGATGAGGGTAGTGAGGATGAGGAAGATGTGATTGTAGCGGATGAGGAGGGGGAGCTCGATAATGACTATCTGGCCCAGGAAGGGTATGGTGCATTATAATTGTCCTGTGTAGTTTGAATATCAGTTAATATCATCGAGATAATCGAGAAGTGATCGAGAAGATCTTAGACTTGTCATTCGAAGGTCAACATTGTTTTTGTAAAAGCATACCGGGAAATTTGAGGGATGCTGGCAGGGATTATCACACGGCATTCGGACTGCGAAGGGAATATCATAGTATATCACAATGACAGCACATGATCATAAGGATAGTAGGTACATATGACAATGGTATACTACGTCGCCCGTCCACGTCATCATGATCGCGTGCTTACATCAACATCGCCACGGCGTCACCCGGGATCCCACAAAATTCGTCAGCATTAGCCTAATCAGGTAATATCAGGTTTCTGAAGTTTTGCAGATGATGATCCAGACAGAATCATTCCATGTTGGTAAATCATGAATACGTAGCATTAATCCTCATGTCAACATACGCCCCTGCTGACACAGGCTCGTACTTCTTCGGTGTGTCTTCATCCCAACAGCCAGGGAGGCAGTCAACCAAAAGATCTCTGTCAGGAGACATAAACTAATCTAGCGTCAATATCCAACACGCATCAATGTCTGCAGGAAGCTTACATATGGGATCGAGAAGCGCTCCTTGATCATTCCCAACTTCCCATCGTTCGGAGGCGCACACACGCGGTGCAATGTTGATTTAAGCGTATCTGATTAGGATAAAGTATATATCATTATGGCGAAGAACAGCCACTCGAAGAATCGTACCGTTTGACCACCGCATCAAGAAGTCTCCTATATTGAAAACGACCGTTCCCGGAATGGGTGACGCAGCGACAAAATTTCCTGAACCACGAGGGCTCTCAACCTCGAGTCCCCCAACATCATCTTGGAACAGAATCGTGCCCAATGCATAATCCTATCGTTCGTTGTTGGCGACACATGATAACTACTGCTCAAACAATCACATACCGTATGTGCACCGACTCTCCCTTTCTCACCGCGTGCGAACACCTCCGCAGGCGCAGCTGGATAATGCAATAATCGCAGTTGATTCTCTACTTCTTGGTGATATTTTCCCAGGAATTCGCCTCCGCCAGGGAGCTCAAGCCCTAGAGATAATGCAGGTAACAACTTCTCGATCTCAAAGCGATGGCATGTATCAAAGAAAGTAGATGCCGCGTCTCTGAAACCCGGAAGGACTTGCTCTGGGAGCCACACATTGGAGATAAGTGGGCAATTATTGCGCCCAATGTCAAATGATTCTTTGAAATCAGGAGTCTGTTTGCGTATCGCGGCAAGCTGCGTTGGGTCGAACACCTACGCGAGTCAGGATATTGGCAATTCGAATGATACTGATACGTACCATTTGTGAAGCTTGCTCCCTACCGACCTGAATGAGATATTCATTAAGACATGTTATGATGGTCTTCGTAACTCAGCAACATACCCCGCTATATCCCCGGTTTTTCCATCCCTCCTTAGGATGCGGAGCCAGTAGCTTTGTTTCAATTGGAAGCGAGAATAACTTCCTGCTCTTAATGCACACTCATTCGTTGGGGTGAATTTCGCACATGCGATGATATGTACACACCCATTCAAACATGCAATCCACCTCTGCCTGAGGTATACCAGTATTGCGGAAGTATGCAAATCCGACTTCTTGGCACGCTTTCACTAATTGCTTTCCTATCTCTGTCGCTGCCTGCATGTCAAAAAAGGAGCTTCAATGATTATCGTCGCATGTGCATTGTGAGCACCCTACGTACTGGGGAAGTACCATCCCCGAAGCATGCAAAGTCGACGATTGGGATTGCAGTCGGTTGGAGTGAGACGGTACCTGGCATTGTGTAACGACGCACCTGAACAAGTAACTACTAGCTACTTATAAGTTATTGGCTTTATGTGCTAGAATGGTGCTCATAGAGGGGCTGGTCACCAGTCTTATCTATATGCATCTCGTCATAGAATGGTCACATTGGCCGATTTCACAGTCCGCTCGGCATTTGAGGCAAGAAACAGAAAGTCCGCCGAGTAGTCCGGACGACCTTCCTTGCAAGGTTTCTTGCCCCGACCCATACTGAGGTGAAGTTACCATTTATCTAACGAAGGTTAGCTTTAGACTGGCGAGTGATGGGCCCGGGGTAGACACAATCGCCATCGTGCATGTGTCAAACAGTTTACACCGTGTAGTATACTAGATGGCAGTAAGATACGCGAGAAAATTAACACCGGCAATATTTAAACAGCCAGCTTTGGTAAATGAATTCAGGCTTCCTATTCGTTATTCATCTCCGCCCTCACCCTCATCTTCCTGCGGACCCCCAGTATCATCTTCCTCGTCCTCTTCATCCGAACCGTGATCCACAGGGAGCGTCATCAGATCATTCAAACTACAGGAAGTGATATCAGGCCACATGCTCCGAAAGTTATACTCAAAATGAAGGACTTGGTGCGAATGGCGCCTCTGATTCGGAATCGGTCCGAGAGATCCAGTAACAACACTCACCAATGGACAAATGGCGTCATCACACCTGCAACACCACGTAGTGTATCCATAAACTCGGATCCAGGTGAAACGACTTGGGCATCCGTGAACCGACAAGAAACTGCGAGGGAGCGGCATTTGAGGAGGGCAATATCTCTAGAAACACATAGTATAGTGTATCGATTAGCCCTCATGACTCGAATGATACTCTACCACATACTTGTGGTTCTTATCCACGCCCTTTGGTGCCACCTTCAATTCATCTTCATGCCCAAACACGCTTTGACGATCTCCATGCGGGTGTGGGCGGGGAGGGCCGAAATGGGTAGTAAATGCTTTGGAGGACAGGATCGTGTGCAGACTTTTAGCGGCGGGTGTGGAGTGAAGCAGGTGATTTCTGTTAGGTGAGGAAAGGCATGAAAAAAACCATGGAAACAAAACGGAGACGAGATGCACCTAAGAGTCGCGAGTTCGTTCTTAGCAGGACACCATGCACCTGCAGCGATGACGCTCTCGTCACCCGGCTTGACTAATCATTATTCATGTCAGCGTACACCAAACCAGTATTATCAGCTGTGACTGACTCATTCTGTGAGCAAACAACGCGCATATATCCAGTCAGCTTATCCGACTTTGATGCTAAGAGGTGCGTACACGTGGTCTATGAACAGTTAGATATCTGCAGCGAAAGCAAAATGATACGAAACTTACAAAACGCAAAAATCCCCTTCCTGCCACTCCTCGAAAAACTCGCAGATAGTCCCTTCTTGTACGGTGTTTTGTCGTTGCTGAAGCGGATCTACGCACACGACATCAGGTCCGCAGGTCCGCAGAAGGAAACATGTGAGGGGACAAACATCTCTATATATGCGGTGGATGACGTCTTTGGGGGGTAATGGTGGGATCTGGGAGTCGACATCTGTGAGCATATTAGTGAACGCCTCGATGAAGTCCTTGAATTCCTTTTCTATGCGACGGTAAACTGGTTCTGTTGCCAAATAAGCTCAGAGCTTCAACCTAATGCATAATCCCCACATACCGTGTAGCTTAAACCTAGAAGCGCGTGAATATTCTCAGCCAACGATGAATGAGTGACGGCTGTGATAAAAGTACGAACCATTCGCGGTCATTACACGCAGGGTCCTTGAGTTGCGCTAGAAAATCAAGCGTGTTCTGTGAAACCTGACCAGGAGGCACTTTAAAACTGGTAAGTTGATCATCCCTGAAGCGAGAAATGACTAACTTACCCCAGCCTGTCTTTGAAGCTTGCACAACGCGACCCACAACTTGCTGCCCCTCCTTCAGATCTACGTCGCTGGCATCTACATCCTCTTCAGCCTTAACATCATCTTCCTTGGCTTTACGTGCCCTACGCTTGGGCTTGGGTTTCGAAGGTGAGCCTGACTTGGAATTGGAAGAACGCGTGCGTTTCTTGGGCGGAAGGTCATCGAGCGCGTCGCTGTGAAGAGATTCGGGTTCTGAATCTTCATTGGATAACTGAGCACGCTTGCGAGGGACAACCTTGCGTGTAGCTGCCATCGTTGTTTGCTCAAGTAGGGTGGAAGACCCTGGCCAGGTCATGTGGAGATTCTACATAGACTGAAACAATAGAATCGCGGGCTTTAAATTTGAACTTTAACTTCCACAAACTGAGCGAAACGCTGTCGACAAGCTTGTACTGCATCTATTTTATAGCAACCACGATTTTCCCTTGCAGCCAACCTAGAGCAGTAAAATGAACCCATGCGGGTGTGGGATCTGTCCGCCAAGTGGCAATCTTCCTCGGAACAACCAACCATACTGACTGGATCAAGGCTCCTGCGGCTGTGGACGCTTCTGCCAGGGACACTCGTGGCCTCTGTATCTGTTTTCAAGCATGTCTACCGCCCATCAAGCACTTCTACTAAGCGTACCCACGATACTGCATCATAAAGGGCTTTGTTATGTCACACAACATGACTGAGACCACGCGTTTCACTTTCATGGGTGAGATACACTGACCAACCATAATTAAAGATCTCGGTGAATCGAATATTCGAATTCAATGAGATCTCGCAAATTCACGCAAGCTGGATCGCATTTCAGCCGATTTCAGAACGAGGATTTCCCTGATGAAGTTGTCGAGCACGTCGCTGTGAAGAGATTCGGGCTCTTAGTCTTCATTTGGAAACTGAATGACTTGCAGCGATAGTCAATCACGCATCAGGAGAGCTCGGATGCATCCAAGGCGCTTATGATAACAGCCTCATGTCTGAGGCATCTAACGAGACACGAGGAAGATATTGGATTAGGAAAAATCTTCACTGGCAGTTGATGGCAATGCTGTCTAGTGTTAGACATCCACGATCCCTTCAGCGCCTTCTACTAGTAGCAAGCTCACGCCGTGCTCGAGACTAACAACCTCTAGTAAAATGTCGCAACTCATTCCAAGTACTACACCCGTTCAAGGATTTGAGGGTCACGATGGATCTATATCCAGTGTTGCAGTTTTTCCCGATAGACGAAGGATGGTGACAGGCTCGCAAGACAAGATTCTTCGCCTGTGGGACATAAATGAAGGCGTTATGTTGAAGAAAATGGAGCAGCATGGCGGCTTCGTATGGGCATTGGTGGTATCACGAAATGGGCAACTGATGGCGAGCGGTGGCGAGAAAGGAGAGCTGGTAGCTTGGGATGGAAATACTGGCGAACCTCTCACACAAGTCATCACAGTCCACACCAATTGGATCCTATCGTTGGACTTTTCCCCAGATGATGAGATGCTGGCCACCGGTTCACTCGACCAGACTGTGAGGTTGTGGAATACGAAAACATGGCAAGAGCGAGGAAATCCGATTCATTGTGACTCACCTGCTCGCTGCGTTCGGTATTCGCCGTCTGGTGAACATCTTGCCATCGCGACAAACGGTAATATCCAAATATGGAAACTAGCCACGAGAGAATGCGTCACGAAGCCACATTTGGTTCTATGACCAGTTAACGCGAACATGCTTTATGCAGATCCTCGATATAAATGCGGCAGTACGTAATGCATGCATAGCTGGGGACCTGCCTACTGCCGAAGAGCTGCTAACCAAAGAGATTGACGCTGATGTTGACAATTACAACCCCTATGCCAATCGTTCAATCATCATGGCGCGACAACTTGATTGGGATCATGCGCTCAGTGATGCAATCAAGGTAAGATACGCTGACCCATCATGCCTCTTAATGCAGGCTAATTCGAATCACGTCGTAGTCCGTCAGCATTGAGCCCTCCTTCATAGGTCATGTCTCCAGGGGTCTTGCCCTCTGTGGGAAACAGCAGGTCTTGGACGCGACGAAAGCATTCGACCTCGCGTTCACGTTCACCAACGCCGATTTAAAGCTGATTCATTTCCTTTTCTTGATCAGGGCATGTTTTTCTATTTTATTCTCCCACTAAGCTTCATTATGGATTTTTCAGGCCATCGCGTTGTTCAATGCGAATAAAGATGAAGAGGCACTGCTTCCTGTCCAAGAACTAGCTGCCCGTCCCAATGCCGATCCTCTCGCCTGTCATGTTGTGGAAGTGAGTATCATGCATTCAATCAAATCTAGATTCGTGTGCTCACTGCATTTTCTGCGCTCCGCAAATCAGGCATATATGCGAGCCCAACTAGGAAACATTGCCATGGATGGCGCCCTTCACAGAGATGCTGCTGACCATTTCACTGCCGCCGTCAATGCTAGCGCTTCCTTTGCTAAGTTAGACATTCACTTTGCATACGGGGACTTTGTCGTCGTACGTTTATATGACGCAACCGACAATCATTTTTATGCTCAACTTGCGTGCTTGTGCAGCTTTTCGGCTGGGACCTCAAATCCTTGTGGCAGACCGTAAACAAGCAACGTTGCCATGCGCTTCTCCTGGACGATCAAGCTGGAACAGCTTTCGAAGCGTACCGATACATGATGGACATGAGTGATGAACCTACGAAGGCCATCTTCCTCGATTGGATCCCTGGCAAGTCATCAGAAACACTACCTGTGCTACGATGCTCACTCGAATTTCCTATGAAGAGGCGACGAGACTCGAACTAGAAACGAAGGGAGAAACTAAGTAGGTAGTTAGAACTAAAGTATCATATATATTATTAAACGCTGGTACTCACCTCAGTCTTCGGATTGAGAGACTGAGGAGAGAGCATTCTGAGATGCTAGAATAAAAGAAAAGTCGTTGAAACGGAGAACGAAAAGGGCATGTGTAGAACACGTGTAGTAAGTAGTGATTGTGTATGTAAAGAAAGGTATGCGTAGTAGACGCATTCTAATATTTCCTTCAGCTCTCAATGGGAGGCGAAGCGCACTCCACACCGCCTACGAGGATGTTGCCTTTGCAGCGAGCGGCTTCCTGTGTGTTTCGAAGGAGTCTGAGCAGCTTTGATTCGTACATTGACAGTACCTACTTGTATACACAAATCGCCCTTTGTACTCGTATGATCTGCTGGCTCACAACAGGATGCAGGAAAGACCATATATCATGTTTGCACACCCACCGCTGACTAAAATCCACGGAGAGCTACTGCATTCCCGCATTGCATGTTCCTTCTATCATGCCTCAGTCTCACTCCGATTGGACCGTTCTTACGCTGATCGAACCCTCCCCCAAACTTGCCCATTCGCTACTTCGGTGAATGGTCGTCCGGTGCTTCTCATTCACTGTCCGATTCTCTCGCACACGGACAACCATACACGGCGCTGTCAAAAGGACTAAGTCAGCACAACACGCTATGGTTATGGGCCTGAAGATTTCAGACGAAGCTCAGTGATTCCTCAGACTCCGTCAAATCATCAGGATAACGTTGCCAGATGCAGGCCTATGTGATCATGTGCGATAAAAACCGAAACTCATTCACTTGCTATGGTCCACCCTAAGCACACTGTCATTGCAGTGGTAGGCTCCAACTACGTGTAAGCTGCACAAGTGACCAGTTGAACCCACAAGGACAGTTATGGATTTGATACTATTCGTCTTGTCCTGAATACAAGATAATAAATACAAGACACGCTGTAATTGTATTCTATTGAATCCCAACCCCCAGTCCTGAAAAGACAAAGAAGCGGTGACTCGGTAACCAAAGCCTTGTCCTAATCTGAATCATGGCCTCGTTGAACAAGGGACCATGTACTTGGCATGATTTTAATCAGAATAGAACGCTCCTCAGGTGACGTAGTACGCGTATGATCGCACACTGACAATGGCAATACCGGAAGTATGTGCGTACCACTACTACATAACATAGCTGGGGGAACTAAACTGTTAACACAAAACAACCAAAGTTCAATATCAATATTGTTGTTTGTAGTACCGGGCCAAATGCCATGAGCTGGCATAAGCGGCCGTAAGCCGTAAAAGATTGTGCCTGTCCACAATTGGATGTTTTCTCAACGGATGGTGGTTTATTTGACAATGGTTGTTCAGCGCTGCAGCGCCTGTACTACATAGTAGTGATGATGGCTACCAGGTGAATCATGTTATTAGAAAAGCTGCGACGAAGAAAGGTGCCTGAGGCGCTTGTGATAACCGTAGTAACCTCGCCGTGTGTTGGGCGTCTGAGGAGAAGTTAATTTAAATGTTGCAAAGATGCCGAGTAACTGATCGCACACATCTTTGCAACCTGAAGACGACCACAATCTCTCTTCCAAGTCTACTTCGACCGTGCTCGTTGAATACCATCAACCTTCACCGAATGTCACAGATCATCAAACCTATTCGAACATTTAAAGGTCATAACGAAGGCGTAGATGCAGTCGCAGTTTTCCCCGATGGACAACATATGGTCTCCGGCTCAGCAGATAGGACCCTTCGTCTTTGGGACCTGAAGGCAGGTGTCATGTTGAAGAAAATGGAGGGGCATTACGACGAGGTGAAGGCGTTGGCAGTATCACGAGATGGGCAATTGATAGCAAGCGGTGATGGGAGCGGAGACTTCATCGCCTGGCAGAGAGAAACTAGAGAATCTCTCACCGAAACCATCAAAGCCCACTCCCATGCGATCAGCTCACTTGACTTTTCTCCCGATGGCACGGTATTGGCTACTGCCAGTGTCAGTTCAACAGATGGCGTCAAGCTATGGAGCACAGAAACATGGAAAGTACAAGGAGATCCAATCCACTGTCAGGACAAGGCTACGTATCTGTTCAGGAAATTCCTTCACTGTGTTCGGTATTCGCCGTCTGGCGAACATCTTGCCATCGCAACAAATGCCGATATCACAATTTATAATCCATGCACAAGGGACTGCGTCGCAAACTTCAAGGGTCACAGAGGAAACAACTTATCACTTGCGTGGATGCCCGATGGCACGCGCCTTCTCTCAGGGGGCAGTTATCACGATCCCAACATACGGGAGTGGGATGCATCAACCTGGCAGCAGGTCGGTGATTCCTGGAAGGACAATACTTATATGAAATGCAACTACGCCATTGCCATTAATCCTACTGGCACCCTTGTCGCTTCTCTATCTCTAGACGACAACAACACCATCCACCTCTGGCAGATCTCGGATCGAAGAACCGTCGCGATCTTGGAGTGGCCTCTGCAACCACTGCATTGTGTCGCCTTCTCCATTGACGGCAGGCGTGTCCTCTGCGGCGAAACATTTAATAAACGAATCGTAGAGTTCGCCATACTACCCACGGACGCATTGGCAAAGAAGGCTTCCAATGAACAGGCGTTAAAGGTGCTCTCTGCTCGATTTACTGCTCCTTCGTCTTCAAATCTCGTCTTGTGCAAGAATGCTTTGCCAAAGGGAATTCCAGGCAGCGAGACTCCTCAGGCATGTTTTTATCCTTGACTCTGATATTACAATTCGAGCATACCACAGATTTTCGCTATGACCACCGCAGCCCGCAATGCGTTCATATCTGGGGATTTGCCCACCGCCGAACAGTTATTCGCACAGGATATCAACGCTAATCCCAACAACTACGCTTCCTATGCCAATCGCTCATTCGTTATGGCGAGACTATTTGACTGGGACCGCGCACTTCATGATGCAACTATGGTAGGATACGCTGACCTATCACACCCTACGTAATATAGGCTAACTTGGATCGTGTCTTGTGACATAGTCCGTTAGCACTCAGGCCTCCTTCATAGGCTATATCTCCAAGGGCATTGCCCTCTGTGGCAAACAGCAGGTCTGGGACGCGATGAAAGCATTTGACCTCGCGTTCACGTTCGCGGACGGAGATTCAAAGATGGCTCATCACCTTTTCTTGATCAAGGCAGGCATATTTTTTTATTCATACGCCGTCATTGTTCATAACAATTTCAGACCATCGCATTTTTCAATGCAAATAAGGATGAAGAGGGTATGTTTCCCGTGCAAGAGCTAGCTACCCGTCCCAATCCCGATCCTCTCGCTTGTCATGTCGTGGAAGTAAGTATCATGTACTCGACCAAGCCTTAGTTGTTGTCCTCACTGATTTTTCTCCTCTTCACACGTCAGGCGTATATGCGAGTCCAACTGGGAACCATGGCCATGGATGGCGGCCTTCACAAAGAAGCTGCTGACCACTTCTCTGCCGCTGTCAAAGCTGGTGCTTCCTTTGCTAAATTGGATATTCATTCTATGTACAAGCAGTTTGTCATGGTACGTTGTTATGCCAGCCAACAATCCTTTTTAAGTGTTCAAGCGTGCGCTTGGACAGTTGTTCGGCTGGGACCTTAAATCTTTGTGGCAAATCGCAAACCAGAAACGGTGCCGTGCACTACTTCGGACAGGTCGATTTGGAACAGCCTTCGAAGCGTACCGACACATGATGGACATGAGTGATGAACCCACGAAGGCCATCTTTCTTGCTTGGATCCCTGGTGAGTTTCGGTCATGTCGCCTGTGCTGCGATGCTCACTCGTAAATACTTCCATTAGATCTTGATGAGTTTGAATAAACTGCACCATACCGCTGGCAACAGCTATGACGCTGCTGCCCATTGGCATCATGATGCATACTGTAACATGGAGATCTATGTGTCATTCTGATATATACTGCGGCACTTTGTACACATATTTTGTACTCGTATCACGGTAGCTCATCTGTAACACGAAAGCAGACCACCCAGAGATGATCTGGTTCCACAAGCTTGAAGAAACATCCACGGCAAAAATCAGACGCACACTAGGACTTAGGGACGCCAACGGAGCAGCCGTGTCTTTGCATCACCTGTGGAGATAGTCAATCACGGCATCAGGAGAGTTCGGATGCACATACCAAGGCGCTCATGATAACAGCCTCATGTCTGTGGCGTTTATGTTATGTTATGTTATGTATAATGAGACACGAGGAAGATCGATATTGGAATAAGATCAGAATTAGGAAATACCCTCAATGCTGCGTAGTGTTAGATACCCACGATCCCTCCAGAGCCTTCTAGCAAGCCCACACCGTGCTCAAGACCCTCCGGTAAAATGTCACAACTTATTCCAAGCACCACACCCGTTCAAGAATTTGAAGGTCACAATGGATCTGTATCCAGTGTTGCGGTTCTTCCCGATAGACAAAGGATGGTGACAGGCTCGCAAGACAAGCTTCTTCGCCTGTGGGACATAAAGAAAGGCGTTATGGTGAAGAAAATGGAGTGGCATGGTGTCGTTGTGTTGGCATTGGTGGTATCACGACATGGGAAATTGATAGCAAGTGGCGGTAAGAACGGAGAGCTGATCGCCTGGGATGGAGACACTGGCGAACCTCTCACTGAAGTCATCAAAGCTCACACCGATTGGATCCTATCGCTGGACTTTTCCCCAGATGACGAAATGCTGGCCACCGGTTCACGCGACGGAACAGTGAGGCTGTGGAATACAAAAACGTGGCAGGAGCAAGGAAATCCGATTGAATGTATGATTTGTGTCAACTGGGTTCGGTATTCGCCGACTGGTGAACATCTTGGCATCGCGACAGAAAGTGATATCCAAATATGGAAACCAGGCACGAGGGAATACGTCGCGAAGTTCCAGGCCCCAGAGGCAGTCTACCTCTCACTCGCATGGACACCCGATAGCACACGTATTCTCTCATTGGACCGGGATGAGGAGGATTGTACTATACAGGAGTGGGATTTATTGACCCAGCAGCAGGTCGGTGATCCCTGGGAGGGCCATTCCGATATCAGAGCTATTGCCTTGAACTCCAATGGCACACTCGTTGCCTCTGCATCTGAGGACAACCATGTCCGCCTCTGGCGGCTCTCTGATCGACAAAACATCGCCATATTCAAGCACTCTAATGAGGTGCACTGCGTCACCTTCTCCACAGATGGCAGACACATTCTCAGTGGAGGTGCGGATAACAAGATATCAAAGTGGCAGGTACCCGAGGATGCTTTGCCGCAGGATGATCCCAAGGAACAAGTGACACAACAGGTACGCTCGCTTTCATCTTGCCATCTCTTCATTATCTAATTTCGCGCCTGTTTGATTTCAAGGCATGTATCCACCTCTGGCTCTCTGACCAGCGATAGCGCGCTAACGCGAACATGCTTTGTGCAGATTCTCGATATAAATGCGGTAGTCCGTAATGCATGCATAAATGGGGACCTGCCTACTGCCGAAGAGCTGCTTACCAAAGAGATTGACGCCGATGCCGACAACTACAACTCCTATGCCAATCGCTCAATCATCATGGCACGACAACTCGATTGGGATCATGCCCTCAACGATGCGATCAAAGTAAGATACACTGACCCATCATGCCTCTTAATGCAGGCTAATTTGGATCGTATCATAGTCCGTCAGTATTGAGCCCTCCTTCATAGGCTATGTCTCCGAGGGTCTTGCCCTCTGCGGGAAACAGCAGGTCTTGGACGCGACGAAAGCATTCGACCTCGCGTTCACGTTCACCAACGCTGATTTAAAGACGATTCATTTCCTCTTCTTGATCAAGGTATGTGTTTTTTATTCCCACACCATGCTTCATTACGGGGTTTTCAGGCTACCGCCTTGTTCAATGCAAGTCAAAACGAAGAGGCAGTGATTCCAGTCCAGAAGCTAGCTGCCCGTCCTAATGTCGATCCTCTCGCTTCTCGTGTTGTAGAAGTGAGTATCATACATTCGATAAAGCTTGGATTCGTGCGCTCACATTTCTGTGCTTCGCACATCAGGCATATTTGCGGGTCCAACTAGGAAAGATTGCTATGGATGGCGCCCTTCACGGAGAAGCTGCTGACCATTTCACTGCCGCTGTGAATGCTAGTGCTTCCTTTGCTAAGTTGGACATTCATTCTATGTACGAGGACTTTGTCGTGGTACGTTGATATGACACGACCAACAATCCTTATCATTTTCATGCTTAACTGCGTGCTTGTGCAGCTTTTCGGCTGGGACCTCAAATCCTTGTGGCAGACCGCAAACCAGCAACGCTGCCATGCGCTCCTCCTGGACGGTCAAGCTGGAACAGCTTTCGAAGCGTACCGATACATGATGGACATGAGTGATGAACCCACGAAGGCCATTTTCCTTGATTGGATCCCTGGCAAGTCATCAAAAACACTACCTGTGCTACGATGCTCACTGTAATTTCCTTCAGTTCTCAATGAGAGGCGAAGCGCACTCCATGCCGCTCACGAGGATCATGCCCTTGCAGCGAGTGGCTACCTGTGTGTTTCGAAACGCGAATGAGTTTGAGCAGTTTTTATTCGTACCCTTGACAATACTTGCTTGTATAGACAAATCACCCTTTATGCACATCGTATGCTGACCCACAGTAAAGACCATCTATAATACTTGCGCACCTGTCCCTCCCCACCGTTGACTATGAATGACATTTGTGCCATATGTCAATGATTCTGTTCATTCGGCGAGTGTCATTCACCATCGTTTCGTTGAAATACAACGCGTCATCATCAATCATGGAGCGCTACTTCATTCCCGTTCCTTCTATCATACCTCAGCTACACTCAAATTGAACCGTTTTTATGTTGATCGACCCCTCCCCCAGACTTGCCTATGTCGCTACTTCGGTGAATGCTTGTTCGGTACTTCTCGTCCACTGTCCGATTTTCTCGCACACGGACAACCATACACGGCGCTATCAGAAGGACGAAGTCGGCACAACACGCTATGGTGATGGGCCTGAAGACTTCAGACGAGGCTCAGTGATTCCTCAGACGTCAAATCATGAGGATAACGCTGCCAGATGTAGGCCTGTGTGATCATGTACGATAAAAATCGAAACTCACTCACTTGCTATGGTCCACCCCAAGCGCACTGTTATTGTCTAGTGGTAGGCTCCGACTGCGTGTCACCGCATGTAAGCTGCAAAGTGACCAATTTAACCCACAAGAACACTCATGCCTTTGATATTCGTCTTGTCCTGAATGCAAGATAATAAATACAAGATACACTGTAGTTGTTCGCTTCGCTATCTCTAGACAACTATCATACTATCCGCCTCTGGCAGATCTCGGATCGAAGCACCGTCACGGTCTCGAAGTGGCCACTGCGATGTGTCACCTTCTCCATTGATGGCAGGCGCGTCCCTGGCGGAACAGTTAACAAGCAAATATTAGAGTTCGCCATACTGCCAAAGGACATTTTGGTGAAGAATGCCTCCAATGAAAAGGTATCAAAGGTACTCTACGACTTATCGCCATTTCAACAAGACGGCCACAGCCCCCTCGAGCGCATAGGAACGGTAGCATTTGGAGATAAATCATCTCATGGCAGAAGCCATCGCAGGCGAAGTTGAGCACATGTACATGCATGATGCCAAAGTATTCATCTCACCTAGGTTTGTCTCCAGTATGAAGGTGGTACGCTCCGCAGCAAGAACAGACCACTTGAGGAATTTCTGAAAGTGGACGCTCTTAGATGCGCAGAACAAAAGACCCACTTTTGGTCAGTAAAGCTCAGTACCATGCGTCCATCGGAATCGCACAAAGGGGCCTGGGAAGTTGTAAAGAAGTGCATCTTGGGGATTCACTCGCTTTATACCCCGTTGGGTTGTCGCAAACCGGGCGATCAAAAAGCGTTCGAGTTGTTGGGAGCCTGTGCCGGAGCATGTGCAAGGGGGCGTTCTTTTGCCTGGCAAGTGGCAGGTATACTTGTAGTTGAATTATGAGATGTTATATCTATTCTGTAGAATAGCACCAAGATCGTCGCAGAGTCTTGGGTACTACCAACAAACGGGCCAAGGATCAGTCGATCCAAAGCAGGTGCCTGCAAGATCAGTACCCGTGTGCTATAGTTCGCATCGCTACATAGGAAACATGTCCCACCGGGTACAGCCTGACTTCACAACTGCGTCTTCCGAAAGTGTCAGTTCGAGATTACATTATTTGCTTGCACTCGGCGCAGCCCAAACAGTGAACCTAACTTTAGTGATTAAGGTTGTTAATTTGAACACGGAAAGAGGAAGTATATGTACATGCCATTGTATCGAATGTGATGATACCAACCTAAACGTATGGATTGCAGCCGCATTGGAAGAGAAGGTAAACATGAATGTGCCAACGAAGAGTAAAAGTAAAAGACTGTCATATTCACAACAGTATATTGCCCCAGGCACGAGAAGAGAGTAAACGTCTTCGGATCTTCTATTCCCCCGATCTCCTACGCTGGAAAGTGAGTCAATGTCGTGGAAAAAGGTTGACGGGAACATACGTCTAGAACAACTACGTATCGCTTGCCTTTGTTGTCAAGCAGAATTGGGCCAGATTATCTGAGGAAGGTTCTTTCATGGACATGCACAGCACCGCGTTAGGTATGGATATCGCCCGATGTTCCAGGCAGAGATGAAATACATATGTATGCGCACATAGTGCTAACTTCCTTCCCGCCTAAGTACGTGACCTGAACCCACGACATCTACGTGAGCTTTTTGCAGATATGTGAAACGCGTAGTCAGCCACGCAATTTGTGAGGGGTTTTCACGATCCTTAGGATCTTGTGCTAGCCCGCCACGGACGTTTCTGCAAATACGAGCTGCATGAATAGACGTACCCCATATGACCATCGCTATGGCGTGCTCGACCGAAATCAACACATTTCCATACCCGTCGTCGATGGCTAGGAATGGTGACTCATGTCTGCGGGAGTTGCCCGTGGCCCCACACTCACCTGACTCACCTATCACATACTTCTCAAAGTGGCTTCAGTGGTGAACGCAACCGCTAGCCATATATAGTGATTGCCAAGTCAGGGATGTGAAAGAAGTTGTAAGAATCAAGAACCTTGAGAGATGGAGAGGTTCAGTCGAATCGCTTTAGTACAGGACGGTCTTATCACCTTTCCTGTAATGGCAGTGGTAGGAATTGGCTTTCTTGTTATTTATAACACGCGGGAAGGAAGCGACCTGCCTCGGGACGTGGTGGAGATTGAAGGGCAGAGTTTGATTTGAGCTGGGAGGGCCTGGACATTCGTATTAAGTTGGTGTCTCGATGGTCGAAGGACCAGGTCTATTCCATAACTTTGTTTAACACCTGTTGTCGATAACCGGTGTTCAGGAGAGCTCGTCGATTCATCAGGGGCAACACGAATGCGCTTATAATAACAGCCTCATATGTCTTGAGAGTTCTGATAAGGTTCATGCTGTGAAGCAGTATAAAGACGCTCAATGCACGCACCTCCACGACTTAGAACGAGACCGCCACAATATCTCTAGTAAGTCAATTTTGACTGCTCAATATCGTTAGCCTCCAACAGAATGTCGCACTGGTTCAATCCCAGCACCACACCCGTTCGAGCGTTTGATGATCACTATCGAGCAGTACTCGCAGTAGCAGTGTTCCCCGATAGACAGTGTATGGTCACTGCCTCGTCGGACTGCTGGCTTCGTATGTGGGACTTGAAGGCAGGTGCCTTGTTGAAGATGATGGCAGGGCATAAGAGTGAGGTGTGGGCATTAGCGGTATCACGAGATGGGCAATTGATAGCAAGTGGTGACGAGAAGGGAGAGGTCATTTCCTGGCACGGAGCAACTGGTGAATTTCTCACCCAAGCCATCAAAGGCCAGTCCGGGATCATATCATTGGACTTTTCTCCCAATGGTACAGTACTGGCCACTGTTTCAATGGACCAAAAGGCGAAGTTGTGGAACACGAAAACCTGGCAGTTAAAAGGAAGTCCGATCCTGTGTAATGATCGTGTCTTCTGCGTTCGCTATTCGCCATCTGGAGGACATCTTGCTATTGCGACAGCCAGTAACATTGAAATTTATAATCCAGGCACGAGGCACCGTGTCGCAGAGTTTAATGGTCATGGCTCATACAACTGTTCGCTTACCTGGACACCCGATGGCACAGGCCTTCTTTCATCAGGCAATTATGAGGATTCTACCATACGAGAGTGGGATGTATCCACCTGGGAGCAGGTCGGTGATTCCTGGGCGGGACACACTAACGATATCAATGTCATTGCGATTAATCCTGCTGGAACGCTCGTCGCTTCTGCATCTGATGACAAGCAAATCCGTCTCTGGCGCCTCTCAGATCAACAAACTGTCTCCATCTTCCAGCATTCTGACCGGGTGTGCTGTGTCACTTTCTCTATGGATGGCAAGCACGTACTCGGCGGAGGTGACGATGAGAAGATCTTAGAGTGGGCAGTACCCAAGGATGCTTTACCGAAGGATGCTCCTACTAAGTCAAAGGTATTTTCCCATTGTTATCCTGCCCCGTTCTAATCATTCATCTCGTCTTGCCTCCTTTTGATTTTAAGGCTCAAAGCTCTGATTCAAAGGCATGTTTCCATCATTGGCTCTGATAACTCGATTCGAGCATACCTTAGATCCTCACCATCACCACGAGCGCCCGCAATGCCCTTATCTTGGGAGAATTGTCTACGGCTGAAGAGATACTCACGCAAGAGATCAAAGCGCACGCTAACGACTACACTTCCTATGCCACTCGCTCATTTGTTATGGCACGCAAACTCAACTGGAACCATGCACTTCAAGATGCAAATGAAGTACGTCATCCGACATGCACTTCACTTAGGCTAACTTTGATCCTGACATAGTCAATATGCATAAATCCATCGTTAACAGGTTATATTGCCAAGGGCATTGCCCTCTACGGGAAAAGGCAGTTCCGGGACGCCATGAAAGTTTTCGACCTTGCGTTCACATCGACTGACGGTGTTTCAAGGACAACCCATTTACTTTTCTTGATCAAGGCAGGTTACTCTTTCATCGCACACTCCGCGCTTCATTATAAGTCGCAGGCTATCGCACTGTTCAACGCAAATAAACATGAGGAGGCAATGCTGCGCGTCCAAGAACTAGTCGCCGATTTTCCCGATACCGATCCTCTTGCTTGTCATGTCGTTGAAGTGAGTATTAAGTCCAGTTTCGTGTGTTGACACTGATCTTTCCGATCTTTCCGCACCAGACGTATCTACGTGTCCAACTAGGCACCATTGCCTTGGATAGCTGGCTTCACAAGCTTGAAGCTGTCGACCATTTCACTTCCGCTGTCAGGTCTAGCGCTTTCTTTTCTAAGTTGCCAATTCATCATATGTATGGGGATTTCACCGTGGTACGTTGATGTGATACAGCTAACAATCTTTTTCCATGCTCACCTGCTTGTTTGTTTTGGGATTTTTGGCAGCTCTTCGGGTGGGACCTTGAGTCGTTATGGCAAACTGCCCACAAGCAACTATGCCGTGCACTTATTCGGGCGGGCAGATTTGGAGAAGCATTCACAACGTACGAATCCATAATGGATGCAAGTGATGAAGCTACAAAATCCAGCTTACGTGCGTGGTTCGCCGGTAAGTCTTCGGTGATGTCACATGCTGCGATTCTTAACCACTTTTTTTCTCAGCTCTCAAGAAAGACTGAAGGGTGCTACGTCTTGCGCGTGGAGATACAGCCCTCTCCGCGAGTAATCACTCCTGTATTTTGAAATGCGAAGATATTTTGTACGGTTACTTGACATTACATTTATCGCTTTTTACATTTATCGAATGACAGCTCATGATCATAGCTTGAAAGCAGACCAAATGTTCTATGTACAACACTTACACACCCCTAGTCCTTATATCCTACCACCTACTATGAATTGCATTTATGCCATATGGTAACCCTTTCGTTCGTAACGTACTCTTCTTCCATTTCTTCACGCCCCATGGAAGCATCGGTAAGTTCCACTGCGTGCCTACATCACTCGTTCCTCAGTATCACGTCGGTTCTTTTATTGCCCGTCATACTAGTAGCGCCTGGCAATTGGCCCAACTGGTGAAAAAATTCCCAAGATTCACAGAGAGCAGTTTCCTCGGCCAATGGGCAAGATTATACTGGAGACAGTTATGGAATAGGAGACAGAAATTACAAAAAAAGGATATCAAGCAACGGAGAAAAATCCTGACGGCATCCAACTCAACCTAGAAATGGGGACTCCATGGACCATGATACTTGAAAACCTTCCACTGCCGCCCTCAGTGCACAAATCCGAGGAGAAGTTCCAAGTAGTACGCAGTGATACGGATGTCTACACTACTGAAGGATCATTGACCTATGAAGCATTCCAGCGACGTACACCTCATTGATCCATACTATTTGTACCTGGTGGACCATGGGGTGCTTACAAACGCCGTTCTGCAAATGAAACATCTTCAGGATCGCTCGCATGCAAACATTTATGACTACTAACCGAAGTGTATCGATGATCCATATGTAATACGCCTCAATGTCGGTCTACGCGGTATAACTGGGGAATCCATTTGGGATAGACACATGTGTAGAAGCTGAGATGCACGCCATCGCGAGATTTCAGCCAGAATCAAGCGACTGGCCAGAACCTTGCTTCATGTTGTCACAATCAAGCAATATTTTCAAGTTGTAGTTATCATCAAGAGGGTCTAAAAATGTGATTACAGTGTTGTACCATAACTATGCTATTCTGAATAAGATACCAACGAGGACAATGTATATGAAAACGAGCTGAACATGCGAACATACAAACCGACACAAATCTATCATCTATTGTATGGCGCACATACTGGATGTTAGCAATGTTCTACGCAGGCCCTATCGAGAATGTAGTCCGTATGGTCGGCGCTCTTTCTCGACGACTGGACCCTGGCACAGGCGGCGGGCGCAGGATAGGCGGAGGCGCATACTGATCCGAACTCGTCATACCAGCATCAGTGCGCCGCTCGAGATCGGATGCGTCATCAGGAGAGCGGTTCCCCGCTGGGGTCGTCCATATGCGTACCGTACCGTCGTGGCTGCCCGTGGCGAACATGAAGGGATCATCGGTGGAATGATTCCATGCAACACATGTCAAGTCCCCGCCGAATGTTTGAGGTCTAATGTAATGGAGCAAAGCTGCGCTATCGCGATCCCAGATGTGGATATCGCCCGCTGTGTCCGAGTATTCATAAGTATAGTTTTTAGATGAAGATAGCAGGTTAGGAGAAACGTACCTTTTCCTGCGCATAACACTAACTGGTCTTCCTTGCCGCCGAAGTAGCTGGAGCCCGCGATATCCACTTGAGCTTTGGGCAGATACGTATGACGGAGAAGCAGTCTAGCGACTTGGGCATATGAAAATTGGTCGCGACCTCTAGCATCTCGTACTAGCTCCATCTTCCACAACTGTGGAGGTGTCTGCAAATACGATATAGGCGATCAGAGGATGTAAAGATATTATCATAGCTCTCGGTACCTTGCGCTCAAAGGAAATCAACACGTTTCCACCCCTTTTGGAAATCGTGATGTCACGTACGTCATTCACGACGGGTGTCTGGCTTTTGAATTCCATCAGTAAAAAGATTCGAAATGATGAAGGTAGCTTACCTTTCAAACTCTTTAGTCTCCATGTTGAAAACTATGTTATACGAAGTCAACCAGATGGCCTATGGACATGCACAACGCTTACCTATTATGCGTTTTTCAACCCTAGTGGTGCGGCTTGGATGCAACCCATTAGGTGCCGCAAGGAGTGGACCCACACCCAGTAACCGCTGGCCATCTGGAGTCACGACCACATTGTGCAACTGGATGCGACCAAAGTGATACGAATCAAGAACCTTAAAATATGTTCAGTCGGAATTCCGCTGACACCGAGTGATTTAATCACCTTTCCTTGGGTATCCTGAAGATAGAGTTCATGATATCAGTGCATACACAAATGATGACAGTTGCACTAACCAGTTTGAAAACATCGCTACCTTCGACGGAGAAAAATTGCGCTGTCGTAAAGCATCAGCAACGTACAATCAGACAGGACGATAAAACTAATCACTCTCGCTGTTAGGCAGCCATGTGATAGATGACACGGAGTGCGGTCGGTCGATTGTTCTCTTACAGAGTCCATCCTCCGTCCAGACCTTGATTCCGCGAGTTAATCTCGTCAAGAGAATGGTACCGGTCGCAGACCTGTCCAATTACATTTGAGCATTTAAAAATAGTGAAACACTCGCTGCATTACATACCATGCAACTTGGCCGATAAAGCCTCGCACGTGTACCAGAACAGCCTGAGTTGAAAAAGAGTCCTAGGCAAGATTAGAACAACGTTTGGAAAAGCGCGACGCCTCTATGCTTACTCCGACACGAAAAATGATAGAAGACCGATCCCAACTTGATGCAACATATCAGCTTGAGAAGCTACAAAGAAATCATAACATACCTTGACGTAGCGAGATATTTTCCGTTTGGGGAGAACTGTAGATGCCGAACAAGGGCAGTATGTATGGAGAGATCCTGTAAGGGTTCCAGGGTTTTCAGCTTTGGGATCAATGTGGGAACTCTCTGTCCTCGAATGGTATTCAAACCGATGGACGAGAATCGGGTGGGAGACATTCCTGTAGCGGAGGTCCGGTCAAAAGAGGGGGTCCGTGGCGGCATGAAGGGCCGTAGATACAGCGGCATCTGCCCCGCTTGCGCTTGCTGCATCATGATGACAGAACGGACGGCTCCCTTGAAGCGCTGACGGGCAATGGATCGACGGGAAGCCTCGCTATCCTCACTCGCAGGCGCATCCAAAGAATTGGGACGCTCAGTGTATTCCGAGCACACGGATACAGCTGGCTCGTGGTGGCGAGGAAGTTCAAGCATCTGCGGGCCCTCCTGCGTGGTAGGAAGAGTATGGTGTTTATCTCTGAACCGGGTAATCGCGCCGGTTACCTTCTTGAAAGACACTCGTCTTACCAGGCCGCGGGTCGCCAAGATGCGTTGATTGCAGTAGTGGATGATCTTCCGCAATCCCACAACAACAGAGAGGAGGAGCATGCGGTGGGTTGCTTCGTTTATCACATCCTCCAGCCACACATGACCGCGGTGCTGAACGAATATCCAGCGTTCTGAGGCGAACCAAGCGGAGACGGCAGCCAGGCCGAAGGAAGTGACAGCCTGAGAACTCGAGTAAGGACGCAATTCAGAACCGCAGGACCATCAATAAACTTACTGTAAAAACAGTGGTGATCGTGGACGTGACAAATCCCTGATCAAATTCATTACGTCTTAGACACGCGTCCATCAGTAGAAATAAGACCCCATACCTGGTCTGTAGCGTATGTGAAAAGCATCAAGCCCGCGGAAAAGCATGCTACAGACATGACGAGAAAGACTAAAGGCGATCGCTTAATCCATATCAATACCCACCAAGGTACCCTATGTCCCGGAGAGCGACTGAACGACTGTCATTTGACATGAGTACAGGCAGGACGAATGATAGACTTACTACATGGCTTGCTTCCAGGTGAGACCAAGGAGACTGTTCACAGCGGCTGCTATACTGAAAACCAACGAGGAGAACCAGAACGCATTAACAGACTTCTCCAGCACTCCATCTGTCAACTGGTATGAGAATTGTAAGGTCGTTGCCGTCACAGCCGAGAAAAACGTCGCGACTGTCGACAAGTTTAGCAGGTTTGCTGCCGCATGTTGCTGGGCGAACCTAATCGTCGGTACGCCTGGAAGAGAACGTAAGTTTGAAAGTACTAATGATAGATTGGATGTATACCGATTTCAATAAACATCGACAGATTGACCGTGATGTTGTCAATGTGCTCTCCAATTTCTGACGTCAAATCGTGGATATAGCGCTGCACTGCTGGATACCGAAATTGACCTGAAACTAGTGAGAAGATCGTGTAATGCAAGCCCATGTAGACACACTACCTTTGTACTCCTGAAGACACGATGCCCAATACTAGAAAAACATGATTAACGGAGACCAACGACACTAGCGAACCAAAGAGTTCACCTTGAGATCGACTTCGAAAGCACGCATTGACGTATTGACCGCCTCGTCTGTAAACTCTGGAAACTCGTTCAAGCAGTTCAGGAACGTTACGACGTCGTCTGCGAAACTAGCGAATTGACCGGGGAAACTTTCGGGATCCAGACCGTCATCATGAATGGGCCTGAGCGGGGGTTGTTGACCTCTCCATGTGCGTCGTCGGTCCATCAAGTTAGGGTTAACTAATGTTTCTCGAGGTTGACGCAAAATTTTCCGAGGGAACAACGTAGCTGCGTTCTCGCGAAATAGAAACAGCAATTTTGTGAGGCGTTCCCGTAGTCGAAAAGCGGACGACAATATTCCAACGGAACTGCCAAGTTGGCGCGCAGCGTTAGCGAAGTTGCGGAGCTAGATGGGAGATGAGCGTTAAAGCATCGGAGCTGCACCCGTTCACACCTCTTTATCAAGACTATCGATTCGCCTGTACAAACTGGTCGGTGCAAGGAGACGAAACAACAACGTGGGTCTTACCTCTCGAATTTGTTAAATAATTCCGATCCTGCGACTTGTAGTTTTTCATCCACAGTCGCTGACAAACCACTAAGGCCACAATTGAGTCATGCACTGATGACCACTCACGAACGTCTCGGTCATCCTCAAAATTGGAAGGAAGGTTAGCATCTAAAAATATGCAATTAGCAGTGTATGATGGCCAGTGGGAGACGACTGACCGTTGTCTGAAGACGCCTCATTGCTAAGCTCGCTCAGGACATCCAAAAGACTAATGATGGTCTGTTTCCGTTTAGGGTCCGTAAATGCTTCACTTCGAGCGTAGGGGCTGGTTACACTTGGAAGGCTTGAGGTCGCGTCATGGAAAGAACGAGTAGCATGCGCTGCTCCAGTGCCTTGAATATAAGTGAGAACGACCAAACTGCTCTACTGGAGGACGTACCACGAAACATAGTGAGAAGACACTATTGTGCTTACTGCAGCGATCGTCCCTGGGTATTATACGTGCAAGGATCGGATCCTGGTTTTGATGTTGAGATGAGGGACTAAAGTAAGGCTCTGAAATATGCTCCAAACGGCAGAACGGCCTAGGCGAGCACCGCACGTAGAAGTCGTGATTTGAAGGCGAAATGCGAAATTCATACGCTAAACATCTCAGTGAGGAATTATTTAAGATGACGGCATGTTATCGCTAGACTCGCTGAACTCAGCGATTCGGAGCGTGATGGCCTCGAGGAGGAATACGAAGCAGCGGTGACCCTGACGTGGAGCTGCGCTAATCTCTAGCAGAGTGCTGTCAAAGCTGATAGGAAGATAATAAGTGAATTTACGGTGAATCATTCTCAAAATACATAAGCATTAATGGGCAAAAGAATTAGGGAGACAATATGGACGGGTTTCAAGGCCAACTTGTAGACGTAAAAACGGTGTGATCGGGTACTGATGATCAGACGTGCGGAAGCAACGTGTTTGCAAGTAAGTGAATTATCAAAGGATGACCATAGATGGACGACTAGCGAAAGCCTGTGGCCGCGGAGGTGAAACTTTTGTTAAATAGATTAACACATTTGGGGTGAACTGAAGAGTAGCCTGCATGAATGGGATGTGGCTGTTAGAGGCGCAATGGTCAATGCTCAGTCAGAAGTAAATGGCCACGTACAGGACATACACTTTCTGGTCCTTATCGTAGCTTCCAACACAGCTCCGTCTCCTGCGCGGAGAACACCGTAAAAGGAGCTCATGATCTCAGGCTTCTCAGGCTGCTACGGAGTGAGGTATCAAAAGGGTTCCATGACTTGATCCACGTCAGCTGGTGAAAGATATCCCGAAACCATTTGAACCGGTTGTCAATGATTCAGTGGAGAAGTAAGAGATTGCTCAGATACTGCTGCCATGCCATAGTGCAGCCGCCGGTATCGTCTTTAATGAGATCTGTGGCAGGAGCCCGCTGCATCGCAGTGCAGTTTTTGAATCACTTGTGACAAAGCATGTTGACCGGCCCGTTATGCCGAAAAAGGAAGTTCATTTGCTCTTTCAGTTTCCACAACTACAAACACATGTACAGTGACTTCCCTCCCTCAGTACTTGTAGTACTTAGATCTGGCAGTCGAACTCATCCGTAGTCACGAAGGACCTTAACGCAGTCATGAACTATGCGGATCCTTACATGGAACATTGTAAGAAATGAGCTGTCACGAAAGAATGTACTCTGACAATTCTGCTTTGCATAACAGAATGGCGTCAGGACTCTTCCTCAATATCACCCGTGAGTTATCCATGATTTCCACCTGGTTTCCAAGGGCCTAACAACCATAGATGGAATACCTTCACTTCATTTCAAGGAATTCTGGAGCATCTCAAGGCAGATATAATCTGCTTTCAAGGTGCGAGTCGTTCATTCATTTCACCTTCCCCTGTCAAATGCCCAAACCTTATCTATCTAAGAAATGAAAACCTCGCGTTCCAGCCTGCCACGCTGTGTTGCTTTGCCAGACAATTTTGAAGCTTTCTTCTCCTTCCCACAGAATAAAGGAGGATATAGTGGTGTTGCGGTTTACGCTGACTCCCGCACTGTCACTCCACTCCGGGCAGAGGAGGGTCTCTCCGGTATCTTGCAGCCTAAGCCACCTCTGACGTCGGATGATCGGATATCTCGTTCATATCCCTGTGCACATGAGATCGAACTAATGCCGGACGAGCATGGATCAACCCCAAGTGATTTCGCCGCCTTGGAAGCTGAAGGCCGTGCCCTGATCGTAGACTTTGGCCTATTCGTATTGATCAATGTCTATTGTCCAAACGAAACTTCCGATGCTCGTCTTCCTTTCAAAATAAATTTCCACATTATGTTGCAAGATCGAGTTCGCAAGCTCATGAATGAAGGCCGGGAAGTTGTGGTCGTCGGTGACATCAATATCTGCGCAACGCCATTGGACCATTGTGACGGTCATCTTGCTAGTAACACTGCGACATTCTACGACCATCCTGCTCGTGCGTGGTTTCATGGGTGGTTGAGCCCCATTGGTTGTATGACTGATGCCGTGCGGACATTCTGGCCTGGCAGAAAAGGAATGTACACATGTAAGACGCAAGTCTGGTCTATCTCTTCCCATCGTTTATATGCTATGCTCTTTATGTTAGGTTGGAACATGAAGATTTCAGCTCGGGAGACCAATTATGGTACCCGGGTTGACTACATTCTCGTCACACCCGGTATGCTTCCCTGGATCAAGCACGGAGACATTCAGCCATCGCTCAGAGGTTCTGATCACTGTCCAATATATATTGATCTTCATGACGAAATAACAACTGATGCTGGTGAACGATTATTCCTCCGTGACGTCTTGCCAATGGACGGGAAACGCGAAGACCCGCCTCGGCTCGCAGCACGACTGTGGGAAGAGTATTCCGGGAAGCAGACGCTACTATCTACGTTTTTCGGGAAAGGGAACAAGCTACGTTCACCTAGCAATTCTCCACTTTCGTCGCTTTCTCCCACTCCAGACACACAACTGCCCAGGGAACATTCTGATGCTGCACAGCCCGATCACACGCAGCCTGTTGTTGTTATTCCACCTCCAACCCATCCCTCGCTGAGCTCTCGTAAGTCCGTGTGCACATCCACGAATCAGATCCTCCCATCATCGCTACATTCCAATCCCATTTCATCACGCCAAACTGCGCCCCCACCTAGTTTTGCCAAACGCAAGTCATCAGACAACGCAGCTAAGAAAGTACCCAAGAAATTGAAAGGCAGTCAAAGCAAACTTTCCTCGTTCTTTGCGCAGCCATCAGTCTCGCCGCCTTGCAGCCAGGAAATTTCTTCGGGCGACGCCACCGACTACCGGGACTACATAGAGTCCGACTATCAGCTCGCACTCGAACTTTCCGCTTCACCTGAAAATTCACTCCCGCAGAGCTTACTTGCCTCAGCGATGCCTTCGGCTTCGCAAAGTAAAGCAGCGTGGTCGCAGCTAATGGCTCCCGTCCAACCACCAATTTGCCTCGTACACGGTGAGCCTGCGAAGGAGCACACCGTTAACAAGCCAGGTCCAAACAAGGGGAAAACATTTTTCCTCTGTTCGAGGTTTGTCCCATCAGCATCCTTCATTTCGCCTCTATCTAATTCCTTTCATTTAGGCCAGTCGGTCCGGGGTACGACAAAGGTAAAAGCGAACGCCTCCGCGAAGAGGTGGATCACCGATACCGGTGTAATTTTTTTAAATGGACAAGCGACGTAAGACGGGAAGCCAAGGATAAGTCTTCCACGTCATGAAATCAGAAACAGCCTCGAAGCAAATTACACTAGTTGCATATACACACATACCCCGGGCCGCGGTTGATATTATCCTTCATTAGGCATTTATTTTTGGGGTTTCGAAGGCGTCATTGCATGAACATTAGGCACGTGTTAGCCGCGTGCTTTACACGATAAAACCACGATGAAGACTTCCCTCACGACAAATCCACCATGATCATACATTTTGTACCCCTGAGCACTATGATCCGCAACCCGACGCACGGATGATAGACTATAATCATCATCATGCGTATTGTTGTTCCAAGATCATTGACGTCCTTCCCTTTAGCGGACGACAAATGCGCTTCACGGCCACTTTCTTGACGTCAAGCGAAATGCATAAAATTTTTGTGTACGACACGGCAGCTATATTATAGAATAACAAAATACGAAGCGCAATCCGCCTGCACGAAAGCAGCGACGATGACGTGGGGCGGCAGACATTAGACCGACGGCTAACTTGATCCTCGGATTTGTTTCTTGGCAGTTCCAATCATGGTATTATTTACCTGTAAAAGGCTTAGAAGTCACCGCATGGAACAACGATGTGGTTCACCTTCGTTGCGAATCGCAAGGAGCAGAGAGACTCGTTCAGATGTGCCGCCAGCGGCGAGAGGTTCAAGATCATCTGCCACAGAATCATGTTATACTAACATCTCCATAATGAGATCCCGCGCTCACCAGGGTCTTGGAATTTCCGCTCAGCGAGTTTTGCAACAAGTATGTCAGCTAGAAACGAGTCGGCGTCGATCAGAAGGTATTGGGCCAAGAAGCCCGCAAATCACCTTCGAATTCCTATATGGAATGTGCTTCTCTCCTTTTTCTCCTTTCTCCCCCAGTGCAGCGATGACATCCCCAAGCGCACTCAAGCTCTTGTTGATGTTTTGCGTCTCTTTCAGGCGGTCTTTGTCTCCCGCAGCCCCACTTGAGTTGAGACGCTCGCTACCAGCCAAGTCCACGAGATTGAGGCTGCCTTCACAGCTCTCACCGGTGTGGGTGTTCGTACCGGAGATTCGGAGTGTGAAGACAGAGTGCGAACGCGACGAACGCTCGTTCATGAGGGTAGCTGCCACGGTGCGCCGCGAGTTGGCGACACGAAGGAGGGAGGTAACAGACGCAGGAGATGGCAGAGGCATCACGTTCACGTCAGTGACGCGAGTACCAGACTTGTCGTGCTTGATCTCATGCTTCTTCTTGTCGAACTCACCCTTGCCAAGGAGGTCATTGATTGTCTCGTTATACTGCACGTTTTCTTCTCAGTCGAGTCCTTGCAGTGCAACGACAAGATACGTACAATCTCGAGGAACTGGCCGTCCATCTTGTACTCCCATCCTTTGGACTTCAGGTCACCGGCAGCTTTGAATACCTGGCTCACTGCGCGGGGTATCATACCTATCGTGGCCTCGGTCTGAAAAATAAGTAAATGAGATGTATGAAGCATACATGAAAAAAAGTGTACCGATCCGCCTTCCATAGTGAAAGACTTGCCAGAACCTGTCTGGCCATAAGCAAATATGCAAACATTATATCCGTCCACACAGGTCTGAGCAAGGAGTGAAATCTCCTCAAAAACTTCGGCCTGGGTTGATTCAGGTACGAACACCTGAGAAAGAGCGACCTCAAGATCATGCAAGCATTGTCAGGAGAGAACGAACCCGGTCAAAACCAAAGTTATAGATTTCTTTGCGCTCAGAGCCCATGGCACTAGAGCTTGAAGATGAAACAATGATCTCCTTGTGGTCCCTTTTGTCAGGAAATGATATATCGGCTTCCCGTCCCTTTTCCTCATCATCAGGAGTTGGGCTGCTGGTGAACGAAGATGAGGGTGACAAGTCTGATGTGAGGACAGGGCGAACTCGACAGAACACCCGAATGTTGCCCTTGAGCTCCTGAATCGTGTTGTGCAACTTCCGGCGTACCATTTCGCTTTCCCTGGCGTCTTGCTCGAGGTCCAATATTCGTTGATGTGCGGTTTCGAGCTCGAGCGTCCTGTCTGAGGAGATGGTCATTACAGCATCGAGCTGCATCTGCGTAGCGGCCTTCTGTGCCTGGAGAGCATTAATCTGCGCATTGAGAGTGATATGTGAGGTGGACTGATGTGACAGCGTTGCCTTGAGATTCGACACGCTATCTCTCTCCCTCTCCAAATCACTCTTCACCATCCTCAACTCATCTGCGAGCTCTCTTGCCTCTCGTGTTTTACTTTTCACTTCCATCTCGAGCTCCATAATCTCCTTAGCATGTTTCATGCGCAATTTCTCGATTTCATCGCTTGCGCTCACCAACTCTCTCCGCTTATCAAGCTCAAGTGACTTGGCGTTAGCGAGCTCGAGGGATAAAGCACGATGGTTTGCTTCGAGCTCGGCTACTTTGGCGCGCTCCGCGTCCATAGTTTGGGCTAGCTTCTCGGCATTAGCAAGCTGTGCAGATTCGATAGAAGCGACCTGGTGTTGCAGGTCACGGAACTCTTGTGTTTGTAATCCGCTTCCACCAACGACACGCGATCCTGAAACGACACGCCCCGGAGGACGTATAAGTCCTGTTGACGAGCCTAGTTGTTTTGGTGCGCACTAGTTGCGCGAGTTGTCCGCCGTGGTGCTGACGTTGATAATTTCGGTGGTTCGGGTCTCGTGAGGCGCTGTGGACCTGAGAGCTGTTTCGCCGTAGAGCCTGTGGTTGTGGTTGGTCTGTTGAGCGCGCTTCGACTGGTAGCTAGAGGGCGAGCCGTGGTGCTATTGCCAATTGCAGGGAGTTTGCGGGGTTGATCAAGAGCCTCCGCGTCGAGATTATCTTCCGCTTTGCGTTTGTGGCCCAACATCGACGTCGACATGGAGAAGCCCAGTGCAGTAGCGATAGAAGGGGCTGGCGGGGTCTGACGGGTCTGACGGGTCTGGGAGAGGACCTCAAGCGCGGTAACCGCGACATTACGAAACGTTGAATTTGTACTTTACAAGCAAACTGGGAAATCAGTGACAAAGATCAACTTTTACGACGCGTCGGAACACGTGATTTTACATAAATAACCCTTGAAGGGGGGTGGCACTCGGATCGCACAAAATTCATATACTGCAAAGTTTATACTTAGTCGTCTTGCAATGTTAACGCCTCTCGGTGCGCTGCCAGCGCGTCTCCGGCCAACTGCTTGCTTCGTCGTCCACGAGTCCGCTCGTTCAGACACGTAGCTATGCAACACAGCCAAAGAAAGGACAGATCGTGAAGCAGGCCTGTAAGTCCGCATTCAAGTTAAATTGATATTGAACGTTGAAACGCATGTGGGCTGCAGCTCAGGGATTCAAGGGGAAGAAGAACACACCTTCGGGTCAGATGGAACCTGCAAAGAAGGACAAGAAAATGATGGTCTGTTCTCGTTCTTCGAATATTCATCATAGCCCGACTTTAGTCCGTTAGGCCTTCCAACCGCTGCCTGTCTCGCAACTTCCGCACCCGCTATTTGAGAGTGATCGTCCAGATACCTTAACATTGCAGTCATTTCATCCCGTATGCTTCGAGTTTCTTTTCCGTGTATGTTGGGTTGATGCTCTCTAACAGGAAATGCTTACGAGGGTCGTCGAGTCTCAAGCACTCAAATTCCCTCATAATGACAATGATCCATTCGTATCTTTGGGTTGCCGAGGAATATCCTTGTCGAGGTTCGTGCGATGTCACAGTAGCGCACAGGTAAACTGATCAATCTGCTCTTTAGTTCCGCCTACTTTCTAAGCCCTGTTCTGTTATACGCTCTGTGACGATCGATGCAATTAACAAGCTGGACGCAGCAAGTGAAAAGAATAGCAAGGAATCTAGGGTTGTTTTTAGTATGTTTCTAGTATACTTATCACAGGTTTTCACTGACATCTTTTCAGCCGGACCCCAGGGCTGTGGAAAGAGTTTCCTTCTCCTGCAAGCCCTACAGTATTGCAATGCTCGCGATTGGCTAGTCCTCTACATCCCTCGAGGTCTGTACTTTCTAGACTTCCGTCACGAAGCTAATCCCTAATATCACCCGCAGCAACTAATCTTGTAAACTCTACAACTGCCCACACTTACGATATGCGAACTCGAACTTACCTTCAACCAATCTTCGCTTATCAAACTCTTCAGCGCTTTCTCAAGGTTAATACACCCCGGCTTGAGCAGCTACGAACCCAGACCGAGATAGAAATTGAACGTCGCCCTCCGGTGCCCCCTGGCACACCCCTCGTGGAGCTCATTAATATTGGCCTCAAGGATCAGGGTCATGCTCCGACAGTGCTTGATGCGGTGCTAGAAGAAATTGGGAAGCAGACAATGTAAGCTATTTTGTCTTCTCCGTGTCTAAGACAAGTATAGTCTCAACGGATGGATCATAGGTTCCCGGTGCTTCTGGCCGTTGATGACTTCCAGGCATTATATTGCAAGTCGCACTATCGTGACCAACATTTTTCGGCTATCAAATCGTATCATCTTTCAATGCCACGCCTTCTGCTCGAGTACGCATCTGGACAGAAGTCATTTGTAAGTACCTGTGAAATCTGGGCACCTCGTCATCTGAACAGAATCAAAATCAGGCCCGCGGTGCAGTCTTTGGCGCGCTCTCAATGAGCAATACAACGTTCCCGCTACCTGTGGAGCTTCGTGAGGCTCTTTCTCTCGAGTATGATCGTCCCTATGGACCATATGTCAAGCGGCAGCAGGAGCTCGTAGAATACGCCCACGGCCTCGAGAGGCTGACAGTACCCAGCAGCCTGAGCGTGCCCGAAGCAGCATCAGTTTTCGAGGTGTGGATGAAGGACCGAGCAGTGCCTTCGAGTGAGTAATATTCTTCGTTCATCTATTTTTAGGAGGGTTTGACAATTTGAAACAGAACCCAATGATGAGTTGTTTCTGGCAAAATATAGCGAGGCTAGTGGGAATGCCAGAGCGTTTGTCTGGAAGGGATTGTTGTCGTCTATGTCAGCATAGCTTCTATATTATCTGGGTGCGCGCCCTCCATGGTCTGAGGTTGCCTGTCATGAGGATATTCTGATTCAGTCAGGGAGCGCTTTTTTACAGAGCCGTACTACTAGAAGCCGTAATTGAATCTCACTTGAAGGACTTCGCACGATTTTAGTGTGTTCCGTTGGTGTGCGAGCTATCGAATGGCAAGAAATATGTTATGCGGTGAATCTTCGAAGTTCAAGGTCGTTCCCTTGTGGCAAAGGGCTTTCGGTAAGTTCCTGATTCGGGAAGCACTGATTGTTGCTTGTTGCCCCTGGATTGTTTCTTGACTAGTTTTGTGGTGTTCACAATCCCATTTAAGCTCGCACACATGTACTCATCATGGGGCAAGGCTGCGGCCATGCTTGAAACTATTATTGTCCTTAAGAACAGATTCCTAATGGTCGATGCCTATGGAATCACTCATGACCTTTCCTGTTTCTTCCTCCTCATGCACTCAGGCTACGTCGTCGCATTTGAGCATACCATTATGTCCATCACTTTGTGCACAATAGAGGAACACATCCTGAGCTCTCACTATTTTCACCCTCATGCCAAGTCGCAGACGCCACCCGCGATCCCCCCGTTATATCTGTTGTTGGGTACGTGTCTGTGACATGTCGCAGCTAAAATGCAACCATACTCAAATAGCTGGGACAGGTGTCCGCGCCTTCTTCAGCAAAATGAATTGACAACATTTTTGTTCTGCGCCCAACGAGAATTGGGCATTTCGTGCCAGACTACAAGTGCCTTCGCTCGTGCAAATCACCCAAGAATTTCTGACTCCTGCATTGCTCAGTTTTCAAGTCAAGGGTGCAGTGCGTGTTTGGACTTGTGTGTTTTTTCTTGCATGTGTTGTCTGAGAACTAGCTGTACAGTGACTGTCACTCATTGAGCCTGATCCATTTCAGTCCGTCTTTCTTGAGTTCACAGCCCCCAATCTTGGTTTTGCTAGCACTATCAAGGAGAAGGTGTTCACGCCGAAGGCCAGGTCGGGAGCTATTAATACAATGGGCAAGCCACATCGACTTCTGGCCGGACACCGATGCTGGCCCAGGTTCTGTAGGCGTCATCAGGGGTATACTATTGGGCCGATGTCTCGCCACTACATAAGCGGGTAGAGGGGGACTTGTCAGCGTATCAGCGTCTGTTTTCAATCTTTCTTTGAACTACTGTTTTAAGGATATTGCCCTTCGCAGAAGTCGAGGCGTGGATTCAGTGCGGATTATAGTCCTCAAATATATTTCTGTGTAGAAGGTGCGATTAGTACAGCTACTTCGTTATCGAGTCGTCGAATATCTGTTGTAGCATTTTGGGAGGCGTAATCTTTTAACTTGCGTTCAGGCTGGCAAATTAATTGATCAGGGATGCCACACTTAGCTACTTTAGTAAGGAGATTCAAAATAAAAATACTTGAAATCATGCGAGGTTTTTTCAAATCAGAGCCGATTGGTTCAAGAGTTCAAGGTTCGAGTTTAAAATTCTCGAGTTCACCCTATCCTCACATCAGACCAAGGTCGTAACGCATATGTTTATGGGCATTTGATTTGTGCCCAATTCGGTTCCGAGCTACTAGCGTCGGGAATAGTGGAGTCATGTAACAATCCGTCATTATACTATCTATCACTGTACGAGCGGCAGTATTATGTGCGCACTGCGGTAAGAAGACTTCTCTGCTTGGTACCAGTAAATATCATGTGCAATTAGAACCTGCACCCTCGGGATCTCTAACAGTGACCTCATTTTACGAATATTCTCCTCCGCGGCTTCCTTATCTTCGTGGACACACATCACTGAGCACGTATTCGCATCGACGCAGTACACGATTCGCATTTTCCCAGTGATAAAATCAGGGTGATGAGCCGAATTTGCACCTAGCAGGATCCAAGCACCATCCGAGGAAGTGCGCGCAAGAATGTTAATATCCCCGTCAACATGCCCTACAAAAAACAAGCCTAAGTGGTGCTCCTTCTAATGTTATGGATGCAGTAGAGAGAAACCTGATGCGTCAATGATATACATGCTGCCATCACCGAAAATATTCATTGCGCGGGGGTAGGGACCGACTGCCACGTTTAGGTCCGAAGCTGTGATGAAGCGTAGACGGTCTTCCGGTACACGAACGGATGAAAAGGCTTCAGGATTGTGGCAGGAACCAGGGTCCTCTAAAGCTTTCTTCGATCCTTCCCCGAGGACAAACTCGGCTGTAGTAAATGGGGAAGGACCTCCGACGCTGAGGGAATAGGATATTCATACTACCTCTGACGCTGAATGGCTCACTGATCCCAATGGAGGTGACTCAAGACTACCACGCCAACGGAGGAAGGTCGAACTCCGCCCGCCTCTAAAGACTCTGCCACCGTCTGCTTTACAACAGGCGAGAACCTTTCTGTTGCAGCAGGTGCAAATTCTTTTATGTCTCTGTGAATCCCTAAGTCGAACACGACTTGTTTATTGGTCTTCGAGTGATGTAGGAAGAATGCAAGGAGGGGCAAACCATCGGTTCGTCTGGTTGATTAACAGCCAAGATAAGATCTAAAAGAACACTCAGGTGTCCAGCTTCAAGGGCAGAAACATACATGTACGCCTGCTCATTAGACGGTGCGGGGAGCGAAAGCGTATCTGCGGACATTGATATCAAAGGTCTGATTAGGATGAAGCAGAATCAAGACTCAAATGTGCCTTATAAGCGAGAGATGGCATTCGCCGATGTCCGCTAAGTCTCTACAAGTTAGCGCAATACGTGGTAGCCTTT